>CAHIKZ030001779.1:1140000-1745000 GCA_903632075.3 Acanthosepion pharaonis | reverse complement strand
CATACACACATACATCCACATATACATATATATACAACCATATATACAAATATATAAGTACACACACACACACGCACACACACTCACACACACACACACACACATATATATATATATATATTCATGAATTATTCATACAAAAACAAATGCAAAGGTTAATGATTTAATTGGCAAGAAATCCATCGTCGCAAACAATTCAAATGATATACAAAAACCCCCGAACCTGTTATGAATGAAAAGATCCTTGTTTTTATAAATTTCTGTTGCATTAGTTCTTATTTTTACTACAAGCTTTCGTCTTTCCTACAGGCATCTTCAGGTATGGAATAGATGTTGTTCTTGTTTTTTCTCTCAGTAATAAGAGGACAACGAAAATATATGTATTGTTGTATCCAAAAAATGCTATTGGAAATGAGTTATTGTTTTTGGAGCGTGCAGTAGCAACGCTGAGTTTGATTTTAAATTTTACAGTTGTGCGTTCTTGTATAAATATGGTGATAAGCGAATTTTTTACCGGTAAATTTTCTGTCAAAGTGGCATGAACTATATTGTTCAATAATTACAGTAATGTCGCACTTATTATCCAAAAGTCAGACTTGGATCAGTTATTTTAATTTCGATAAACGTGCAATCAATTTACAAATTCATGAATTATTCATACAAAAACAAATGCAAAGGTTAATGATTTAATTGGCGAGAAATCCATCATCGCAAACAATTCAAATAATATACAAAAACCCCCGAACCTTTTATGAATGAAAAAATCCTTGTTTCTATAAATTTCTGTTGCATTAGTTCTTATTTATATACACACATACACATACAACCGCACATGTAGACACATACCAAAGTTTACATACCTACACATACACACAAACAAGCACACATATGATAGGTGTCAACACACACACACACACACACATATATATATATATATATATATATATATGCACATATAACTATAAGTACAGATATATTCGTATATACACATAAACACATACACATTCAACCATACATATATACATATATACACATATACATAGCGAGGGGTGTTTGATTGATTTGAACCTTTTAAAACCCTTTATTCTACATTCAACATCATCACTTGATAAGACACCAGAAGTTTTGAAACAAAATGGCTATTTTTGTAGTGATTTTATAACAGATTTATGTTATAATTTTCGAATAGATAATTATATATATATATGTGTGTGTGTGTGTGTGTCTGTGTGTGTAGTGGTATTTTTGTATATTTATGTTATAATTTTCGAATAAATAATTGAATTTGCTCTACTCTGTATTGAGCACTCTTTTAAGAATAGTATTTGTTGGTTATTAGAATTTATTCCGTATACACCATGCCTATATTTGTGTATATATATATATATATATATATGTGTGTGTGTGTGTGTGTGTGTGTGTTTTTTTTTTTTTATATATATATATATATATATATATATATATATATATATATATATAATTTATTCAAAAATTATAACACAAATATGTTATAAAATCACTACAAAAATAGCCATTTTGTTTCAACACTTCTGGTGTCTTAAAGGCCAAGATGGGATCTCAAGCCTTGAATGCCAACTTTTCTAGAGATGGTGTCTCAATAAAAACACTCAGTGTATTTGAATTACAATCATTAGACCTTATAAAACCTTGCCTCAAATCATTACGACAAATCCTGTGTCAGGTAGGACACACTTCACTTTGTGCAAGATTAATCCCAGTCCTGCCTCAACAAAAAACACAGTTATATATTTCTAATGTGTCTGCTATAATTTGAAACTATCTAAATTGTTCATTTTACCAAATCCTAATTTATATATTTTTTTAAAGTTTTTCATCACAAACACTACACTCTGATACTTGTCATAAAAGTCATACATACAAAAGTAGAATAATAATATAGATTACTTTCTGATTACGTTTCAATAAAATCTCTTTGAGAGACAAACAAGTGGAAATACGGATACACTCACTTAAAGGTCATGTCCTTAAATAAGAAGAAAATGATAAGTAACTATTTATTTTAGAAAACATCAAAGAAACTCATATATGGAAAAGTAACTTTTCTTCAAATTAGTTTCATTTACCTTGTCAGAAAAATCATTCATTGCTTTTTTGGTAATAGAAAATGTTAGTTTCACAAGTGTAATCAGTTTGTGTGTCCAATTATGGTGGCTTGTGCCAAATTAAGCATTTGCTTTTGTACTTGATTACCATTTACATAATCTGTAATAACTATTACTATGTTTGTAGTAATATGAAGGACTTTTTTCATACTTTGTATAGAAAGATTGTTTCATGCATGGTTCATTAGTAGAAGAGTTTTGTACTTAAAGCTATACTTAAGAAAGACCCTAAATCATACAATCTTTGCCAAAGTGACAGAGCATAATGATAAAGTTAGGAAAAAAATTGTTGCAATCTATGAAGTGCTACCCTGAAATTTAGGAACTGTAATAACCCTAACTGAATGTTGTAGAATTTGCCATTACCCTTTTTTAGCACTACCATTTGTGCAAATTGCAAGGTCATGTTCTTGAGTTCATCTAAAGAGAAAAATTTCAAGAAGAAACTCTGCATCAAATTTTGCTTAACTTAAAGAATGTTGAAGCAAGTATTTTGGGATAATCTTCTGAGTCTGAGTAAATGGTACAAACAATTAAAAGATAGACAAATATATGCAGACAATAATGAGTGTTCTGGATGACCATTGGCAGGAATAACAATGAAAAATATTTAAAAGTGCATGAGATTATCTGTGTAGATAATAAGCAAACAATCCTAGGACCCTACAATATTTGTGCAATTATGGATGGTCATTACATACTGTTCAACATATTTTGGGGGATATTCTAATGCATTGTCGCAAAATTTGTGCTGACACTGCTGAGTGACGGCCAGAAGCATCATCATTTTGTTATCAGCAATGAAGTCAAAGATCAATTCAGAGATGACCCCAACTTTATCTTCAAAATTATAACTCTTAATGAATGATGAGCTTATGGTTATGAGTTGCTATCATCACAGATGAAGTCACCAAAATCATTATGGTTAAATGAAGTTTACTCTAACATCAAGTTAATGCTGCTCTTTACCAGCTATTTCTTCTCTTGTCATTCAAGTCATTGTTCAAAAATAAATCATCCTTTTGATCCAATTGTAAATGAACATTTTTACAACAAAGTTTTAATACTGTTAAAGGAAAGAATTAAGAATATCATTGCTAATAATTTATTACAGGAGTTACAGGAGGACAAAAACCTACATAGCAAATTAATAAAAATGTATATATATTGTATAGAAATAGATTTGAACAGACTGGGATAAAAAGATTTTATTCAATAATTTTAACTTTACAAATCAAATTTATAGCAAAAATATACAATAGTAAAAAAAAAATAGAAAAAGAATAGTTTTTCTTTCTTTATTTGCCAGTCATTTCTAATAATCTATTCTACCCAATATTTTGAAATTTAGCTTTTCTTTTTTTTTTCTTACTTCCTTTTCTTTTTCTTCTGTACTTCCTGTATTCTCTTCCTCCCTTTTTCCCTTAATATTATCATTCTTTCTTTGTTTCTCTCAACTTTTTTTTACACTATTTTCCTTCTTTCTCATATGTTTAACTTTCATTTCAGTCAACTGCATGCATTCACTGATCATAAATCAGCCAAAGAATAAAATCCTAACAATTTGTTTTCTTTTAAATCAATCCTTACTTGTTAAACAAGAGATGTTTACTTTTTGGGCAAAAGAATTTAGCCCAGTCTCTTACAAATGCCAATTCATTTTTCCTGAAATAAGGCACAAAATGGGGTTGGCTGTTGAATCAGTTGCAGATGTTGGTCCATTTTAGTAGAATGAACATTTGAGCAAAGGAACAACCATCCATTCACAATTTTAAGTCATTCTTGTCAAATACAGGAAATTAATGAATGATTCCATTTGTCCATTTACAGAAAAAATTGCCATTTAATATTGCAGAGAATGCATTGATGCAAAATTAGAGCTGTGAAAGAGAAAAAGAAAAATATGGAGGAGTGTGAATAAAAAATTTAAATAAAGACAAATGCCACTCTGACTGTGAGTCCCAATTTTCTAATATGATCTTTTAATGTGATTTGAAAAATTTGCATGACTAAATAAGAATTTATCTTTTGTATCATGTTCTTTTTTTGCTTTTGCCCTTTCCTTTATACACAGACATCACATTAAGATGGAAATAGTGATTAGATTTGATGCATGTTTCATTTGTACTTGTTGCCTTTATTCTTCTTGCCATTTTCAGAATAGCTGTCCTAATTTATAAAAAAAATATATGCTTAAAAACATCAATAATGTCTTTCATTGAACTTTTTAGCTATTTTATCTTTATTATTAGCTGATCATTCTAACACATTCTTAAAAATTAGTAATGCTTTGTGTATTTATTCAAAATAAACTAATATTAATAAATATGTTGAGTCATTGACATTATTTAACTATTAAGAACTGGCAGAACTATCTACAAATTCATCTTGGAAAAGAATAGATAAAAATTAGATTCAAATAGGAAAGATAATGCAAAGGAGACATTCTCTTTACTGAAACAAAAATGATACATAAAATACTGGAGTTCAATAGAGTTATAGTATGATCCAATTTCTACAAGTAACACTAAGTAAATGCCAACAGAATTATAAAAGTATTAAAAATTTAATTTTTTTTTTGTTTAATGATAATAGTAATATTAGCCATTTCACTACAAGGAGACATTTGGTATTCATTGACAAAGTAGCCAGTACTGCTTTTGGATGAAATTTATAAAATGTTTCTCTTAAAACAATTTTTCAGGAAAGTGGGTTTCTCGAGTCCAGTAGCTCTTATGGCTCTTTCCAGTTCCCTTCCTAACCTTTTATTTGAAGTAGTGTAAAATGTCAACATCTTGATAATATCATTATTTTCTCTTTGAGTTACATGGGTTGTCAATTTTAGTTGTTACTGCTGTTGGTAGTCCTCAAGTAATGTGGTTCTATTATTTCGTTGAGTTCTTTGTGATTCTGTATCAGCAGTCCACAATATTAAAAAAATACGATCTTTACCAAAACCCACAGGCATCACTTGCTCAAAGTCAGTTTTAACCATTGATCTAAGAAAGAGGTTGTTTTCAGCTGACAGTTTAGATATTTCTAAAAGGGTTTGGTATCATGCCTGACATCTATATCAAAGTCTTGATGTGAAGAAGTATTTAAGAACATGACAAGTTTTGTAGCAATTTACAGTGTTGGGCAAAACTACCTCTGGTACAGCCTGTTCTATGTACAATTTCCTTTGCTTTACTAAATTTGTTATAACTAATCCATACAGTTAAGATATTTGAAGTGTTTAATATTTACTAATTTCACATCCTGAATTTTTATTATGAATTCAAGGTAGGTGCCATCACTGCTTTCATATCAAGTTCCAGATCATAAATTCTGTTATACAATCATTGTTAGTGAATTATATCTCCAGAGTAGGAATGACATCCCAAAATTACTTAAAAGTAGAGAAATCAGGACTAGGTTGAAGTACAAATAGGGATTCTGCTTTACCGAATGAGAATTCAGTAAAAGTTGATCACACTCCAATATTATAGAAAATGCATTGTCTGTATAACAATTTCACTCATTCATAAATTTCAAAAGAAGGAGAGCTCTACTATTTAGATTCTTAAAGTATTAATAAATTGCCCAATGTTTTATAAGTTTTAGAAAAATGACTTCAACTTAAGATATATAATAGAAATATTTCATCCACTTGACTATAACAATGGCCTTCTTTTAGTGTTGATACAGCTGATGAATTATCTTAAAAACTGAATTCAGTCAAGTCAGTGGTTCACCATTATCTGAAACAACTTGGAACAATACCTAAATTTGAAAAAATGTTCCCAACAATTTGACAAAAGCAAGAGTAAATGTCTGTGATTCTCTGCAATCTCAAACAAATCTCATCAATTTTGAACTAATTAGTCTCTGGTGATGAAAAATGGATATTCTAGTAGAATATGAAGTAATCAGATAGTGACTTAATGGAGACAAATAGGTTAACACCCAACTCAAAGGAGACTTTCATCCAAAGAAATTTTTGTGTTTGATGGGATTGTGCTGCTGTTGTCCAATTTGAATTGCTACTAGTCAATGTAATACTTATAGCAGAAACCTATTGTCAGCATTAATGACATTTAAACACTACTTTGAAGGAAAAGAGGCCCAATTTAATCATTCACAAAGGGCTGGTGTGTTGTCATTATAAGGCATGTCACTATGCAGCAAAAATCATATTTGAATCAATTGCTAGGTCTGTTGCTAGGAAAGTTGGTACACTGTTGTTCTAGACAATTTTTTATGCCAGTACACCTTTATAAGCCAACCATACTTCCACATATTGAATATTACTACCGTATATGTCCTGGTGCTTCTGCTATGTATCTAGAGATTCTTACCAAAATCCCAAGAAGAATTGGCAATGTTATCAGTCCTGATCTGGCATCTCAGGATCTCATTTTTCCACCATTGTAATGTTTTCTATAACTATTTTCATTTCTCTTTGGTACCTAGACTTTACAAATTTAAGTACAGTACTAAATTGGCAACTTTGTCTCATTATTTTGCAGTTGAAATGGCTAGATGTGACTGTAAGTTCTATGCTAACATTTTCTTCTTTTTAACTTATTGCTTGTGGAAATCTTGAGGCTTCTTGTTTTCTAATCAAGTTTGACTTTCAGAAATTTAAATGCAATGTCAATCATCATGTTCTGTCTCCTTGAATCCTGTTCTTTTATTGCCCTCTCTCCTTAATGTCTTGTTTTTCTTAAACTCTTTCACTCTCAGTAACCGTTTGTGTCTTAGTGACTTTATCCTTTTGCTTGGGGTGAAATAATTAAAAAAAAAAAGCAAAAAAAGAAATATTTAAAGAGCTTGAAGAGAAAAAACTTCCATACTTTCCTTTATTTTCCACATCTTGCTTCATCTAATTAAAAACTTTTCTAGAGTTCATGGTCTAATGATTAAATATGTAGAGTTGAAAACTATTGTCTCTTTCTTGTTTTCCTCTAAGCCAAATGGCTTTTCCAAAAATATTATAGATTTTATGAACCATTGGAAGGATGTTATAGATAAAAGAACTTATATTAATTAAACAGGTTTATTTAATCATGGCCATTAAAACCAGCATATTTCAATGAAATGAGAGGAAAATTAAATGTTTTTTTATTAATATACAACTTTGTACCCAAAGGAAAATCTTTAAATGATTAGTTAAATTGTCTCATTAAATATGATTATTCTGCTTTTTCTGAACATAATTTCTGACAATATTCATGTAATGATTTCATAGAAACAGTGTCTATATAACAATTAAATGAATAACCATTGATAATGCTCAAACCTTATTTTAATATTAAGAAATGTCTATACCAGTGTTTAATTCTTTGAATTCTTTGTTATCTCGAATTAAAATAGTTGTGCTGCAGGTGTATTGTGATATTTTATCATATCACAGTAACAAAAGACAGGTGAACACACAGAACATATCCTTGTATTGGGTTCAGTTGAGGAAATAATCAGAATGTTTTATCTGAATACTAGAAGATTTCTTTATATTTCCATACTGTTCCATAGCTAGTTGATGCAATTCTCAACTAACTTGTCCCCCTTTAGGCTGCACCACATGTTACCTTTGTTAAATCTATTTGGCTAGTATTGTGCTTCTGAGCAGCAGGATATTTCTCTTCTTTCAAAATGCTTTCTTCTTAACATTCTCTATTTCAAATTCTACCCATCATCTTTGGTTACTATGCTTGACATCTCATTTGTCAAGTCAATTCACTCCTCAAGACATTTCAACTGCTCAAGATGTTATTGTATCACAGGTCATTTTATCTTCCATGCTATTATGTCTCAAACTTTTAGTTTCTCTAAGCACAGCACTGAATCACCCAGTTAACATAACTAACTTTCTTAAGTGCAAGGTTTGAAATACTATATTGATACACATAAGAAGGCTACAACCAAAATTTCAATCTTGATAATTGGTGGACAGTTAACAGTTCTTGTTAAAATACTTGTACTTTTACTCGTATCCACAAAACTTCAAAATAAATTTTAAAAAAGTAAAATAATAAAGTAAAATATTAATGAGGTTAGAAGTTTGCCTATTAGTGAGATGACTGGTTAATATTATTTTCATTGAATCATGTTCTAATTTTCAAGCCATTTATACAGTATAAAATAACTACAATTTCAGAAGCTGAATCAATCAAATTATTACATTTAAATATCTCTATCTGGTTTCTGTTTCTTTCTCTCTAATATATTTAAGTAAAAGATACAAACTTCCATGTGAATGTACAAAATGTGATTAAAGTCAACACATGAGACACAGTACTTAAAAACAAAATTAAAGTGACACCATAATTAACAAAAAATATATTTTAGAATATTGTTAACTGGAAATACTCAGATATGAGCAGTTTTATGGAAATAAAAATATGATAATGGCCAAAGTCAATCTGAGCTGTCTAAAAAAGGAAATTCTGAAGGAATTGGACAAAATTTGCCTCCAGTTCAATGTATATATAAGATTCCTACATTAAATTAAATTTGGCATACTCAGCAAGTAGAATTTATTAGACATAACAGTTTTATATATTATTCCCACATATATACATATGGACAAACAACAAACTTTACTAAATTAGATTTAATTAGAGTTGAGATAGATAGAGAGAGACAGTGTGGACATAGGAATCAATACTGCATAGTGACTGTTTCCATTTCTTGCTTCAATGAAATCTTTAGACCATGTTTGAAGATTGCAGAGAGGCATTAAAATGACAATCATCAGGCAATGTCAATTCTTGTATCCACACTATCTGTAAATAATTTATCTCTGATATTAAGCATTCTTCACCTATAATTATAGCAAATTTAAAACAATATGCATGTGTGTATTATTTATACATATATATATATATATATATACATATATATATATATATTATAGATTAATAATTAGGGGATTTGTATAATTTCATAATTCATCATGTCTAGACCTGGAATCTTCAATGCACACACAACACAAGCAGAAAAGTGCTGGATGGCCATTTCATCCTTATTTGGGACTCATTAGCAGTGCGCATCCACTACCGACTCTGAGAGTTGAACCCAGAGCGCTCTGATATGATGCAAGATTCATGCCATTAGGCCAACCGGCTATGGTGGTGAGGAGGAAGCTCAATTACTAGACATAATATCACACAGCTCATCCTTCATGGTGGTGACACTTCTCCAAGCATTCATAACCCAATTATTAATCTATAATATGACCTATGCTGGATCCAGCTTCCAATGCTCTGGATGGAGCAGCTCGGTGAAGGATGTCATTGCTCTCGGTGGCCAGTCCTGTTGTGTTATGAATGTTTAGAGAAGTGTCACAACCAGGAAGTATGAATTGTTCTATATTATGTCTAGTAACTTAATTTCTTTCTCACCATTGTGGCCCATTGGCCTAATGGTATCATATCGGAGTGGTCTGAATTTGACTCTCAGAGTCGGTAGAGGATGTGCACTGCTGATGAGTCCCAAATAAAATGAAATGCCTATCTAGTGCTTTTCTGCTTGTGTTTGCATTGAGGATTCCAGTTCTGAACATGATTTATTATTATTATTATTATATATATATATATATATATATATATATATATATATATATATTTGTGTATTTAGGCAGCAATCGTTCTTTCATGCATATTTTATTGAATATGACAGATAAAGTGCTTTGATTTAGTTTTTTATATAATTTCTCATGTGATCTAATAATTTTTTCTTTCCAGATGATAAATTATATAAAAACTGTCCAATTGTTCTTTTATCCAAGTGCTTTCAGCTATACATTTAGCCATTTTCAAGGTTGAAATATATTAACTGTTAACAAGAAATAGTTTGTTATATGTATGTATATAAACTAAATCAAAGCACCTTGTCTGTCATATTCAATAAAACATCTATATATATATATATATATATATATATATATATAATGCGCAAAATGTATACATGAATATAGTGAAGATATTAATATAGATATTTCTCTTTCCTCTTTTCTCTATGTGTGTGTGTATATATATATATATATATATATATATATATATATATATATATATATATATATATATATGAAGTGAAATATATGTATATATGCATGAAGATACTGCATTTATTAAGAAATTTAAATAAGTTGCTGAGAGAATCTAATTTAATCTCATACATAAATCTTTGAAAAGATGAAAAATTTTATAAAAGAAAGTAAATATGCTTCAACTGAAATCTGACTCATTTTGATAAAACATTGGAAAGCAAATGAATGTCGTTTGCCGCAGCACATTACCTAAAACTACTTTTATTGATAGATCTATTGATAGATCTATTAAATTATCTATTTACATGAATCATCTAGAGTATATATGCAGATGTAGCATCAATTTAATATACATATATATGTATCTTTATCCCAATGATCCATTATATGATCATATAACGAGAGATATTTGTATGTGTGTGTGTATGTGTGTATAATCTTTATACATGCCTATCAAAATTCATTTGTACAAACATGCTGCATGTTTATATACATAACATTCTTATGTGATAATATTTTGGAGAATGAATAAATTCTTATATTATCATTTGTGTTAACATTTCTCTTTTATAAGTTTCTTGGCTAATAATGTATTTTAATCTTAAGAACAATAACAGATTAATCAGAGGATTTTAGTTTTGTTAAATATTCATAAAAATATGAAAATAATAAAATCTATATATTTGTATTTCCCAGTATTTCTTCCCTAGTATTCATTATAATCAACTTTCTATATTTCCTACATGAGGTATTGTAACTATTTACACTATTTACATCATTAGAATTGTTATCCTCATTTTATTGCCATATTCAAAACATATATCACTTGAAGAAGGCAGGAGTGTACAACAGCCAAAATATTGTGAATATGACAATAAAGATGATGACAACAATCCTATTGATGTATATATTGTAAATACATTATTATCAAATATTAAAATGAAGACATTATTGCAACTTAGTCTTGACTGAAGATAAAATGACATTGAGTACTTCACTTTTACAACTATATTACCATCTTAAAGATTACTGTTAAAGATATGTCTGAATATATGAAAGAAGAGTTATAAAATAAGTTGTGGTGAATAACATGCAATGAAACTTATATTTTAATTATTTTTTCAGAAATATGTGATATGTCAAATAAAGATTGATCTGATGACAAGTGTGGTTGGTGCTTGGGAGAATAGTGATTTACATTTTAAAATCATTTATTTGGTTTGTTTAATGACATATCAAATCCTTATGGCTCATTTAATACAGAAATTTAATTTTTTGACAAGTACTGGTAATTTTTTTGCAAAAATGGTAATGTATTCATGGTAAATTTTTTTACTACAAAAATGTATTTTTATACATTCATAATGTTTTGACCCCAGTTTGGGGCTTCATTATTTGCCCATAACTGGGACCCTAACAGGTGCTACCACTTAGGGTCAGGGTGAACCTGGGAACAATAGCAATTAAGAGGTGGTGCCACACTCTTCAAAACCTCCTAATCAGAGGCCTTGCTACCGGATATAGTTTATTGTCATACCCAGGATGAGAAATCATTTGTTTTCATTATAAATCATCCATCTCTAATAAATACAATTGTAAAAAGATGACTTGAATTTGAAATGAAATAAGAAACAAAGACAAATGCAATTCCTCCAGAGAAACTTATTAGGTACCAGAAAACGTTGACTCTACCTCAAATGTGAATGAAAAAGAAAACTTACTGAATCATAATGTTACTTACATTTTATCTATGTTGGTTTGTTTTGTCATTTTGTAACTCAGGAAGAAAAGGGGAAGTCTACATTCTTGTGAAAATTTTAGGGTTTAAAGGGGAAAAAATAGAATTATTATCTTAAAGGATACAGTATGGAAATCTTACAGTCTATTTTCTACCCTTTCATGCATTTTTTCATAAGTAAATTTATTTCTAAGTTACTTTCAAAGAGTGATTTACAATGTGTATGTCTTTTAAGGTCAAATATGCTATCTGATTTTCTGACATGGAAAGAAAAAGATTGTCATAATGGAAAGAATATTGTTTTATTAAAAAAAAAACTACCAGGAAAAAAATAGACTTGCCATGTGAATTTCCTGTCTTATCTCAAATCCCATGATATTTAATAAATAAATAATATCTTAAACAAAGATATATAATAAATAAAGCTTTCTTGTTCCTTTTGTAAATATATATTTCTTCTGATATTCTCACTGGTTATAATATGCTTACAGATACTATTACTACTACATCAAATATTATGTCTTTTTGCTTTCTATTAATAAAATCATGGCCAAATGATGTTTTTTGTTTGATTTTTTTATACAAGAAATATTTTTCAACATAATTTCCTCCTTTGTTAATGAACTTAACCAAACACTTTTGCTTTAATTATTAATCCAACTTTTTACTGAAGAAGGCATGTTCTCCAATGCAAAATATTTCATATTAAGATTTATCAAAATGATCTCATTCTCTTGTACTTTGTCCATAATACTATATGACTGTAACTGAGATAAAAAAAAAGAAAAAAAGTTAACTGTGAAATCATGTAATATTAGCTGGTTGGTGTTGCTTCAAAAATTCAAAATATTAATTCAATATGACAGTCAATATAACAATTGTATAAAGTTGTAGAATTACAACTATTTCAAGTGGAAACATCAGTTCCCATTTAATCAACAAAGTTAAGCAACATTGAGTCTGGTCACTACCTAGATGGGTGACCACTTGGGAATACTAGGTGCTGTCAGCTTGAACGTGCAGGTGATTTGATGGATGACAGTTTGGAATAAGAAATCAGTGAGCTGAGTTCAAATTCCAATTGAGTTTGTTATATTAACTTATGCGCAGATACTCTTGGGAAAGGTATGAATCCATTTCTTCTCCCCCCAGCTATAGGTTAAATAGCAGGACAGAATGTTTCCTATAGTCTTGATTGGTAGCCAGTCTGCCACAAAAAGTAACATCATTGTGCTGCGGGCATTCTTCTGCCAAGTCAATCATGAATAGAAACGAGAGATGAATGCCCAAGCATGCATCATTCATGGCACCAAAGGAAGGATACAAATATAAAGTTATTTTATGATGATAAGCACAAAAAATCAACTACACCTCAAAATAAAGCCAGGATTTTTATCATAATAAAAATAGAAAGAAAACAAAGAAAATTACAAGGTTTACTCAGAACAGAATAAATATTTACACTGATCAATAATACAACAATTATAAAACAATATTTGTTAATGTGATCATAAACTCAATGTAAAAATGGGTATGAAATATTTTAACTCATAGAATACTTGCAGTTTCATCCAAAGTAATTGAAAGAATGCATCACAGGCTTTAAACTGAAAAATGATATTCAATTATTTAAATATCTTTCTTTATATAAAGCAAGGATTTTGACTAAATTGTTTTCCCCATGGACTTTTGTACTTATATTAAAAAGTAATGAAGATTTTAATAAGATATTTTCTGCTATATTCAGCTGGGTTGCTGGGAGTGATGATAGGTTACTTGATATGCATGTGGACGAAAAGTTTTATTATAAAAAAAATGATTAAAAATAAAAAAAAACAAAAAAACAAATAGGGAAATGATTAGAAATAAATAAATATATTGTAAAAACGTTTAAAAGAAAGAAAACAAGAAAGAAAAAATAGAAATGCTTTTAAATAAATAAGCTTTATTATAAAAATGATTAAAAAAGAAACAAAGAAAGAAATGATTTGAAATACATAAATAAAAAAAGGCATATTATAACAATTTTTAAAAAAAAGAAAAATGTTTTGAAATGAATAAGTTTTATTATAAAAATGATTGAAAGAAAGAAAGAAAGAAATGATTTAATATGAATAAGTTTTATTATAAAAAAGATAGAAAGAAAGAGAAATACTTTGAAGGAAATTAATTTCCTCATTTCAGCACACTGAGTAAAAAGTATAAATTCAAAAGATAAATATTGAATGTGAAAGATGAAAAGCAGGAAAATCAAATGAAAAAACAAAATGAAATATTTTTCATTTCTATTTTATTTTTTTAAAACTGAAGCAAAGGGACAGGGAGAGTTTTCATAGAAACCAAATGATCAATTTTTTTTCATTTCAGATAAATTTCATAGAAATGTTGACTGACATCAACATATTAATATAAAACTTAAAGCTACCTCTTTTGTAGAAACTTTTGCTTATTTGTGTATATATGTGAATATACACATGTCTGTATATATGTATGTATATATAGATATTTGCCAGTATAAGCAATATCTTTCAAAATAATTACTTTCATAAATGCCTATATATATGTTATGTATGTGATATACATATATATATATATATATATATATATATATATGTATATATATAGATAGATGTGTGTGTATGTATGATTAAACAATATAATATTCATATACAATATATTGACCTATACATTTATTTTTAAAAAGTATATTACTATTCTTGATCAATATCTTTGTTTAATAGAATATATAAGAAGTAATTTAAGCTGAATCATCATCTATTGATATAATACAAAACAGAGCATATATGCTACATTATTTTTATTATAATAAAAATAATTGGTTGAATTAATTTTGGCTTATACATTAGTTCTGTATCTTTTACCATGTAAAAATAAACTAGTTTAATGATAGAGACATTTTTATGTGCTTACACACACACACACACACACACACACATATATATATATATATATATTTATATATAGGGAGAGAGAGAGAGAGCAAGAGAGAGTGAAAGGAGGGAGAAAGAGAATGATAGAAAGATACACAAAAACATACACACACACCAATGTGTTTCTGTATATGCCTTTGTATACAATGATCTGTTAGTCTGTGCATGATTGATGATTGTGTTTGTAAATTTTTTCAATATATCCTAACTGATTATGTATGCAAAGCTTTAAATACACACATTATTATATAATGTACTTGTATGAATATTTTAAGTTCATAGTTGGAAGAAAATAATAAATGAGCCACAAATTTAATTTGCTTTTGGTTAAAGTTCACCAAGGATTTGCATTTGAAAAGACAAATAAATTTATGAACGCTTTTTGCTCTTTAGAAAACACTAGACTGGAATATAAGGTTCTTGTTAAAAAACAAGCATTGTTCAGCATTTCTTTTAGTGATCAAGATGATTTGAAATCAAGTAATTAGAATTTAAATTGATGCTATGGCCTTGAACTTTTCCCAACTATTTCAGACTGTTTTGCAGATTATTGATCAGTCCTTCATTTCTGTAGTCTTTTAATCTTGTGTTGAAAGATATTGAGTTAGTCTGTAGTTCTGCTTGTGAGTGAGTAATTTGGTATTTTGTTTCATAATGCATTGGCTTAGAGGATTTGTAAATGTTCTCTTTTGATTTTACACTTAATTGTAATAGCCAACAACTGTATACATATAACAGAGCTGTGATTATAAATCTGATTAAATGGACTCAACTTATTTTCTCTTCTCATACATTATTTTATAAAGAACTCCATAACATTCATTAAAGAAATGCGATCTTATGTTGTTTATAAACAGATAAATCAAACTTTAAAGACAACTGAAAATTATGATGATGGCAAAAATAGCAAAAAGTACAATAAAATGATTTTATCATAACTAAATGTATCAGAATTACAAACATGATAAAACAACTATCAGAAGTATTTGGTACACATAACCAGTTGTAGATTTTATTAATGGTGACATTAACCATTTCCATACAGAAAATATTCAGTATTCTTTGATTGATTAATTAGTATTACTGATAGATTAAATTTCAGTAAAACACACTTGTCAAATCCACTCATTTTTCTATTATTGATTGGAGTTTCCTTCCTAACTTTTTGTCTAAAGTAGTGTGGTAAATCAACATCATGATTACATCATCTATTTTTTCCTTCCAGTTACATGTGCTACCTATTTGTGTTGTTACTACTATTGAAAGTGTTCAAGTAATGTTTCTTTTTGTTATTTTGGTAAAGCTCTATGTGATTCTATTTGTGATCAGTCTATAAGACCTGATGAAAGACTGTCTTCTTTAAGATCAAAAAGATTCATTTACTTGAAGCCATTTTTAATCATTGATCTGAGAAAACAATTGTTTATAGATGATGGTTTAGACATTTTTCAACAAGTTGGATATCAGTAAAATAATTTAAAAACAATCTTAAGTCTAACCGTCAAAGGCCCACAATATTAGTATCATCTACAATTTCTCTTGGTTTTTGGAAAATTATGTACCCAGTGATGAACAAATGTTTAATTTGTATATATGGTACATCCAAATGTTCAGATATCTAATTTGTTTGATAAGGCATGAGTTACAAATGAAAAGTTTTGAACAGGATGGTACTTACTACAATATCCTGTAACTTGCTATTTATCCTTTTAGTGTTATTGCTAATCAGAAACAGCTAGGCAGTAGAGTTATATACCAAATTCTTGTTACTATTCATATATAACATTCAGTGGAAAAGGCTTCAATTTTTTTTAAAGACCTTATCATAAAATCAAGAAACTCCAAGCTAATTAAGATCTTTTTCAATTTGTACATTGGGATTTTGTATGCATTTAACAAGTTAGAGACAACCTTTTTCTTGTATGTCATTTTGTGTTACATGTTGCTATTTATACACTTGTAGGTCTATACACTTGTATTCTTGTATGTCATCATCATAACATTCAAGAATTGAATTGAAAAATTAAAACATGTAAAGTTTTTTCTTAATTTTTTTGATTGACAAAATACTGGATTCCAAATGTTTCGGCTCTACCTGCACAGAATCCACATATGCATTATATATTGTATATACTCAAGTATAGTGTGAAATTTTATGATCCGTTTTTATGCAAAATATAGAAGGGTCATACTATACACAGGTAATTTTCTTGAAGAGGTTAAAAATCATGCTTTTTTGGTGACTAATTGCACTATACACAAGTAAATCTTTCCTGGATGGGTTAAAATTCATGCATTTTTGGTGACCGTGACCTACCTGGTAGGCTGCTTGCAGTACTTTTGGCTAACCTTAACAGTACAGGTAAGCTCCTTTAGCCTGCCTTCCATGGCTTAGATTATTTTTTTCTGCTGCTACATGAACACAAAATGTCTTTCACTATGCGTGCCACTTAAAATCTACCAATACCTCATACAAACAAAAAATTAACAATGTTTTTTTTCTGTCTGCAATATGGTTCATCTTCATTTGCACATGTTTACATCCCTAAGTTATTGCTTTTCCATCAGAACCCCTTTTGTCTGATACATATCTATACCAATATGTTTCAGTTGCATTCTTAATTTTGTCTTCCTCTACTTATTTATATTTATTTTTATCTATTATATTTTTTACATTTAATTACTTTATCTTATAATTCTCTGTTACATATTCTTAAATTATTTTGACAAGATGCATTGCAATATATAGTAAATGATAATTGCACTGGATGAAATACCAAATTAATTTTAATTCTAATAGCTTTATTTATGGTATACAGCAATATTATCAATAGGAATCAACAAAATTGAGGAGCACTACAAAAAAAGCATATCCCACTATTCATATATAAATTATAGTGATGGGATGATACCAATATTTTTACCAATTCCATTACAATTCCTGATACTGTTCTAAATTTTTTATTACAATACAATACCCGATTCCAATTCCAATAGCTATAATGATTAAAATTCATTATTTTCAGGTCCTACTGTTAGCTTGGGAAACTTAATAAACAAAGTACATTTATTAATAAAACATTTAGTAGAAAAATGAATACAAAAGCTTATGAAATAAAGTTAGATATCCTTTTTATTTAAAAAAATTGGGTCATAGTTTAAACAATAAGGAGAAAAATTTCTTTAAGTACATCACTTGAGTAACTAGTTACTCATATTGAAGTCCTAAAATTCTTAAATTATAATATAAGAACATTATCATCTTTCCAGTTTCACTTTTCAGACTATTTCTTTTTAGTTAGTAAATGTTACCTTCAATACTAAATAATCATTCACTTTTAACAGAAGAGGGAAGTACTGATAGATATTTTCTGGCTAAAAGTGCCATGATGGGAAATACATATTTATTTGAATTCCACCACTGAAAAACATTATCATCACTTTTTATATTTTTAATGGAGTATACAGGGTGATTGAAAAGTAACTCCCCTATTTGATGTAATTCCCACTAAAGGAAATATAAATGCCTATCACTAACTTTATATGATCCTTTGGATTAAGTGTTGATTGTAACTCCTAATTTTATTTTTAATTTCTACTTCAGAATAATTGAAAATTTGAATTTTAAAATAAAATTATATAAGATTCAAAACTTCTTTCTGGGTTTTTAAATGCAGACATCACTTTTTCTTTTTTATAAATTAAAAATATAATAAAAATTGTCTTAAAAGAGAGTCTGGCAGAACAACAACATGAATTCATTTTGTGTTTATATTACATATTTTTGATTATAATTAAATTAATAATTTATAATATTAAATGGGTGACTTAACAATGTTTAAAAAGAAATTAAAAATAAAAATTTTATTTTGAACTAAAACAGGCTTTAAACTAGTGAACTTTATGGAAAGTTCAGGAACTAAGTGGAAACTTGCACATTTTCATTTTTTTGTTTTTTTTTAAACAAGTAAAATAAATTTACATCATACTTAGGTGTTATTATGATCTATAGATTTCAGTTTTACTGACAGTTTAAAATCAATAAATATTTATATCTTTTTATCATTAGTACCAGGAATGGAAAATTGTGTTTTAAAAAAAAAATCCAAAGAATCATTTCTGGAATTGAAAATTAGGTTAAAAATTCTTTGATTCCAGTGCTGATTCCCCCAAAAGTTCTGATATTTCTTATTCTCAATTCTGATTAATCATCCCATCACTAATAAATTATACACAAAGTATTATGGTACATGATACACAAGAAGAAATTATTTACAATAGACTGAAGGAAATAATTTTTTTACAGAATATTCATTAACTAGACAGGAATAAATCTTTACAATACAACAAAGAAAATTCTTCATTTATATAAGGTATTTGTTGATTTTAAGTGTCATACATAGTGGATGAAGTTTTGCTCTTAATATAGTGAAAAAATGGAAGAAGCAGGCTACATAAGAGGCAGGCTGGGGATAAATAAGTTACTATAGCCAGGTATGAATGAAAACAAAAGTACAGTATCTAAATCTTTGATTCAAATTTTTATGGTTAGAGGTTTTTCTCACCATTTTGGAGTAGGTAGCTTTGTACAAAAATAAATTTGGAGTATTAGCATACACATACAGAAAAAAGGAAATTGATTTCATGTAAATATATTAAAATATATATAGCATGAACAAATGTGGATAAATTTATAAACCATATGCAAATGTTTCTTCTCTGAACTTGATATAATTTTTACTTGCATACATATGTGTGTATGTGTGTAAATATCTGTATTCAATTCAGATCAATAGTCTTGTCTCATTTTTGGGAAACATTAGCAAAAAATATCCACAGCCTTTTCATCCCTAACTCATCAGATATTCATGAAAGACCTCCATTCTCATTCTAATGTCTTTTGATATTAATTTGAAGAAAATTCCATTGTGTTTTATCTGCTTTTGATTCACCCTGTTTATTTGTTTTATCTGATTTTCTTAGCCCCCCCCCCAAAAAAAAAACACAAAACAAACAATTACTTGTTTCACAATGGGAATTACAGAAAAGCACATTTTTTTTCTACAGATTTTGGGTGATATATAAACATCATTATTTCTATTGCTGCAAGATCTTTCTCTCTTAGTGTATATCTATCTATCTATCTATCTATCTATCTATCTATCTATCTATCTATCTTAAATCAGTCTGCTTCAATATCTATCTATCTATCTATCTATCTATCTATCTATCTATCTATCTATCTATCTATCTTAAATCAGTCTGTTTCATTATCTATCTATCTATCTATCTATCTATCTATCGATCTATCTATGTAATTTAAATCAGTCTGTTTCCTTATTTATCTATCTTAAATCAGTCTGTTTCAGTATCTATCTATCTATCTATCTATCTATCTATCTATCTATCTATATATATATATATATATATATATACATATATGTATATATAGAGTAATTCATCAAGCCTAGAATAATCCTCAACAGAATGCAGAAAGCACTGGATGGCTGTTTCATTCTATCTGGGACTCATCATAGGTGCGCATCCACTACCGAGAATCGAATCCGGATCGTTTCGATACAACCCAAACATCATACCAACTGTACCACTGGCCTTGGTGATGAAGAAGACTGGACTTGATATATTGCCACTACTCACTCAGTTCCACAGTGATACCCATCAAAGTATTCAGATAACCGAGGCTCATGGTACAGTTGGTAGGACATTTGCATTGTATCAAAACAGATTAGATTCTTGGTAGTGGATGCGCACTGCTGATGAGTTCCAGATAGGACAAAATGGCAGTCCAGTGCATTCTGCATTCTGTTGAGGATTATTCTAGGCTCAACAAATTACTATATGATTAGCCTAAATCCCCCAAAACAATCACTATATATATATAAGTGTTGGCTTCTCATTTTCCAAGCACTCCCTTCCGCTAAAGTGGCTAGACAATCCCAGTTGCAGACACCTTTGTGTTCAACACCCAGAGAGCCCACCTGCAGTTTATATTGCAACTATGCTGAGCAGACCTTAGTTCCAGTTTCATGGAGTGAGTGCATAATCTGGCATTATCAGCAGTTTGAATAATGCCAGTATCCTCAAATCTTTGATTTGTGATCTTGTAATAGCATAACTATCAAACATTTCCATCTGCCAAATATTATGCAGAAGGCTTTGGTCAACATGTGGCATGGCTTACAGACTCTTTCCAAAGGTTCTGCACAGTGGAATCACCTCCCAGATAAATAACATCAAGAAGTCATATTCCTAACAATATATATATATATATATATATATATAATCAACAACAAAATTATTTGTACACCTATCAATTTTGAATATTTTTATCCATTACTCAGAATCTAATGCCTATATGATGCCAGGTTTTTACATGTTAATAAGCACAAAAATAGGAATATGAAACTTTATTTTCAGAACAAAAGGTTAAATACAACAAATTGGACAGGCAAATTATGCAAAATAGAAAATGACAAAATTATTCATATAGTAAGAAAAATAGAAAAATTGAACAATTTTCACAATATTAATAGTCAATAGTATGTCTTCTCATCTTTATAAATTGCTGCAATCCTTTTCTAAAGTTTTTGATAAGATTTGAACTAGTCTTTTCTTTCATTCTTCAATGGTTACACATTTTAATTCCTGAAGGACTTTTGGTGACCGACAATTTATTCAAACTTTCAATTCTTCCCATAGATTTTCTATAGGATTCAAGTCACGACTCACTGAAGGCCATGGCAGAACTGTAATCTTTTTTTCTGAAGCCATGCAGTCACTGATTTAGATGTATGTTTGGGCTCATTATCTTACTGGAAAGTAAATCACCAACTTAGATAAAGATTTTGCACTGATATTTGTAGATTTTCATCCAGAATTTTTATATAGTCTGCAGATTTCAGTTCTCCTTGAACTAAAACAACCCCAAAACATCATCAAGCCACCTCCATGTTTTAATGTTGCCATTGTGTTCTTTGGGAGGATAGCCTCACCTTTCTTGCACCAAATGTTCTGTACATCATTATGTCCAAAAAGCTCAATTTTTATTTCATCACTCCATAGTGCTTGTTCCCAAAAGCAATTTTCTTTGTCTAAGAACATTTTGGCAAAATTAAAATAAGCAACAATGTGACATTGTTGTAAAGAGAGCTTCGTCATGGTCAGTTTCAATACAACCCATTTCTATTTAAGCAATGTTGTATTGTGTGAGTATTTATACTGATACCCATAATATCCAAACTTTTGGTCTTTTCAAACAAATCTTGGGTTTATGTTAACCTCACAACACAGTTTTTGTGCAGTTCTCGGTGATAATTTAGGTTTTTTTTCCATGCCCAAACAAATTCTCTGTCATACCAAACTGTTTAAACTTCTTTATAATGGACTGTACCATAGATCTAGGGATAGCTAATTGGTTTGAAATAGTACTGCAACTATTTCCTGACTTGTGAAAGTCAATAATTCTCTGTCTCAAGTCAACGCTAAGTTCCTTTGTCTTCCCCTTCATGTTGTTAATGTAAGAATAACAATGGTGACACTCCATGCACAACATGATATTCTTTGATTGAATTATCACAAATATCCTACTGAATAAATAGTCTAGAAGGCAAGAAGGAAACATTTATTTCTTTTTTATTGAAAAAATAAGTATTTCATTCCATAGCAAAACATAATTAAGTATTTGGTGAAGAAACCTTTGCTCACAAGAACAGCAGCCAGACATTTCCGGTACCAATTTATTACAGATCCCCGGGGGTATTTCGGCCCACTCCCCTTTACAGATCCTCTCCAAATCCTTAATATTTGTAGGTTGTTTTTGGGCAACTCAAAGCTTCATCTCCCTTCACAGATTCTCTAAAGGATTAAGCTCTGGAGACTGACTAGGCCACTCCATTACATTGATGTGCTTCTTCTTGAACCACTCCTTTGTTTCCTTAGCTGTATCCTTTGGGTCATTGTCATGCTGGAACACCCATCCATGACCCATCTTCAGTGTCCTGGTTGAGGCAAGGAAAATTTTCCTGTACTCGGCTCCATCCATCTTTTCCTCGACCTGGTGTACTTGTCCTGTACCCTTAGCAGAGAAACAGCTTCAAGGTATAATGTTTCCACCACTATAATGGTTGGGATGGTGTTCTTAGGGTCCAAGTCATCTTGTTTTTCCTCCAAATATAGAGAGTCGAGTTGATGCCAAAAAGCTCAATTTTAGTCTCGTCTGACCACAGCACCTTCTCCCAACCCTCCTCTGAATCATCCAGGTGCTCATTTGCAATCTTCTGATGGGCCTGTATATGTGCCTTCTTGAGTAGGGAGACCTTGTGGGCACTACAAGATTTCAGTCCACTATAACGTAGTGTTTTACTAATGGTCATCTTGGTGACTGTGGTCCCAGCTCTTGCCACATAGTTCTGGGTTGTTTCCTCACCTTTCCCATCATCAGGTTCACTCTACATTGGGAGATCATGCATGGAGTTCCAGACCAAAGGGGATTGATAGTGATTGATTGGTGTTTCTTCCATTTTTTTTTATTACCACACCAACAGTTGACTCACCTTCTCACCTTACTACTTGCCAATCATCGATTCCAGTCTTGTGCAGGTATACAATTTTGTCCCAGATGTCCTTAGACAATTCTTTTGTCTTGTCCATTGGGGAGAGATTAGATTCTGATTCATTGAAGGATTCTGTTGACTAGTGCCTTTTATACATGTAATGAGTACTTGATTAGGACTAATAATTGAGTAATAGGACTAGTCTATATGCCTCCTGGTCACATAACTGGTTGGTAGGGAGTGAAATATTTATTTTTTCAATAAAAAAGAAATATTTTTTTAGATTCTATCTATCACTTTCAAGACGAACCTACCCTGAAAATTATAGACCATTCCCATTTTTGTAAGGTGGCAAATTCAGAAAATCAGCTGGGGATGAAATACTTATTTTCCCCATTGTATATATAGGGACTATGTACAGAAATGTTTCTGTCCTTTTCAACATCTCAAGAACCAGTTGTGTGGTTTTGCTGTAACTTGGCAACTAGTTGGAGAGAACCTTAATATGTACCCACATGGAGTTGCCATTGAGATGCTATAGAGTGAATCTGTATTTTGAGTGACTATTGTATTCACAGTGAATAGGCATCAAGTTTAACTTGAAACTTGGAGAGTCTTCTGAAAAAGAAAAAAAACAATTGAAATGACTAAGATTTTGTGGTGAGGTTGATTCAAAGAGTGAAGCCAAGGAAAAAAAAACTTTGGTACTGATGCTTCAAACCTGCCCAGGAATCTGTTGAAAGCAATCCACATACTGGAAGGCTTTCAACAAAAGGAACACATAAGCCTATTAAATTTGCACAGGATGCAATCAAAGGGAATTGGGAAGTGACAAATTAGAGGATTCGAAATTCCAGGGGCAATTCCTGCAATTTTGGATATCTCAGCTGCCCATTCTTTATGTTTCAAGTAGTTTTTTTGCAAAATATTACATCATTCCAGTATGTCATCTCTTTTCATCTTATTGCCTACAGTGTGGATTTGGCTTCTTGTAAATTCTAGCTTTTCCCAAAGCTGAAATCACCATCGAAAAAGGCATTTTCAGATATAAATGAAATTAACAAAAATACATTGAGGTAGCTTATAGTGATACCTAAAGTAGACAGTTTTTTTTTTCAGACAGTTTTGTAAAGTAGAAGAGACAATGTTATAAGTGTATGACTTCCCTACAGATGTCATCCTTGTATTTTGTCAGTAAAAGGTTGCAATATGTTGCAAAATAATTTTGTCGTTGGTGGGATTTTTATATTCTTGTGTAAGTATTTGTGTGTGTTGGGAAAGTCTGTGGTCATCAACTTTGTGTGGGTTGGTGAAACAAAGTAAGATATTGTAATAATCTCATTTTGGTAAGATTTTTTTTAAGCATTTCATCTCAAGCAAGGTGGGAGTGTCCATTAGTACACAAAGGGCTACAGAAAGTGAAAGTAACGGAAAAGACTGGGTATAGTGGGGATTGAGGAAAGAATAAAAAGAAGAACAGGGATCAAGGCATCAGAAGATGTTGATTGACATTACATTTAAATTTTTGAAGATTATACTTGTCTGGGAAGCAAGTAAGAGAAAGAGAGTTCCACTGTTGACAAGTGCAAGAGAAGAAGCTCTTGAAGTAGAAAAGGCAGTTACATTTAACTGTTTTGACAGTAAAAGGGTGTGACTGAGATGCCAGCCTAATAGCACTCTTAAATTCATGCAATCAGGGCACCAATGAAAATAGCTTGTCAGAGAAGACAGAAGGAAGCCACATTGCATTGGTGAGAAAGTGACTGGAGTTGAGATCCCAAGTCAGTACTGACCACATTGCATATCCGTCTTTGGATTTTGTCAAGAACCTCAAAATGAACAGTGTCGGCACCAGACCATATATGGCAACAGTATTTCATGCATGGTCAAATGGTAGATTTGTAGATGTGAAGGGTGGACTCAGATGAGAAAAACCTTCTGGTGCAACACAGAGAAACCAACTTTCCTTGTGGTAGATGCAGCGATTGATTCAATGTTGTTGTTTCAGCTCAGATCAGTGGAAAACATGAGACCAAGAAGGTGCAGTAAGGTGCTCTTATGGAGTTGAGCATCCATCATGCTTATAAGAGGCAGTGAAGTTTCTCTATGGTGAGTAAATGACAGCAGTTTTGTTTTGGATGCATTAAAATTCACAAGTCATTTCCTGCCCCATGAACCAGCAATGGCCAGGTTAACTGTGTCAGAAATGCTGGATTTACTATTGAGACAGTAGTAAATGGTAGTGTCACCTGCATAGATGCCTACTTTAAAACTCATGATGCCAGGAAGATCATTGATGAAGATCAGAAACAGTGTAGGACCAAGGATAGATCCTTGAGGAATACCAGCATTTGCATGAAAGGAACTGAAAGAGAACCCATTCAGGACTATCTTCATTTCACGGTTAGACAGGAAGTACAGATGGAAGAAGTGATTCTTATGGACTGTAGTGGCTGAGCAAGCAGGTAAGAACCAAGGAGATGAGTGCAATTTAACTTGGTATTTTCTTGCTGGGTTGAAAGCCTTGATGCTGGCTTTTATCCAGAAGACCTCAGATGCACATTTTTGTACAGGATGATTAAGAATTATATTCCAAGGGATGTCATGAAGGAAATCATGAAACAAGTTCCAGTCTGTGCATTGATAACAAGAAAATATTCAGTTAGTGGGTGGTTCATGGCTGGAGGTGGAGTAGAAGAAGATGTTGACAATCACCTACTGCATGATCAGAGTTGCTAAGAGGGCAGAGCTACATAGCACAACAAGAATCAGAATAAAACATAGATCAAGAAGGGAAGCATTATTGTCTGTGTTACTGGGGAAATGTGTAGGAAAATCAACCACATGAGGGATTGAGTGATTGAAAAGTTAAGGATTTGGATACCAGCAAGGTTAGTTACAGAGTGTTTAAACTATATGGTATGGTGGGCATTAAAATCACTGTATATAAGGAGACTTATCAAAGAGGAACGCTTCCACACTGCAGAAGTTTGTATGAATACCACAGATGTTGAAGAAGAAAATGTTAAAGGGTTTAGGTGATGTTTCTTGAGCTTGTTTAGGTTTATGTTTTTGGTTCTTTATGGTCATGTTGAGTTACGTTGGTAAGGAAAATGCCTAAAGAAATAGAAGCAGTCAGTTATAAAATGTGGTATGAAGAGAAAGGAACTGGCAGGGACTGCAACATTATGTGGCCTTGGGGTTGACTACTGGAGGTGCATGTAGGGGCACCCATCCATGTACAACATGGCAATGCAAGCACTCTGATATTATGCAACTGTTGATCGGAGCAGCCTCTCAAAATGCTACACAAAAAGGAAACGATCGAGGAACCCCTTTTCCAGGAAACAAGGGATGAGACTTTACTCCTGTTCAAAAGACTGGGGAGGAGTATAACTGGGCAATAGGAAAGCCTAAAAAACACAAGAAACAGACAAAAACAAATAACATGCAAAAAACAAAGACAATAACAACAACAACAATGGGCTTGGAAAGACAACTGGAGAACCAAGCTGGGCTGGGAGCCATGGCACGAGCTATGTATGTATAGATCAGTCGTGGACTAGAGGTCTAAAAGATAGATTGGGAGGAGAGGGCAAAGGGGGATGGTTGAGCATTCACTACACCTGCCCATATGGATTGTTATAAATGGATAGAGGAGAAACATATGAGTTGGAAAGTGGGGCTATAGATAGGGAATCTGAAATATAAATATAAAGTTTCAACATTCACTTCTTCTAGAAGAGATCACCCAAATGCATGTGAGACATGAGTAAAAAATAACGTCCAATGATGTAGGAACCTGAAAAATCACCAAAGACATAGTATTCAAAGTTTTCTAAGAGGGAAAAGGAGGTAAAATAAATTCAATTCAAATATGAAAAAAAAAAAAGGAAGGAAACGTTAGTAACAAGGAAAAGAAAGAGAGACAGAAAGAAAATAAAATGAAATGAATACAGAATGAAATTCAAAGAGATACATACAGGGATGATGTGTGACAATATTCTTTCTCGTGTGGCTGCTTAGAAGAATTTTTAGGCAAGGAGCGACAATGCAAGCTAGTAGGACTGACTTTAAGTCCCTATAGCTGAATGAGGTGGGGATAGGGACAGTACTAAAATAGTCATGTGCCAACATTTACTTCTTGTAGAAGAGATCATTCAAATGGCTGTGAGCCATGAGTAAAAAATAACTTTCAATGTATGAACCTGAAATATCACCAAAGACATAATATTCAAAGTTTTCAAATACGGAAACGAGGGTAAAATAAATTCAATTAGAAAAAAAGGAAGGAAATGTTAATAATGAGGAAAATAGAGTGAGAGACAAAGAAATGGACAGAGAGAAAATAAAATAAAATTAATACAGAATGAAATTCAAAGAGATACATACAAGATTTCACACATGTATTTTTGAAAAAGGAGATTTGTAAAATCCTCATTATTTTAGACAAAGATTCATGAATAATGGATCTGTAGAAAAATGGTGATATGATGTAATGTTTTAAGTGAGTGCTTATAGGTTGGTATTAATGCTATGAATATATTTTCAAATTATTTTCTCCTTAAAGGGTTATGTTCTCTTTTAATTAAGCTGGCATTAGGAATATATATATATATATATATATATATATATATATATATATATATATATATATATAGAGAGAGAGTCCATCATCATATATATATATATATATATATATATATATATATATAGTGCAGGTAATAAATCCATTGGTATATAATCCAGGTGGATCCTAGTAATATCAGATATTAAAACTGATCCACAGAGAACTCAATTATAACAGAGCATGTATTTTATACACCAAAAAATCTCAAATTACCACATGTGGGCATTAAATTAGCAATGATATATGCCAGCTATCTTCACCATAAGACTGCCTGAAAAACATTCCAGGCAAGCATTTTTAGATTTTTTGCTGTATAATATATATATATATATATATATATATATATATATATATATATATATATACATATAAAAGGCAGAATGTGTGTGTAACAAATGCACAGCCGCAATTTTCAACGGATTTGCACCAAAATTTACATGCACATGCTCCAAGTTAGCGGAAAGGCCAAGACTGACTTTGCATTTCCCAATTCCCATCGATAGTGGAAATAATCGATTTTTTCATGCTTCTACGGCAGTTTTCATGTAGTTTGCGGCCATTTTGTACTGGCCAGAGTGAGAGCCAATAGCTGGCTGCCGATAATAGGCACAAAGATTCTATTGGCCAGCATGAGAGCCAACAGCTGACTGACACAAATGTTAACTAGCATGCTAGCATGCAAAAAAATAGATAGCTGCATTTGTCACAAGTGGGAAAAATTTAAATCTGCATGGCGCTTTACTCCAATTGGCTCATTCGCTTGCTTAAACTCAACATTGATTCTGATTCCGCAGAACTGGGTTGGGTGTGAAAAGGTATTTGTTGTTAAAATTCCATTTTCATTCCGTTTTTCCAGTTACGAGTCCTTTTTTAAAGCTGATTGTTTTGTGATCATTTTGTTTAGTTCTTTTTTCGTAACAGATTTAATGTTTAGTATAGAGCTTAGAAAAAATTTGCAGTGTAAGATAGGCAAAAAGTAAGGCATGTAGCAACATCAGCATAGCAAAGGGCACTCCTTTAAATGCAAGGAAGGGCAAAAATATTTTAAGTCAAGTGATAGCGATTGCTGTATGAGTCGTACGATTTTTGAATCAAGCACGGGCAACACTGGGCCATGCTGCTAGTATATATATATATATATATATATATATATATATATATATATATATATATATATATACACACACTGTATAGTTATTTCCCTTGCATGACCAGCTGGTAGTGTTTTTTGTTTTGACAATACCAGATTGTTTGAATGAATAATGCAAAAAAATAAACATCTGAAATGTCGAAAAGACCCAAAGCAACAACAAAAATGGGAAGGTATAGGCATACCTGTGTGGATGCACATATATTTAAGAAATGGATAAACTGTAATAATTGACAAAATATATTTAAAGACTCACATGTCTAATAAAGAATTAACAAAATATATAAATTTTTATGAAATGGCTAAATCAGGAGGTGCTGAATAATTCTTGGTCTGATCAAGAAGGGATTTGCGAAAATGCTTGGTCATGAATGTCAGATTTTGGAAAGTGAATCAAGCCAAGAACTTTTCAGCATGTCTTCATATATAGTTGTTATCTTCTTATTTTGCTTCTATATATGGTCATATAAGTGAGTAGAACATATCATATAAGTGAGTAGAAAATGTCATATAAGTGAGGTGAAAATGTCATATAAGTGAGGTGAAAATGTCAATCTATAATCTAGCTGTTAACTTTTCACACTATCAAAAACAAAATGTTTGGAAATAAACTCCTATCAAAGTCTAATTTCCTGAAAACTTTTATAAATTTCATCTGATAGTAACACAAACTGTTTGGCTAATGAATAGTAAATGTTTTCTGTATGGAAATGGCTAATCTCGCTATTGCTATAATGCTCTGAGGATGATATAGGTACATATCTATATATTAACACAACTCTTGCTTGTTAATTAAATATTGATTTCCTTCAAAAATCATTTAGTAGTTATTTTTTCAAAATACATACACAAGTAAGTGAATAATTTCACTTGCGTGTATGTTGCTTTGTATAATACATAAACATTATGATAGAAACTTTAAAATTATTTTAAAAATAAAATCTAGAGTTTTCCCCTGATCTTAATGGTCAGAATTATTATTGAAAGTCAGTCAGTTCTGTGCCTTGCGTAATTACATGCTTAGGCGATCGTGTATCTTTCAATACATGACTGAAAAGGCAGATTTTTTTCCTGCAGTAGGTTACCATTTCTTTCTGCATTAGACCAGGCTATAGAACCCGGTCTATCCTGCTATTTACCCATAGCTGAGGGGAGAAAAACAGAATTTATACATTTTCCAAGGGTATTAGCATGTAAGTGAATGTAATGGATTTAAATGGAATTTGAACTCGGCTCTCTGATTCCTTAATCTGAGGCATGGTGGAGTAATGGCTAGTGGTAATGGATATAAAATGTTTAAGAGCTGAGATGTAGGACAGTAGAATAGTTATAACCAGAATAAAACCAATCACTTTTATACTTTGATTCCAAACTCTTTTGATCCTTATTAATTTTTAAACTGGAAGAAAAGTACAGGGTTAGATTGTTTATTTTGTTAGTAAAATTTCAGTTTGATTTACAGTGAAATGAGGCAATGTACACCATAAAAAGTTTCAAATATTTAATAGTGATGTGTGTTAAAACCAAGACTGAATCATCTGCCAATCAATTTATCCTTCAGTTTTTGCTAGATTCTGACTTTTTCCTTGTTCCTCATATAAATTGATAAATGACAGATAATGTTTCCACTGCTTGGCAATGTTTGAACAGCTTTCATTAATTTTGACAGTTAATTTCCTTTAACATTTCTATAGTGTTCTTCTGCTTTTTGTGTTTTCTCTGCTCTTGAGATGCTCTTCTTCATTTCTTACTAAAGTGTCTTTTCCTTTATTGAACATTGTGTAACACACTTCATGTTGGCAGCTACCACCAATCTGTAAACCTAAACTAAGAAAATTAAAACAAGAAGTCAAGCAAAGGTGAAATAATAAATTACAAAGTATCACTATATATATATATATATATATATATATATATATATATATACAAATGAATATATTAAAATCTTATTACTAAATTTCACCAGTTTTTTTTTCATCTCATTTTTGTTTTTGTTCTTATTATCACACTAAGATCAGTTCTACAACTATTACATAGGCAGCATAGATCAGAAATAAAAAAAAAAAGTAAATTTTGTTAGAATTTGAACCTGCATTATTGGAATTTAATGATTTGGCTATAAAGACCTGTGGAGACAAAATTTAAATTTAGTCATATAGTTACATTTTTCCTTAACCAATTTTCCACAGACTTTATTGTTTAAATACACATGCATCCATCCATCCATACTGAGAATACCATGGACAGAGCATGTGAGAAATGAAGAAGTTTTACAGAAATGGAAATGAAAAGGACACATACTTAGAATCAGAAAGAGACAGTTGAAATTTCTGCGACGCATAAGGAAAGATGGCCTGGAGAATTTGACACTCACAGGACGCTAAGAGAGACAGAGGGAAACAATGACTAAATGATTAGTGTAAATGGATTAAAGAGCAGTAAGTGGGAGGGATAGTAAAATGACAAACATTTCTAAGCACTACAAAGATAGGAAGTTTGGAGAGTCATAATAGGCCACATCTTGAAGGAACTCAGTACATAAAGGAAGTAGTAATCATAAGTCTTTTCTAATGAAAAGCAAGAAAAATAAGTTGAAAGAAAAACTAGTCAAAAATGAATAAAATGTTTCATCTAAGAAATTTGGACAATTGTAATGTTAGCTTGTCCTAATAATGGCTTAACTGAAAGAACTAAACAAAGAAACAGAAATAGTGGTAGGATTTACACCTTGCAATATAACCCATCTCTATTGTATAATTTTGATATATGTTGCCTGGCCTTATTATGACACTAAACATATAATTTAAGCCTAATATTACTTGTATAATTTAAAAATTACTGTTGAAATAAGTAGTTTTATCTCCCAAATTATTAACAGTGACTTGACTTTTGAGTTTTAAATAATTATTTTCAACATTTCAATAAAAGAGAGTTCCAGTAAATATCAATCATTATTAGTCACTGCAACTCTCAGATCATTATTCCATGATCATTGGTAAATAACAGGAATTAGAAATAATGAATAAACCTCTGGATACAAATTTCTCATCCCTTATCTTTGGGATCTTGTCTTACCATAACAGCTCTTTTACTTATTACACCTAACATATCAGGTGTTTCCTAAACACCTGATATATTAACACATTTCTTTCCATACACTACTAGTTGTAATACTTTTTTTATTTATTTTTCATTCTTATGACTTACTAAAGACAGTATGATGACAATCTGGAGATTGCACAAAAAAGCAACTGAAATTATGAAGGAAATTTCAGTTAAATTAATAAAAATTTATCTAAGAACTTCAATTACATTTATTTTAATTTTTTTTTTTCGGGTCAGTCTACTTGCCAAAAATGTGATCATTAAATATATCCACAATTCATTCATTCTACTTATGTTGCAGTTTATGTTTTGCTGGTTGCCTACCCATTTCCAGGATTTAAGGATTGTTTCTCTTGTGTTTGTTGTTTTTAAATATAAATTTTAACATCATTATGGTGACTTCAGTGCACTGCAACATCAAACTCTTTGATATAATGATTTTTAAAATGCTGTAGTCAATTCACAATCAAAAAGCTTTGATAAAGATGAACAAAATATAAAAATAAATCATTAAAAACAACCATCAATCTGTTTTACAATAACCAAAAGCACCCAAACCACAACAAATGAAACAATCCTTAAAAATTTAATTTGCATACACATAGCTTAAACCAACCCCAATAAATATATAACATTTGTGATTTATGATAAAGATATGAAAATCTCTAACCTCATCTCTTCAAATAACTGCTGCCAGCAAATATCTTCCAAACCAAAGATCAATGTCATACATAAATTTTCTTGCTCTTTGGGAAAAATTATTCCCTTTACTAAACAAGTTGCTTATTTGTATAGTGGTCATATCACCAACTCACTGTCTCAATATCTCATTTGCTGCTCATTCAATCAATACATTATGATCATCTATATTCATAAACACATACAGCATAGTACTATGCAATGCACTAACTTCATATGCAGATAAAAAAGATCAACAGTACCTATGACCTATATCAAATTGACAGTATCAAAAGCTGGAAAGTCTAAGAAACCTGCTGAATCAAAATGAAAAATCTTTAGATCAATAATTTTTTCCAGCTTTGGCACCAAGTACTGAATGAATTCAACAATAATTTGATATATTCAATCTGAAAAATGATTCATTCAACATTTCTATATGCATCAAAGTAGGTACAATGTTAAATTTGACATTATTGAACGTAAACACTGCTCCAAATCCACAGTCCTAAAGATTAAATCCCATAGTAATTGCAGGTGATTCCTGCATTCAAAGATACAGATCATTATTTCAAAAATTATAAAAATCTCTTTTGACTGTTTCTTTCATCCAATCATCATGTTATATGCTTATTTTACACACACACACACACACATATATATGTATAAAAAGGAAAAAAGAAAAAATGAAAAAAGAAAGAGATAAATGAGTTATTTCTTCAGTACTGTTGCTCTCACACTCCCTACAAACATCTTCTCACTCAAACAGGCACAAGTATATATATATATATATATATATATATATATATATATATATATATATATATATATACAATAATTGCATTTAGGAAGCAATCCCTACTTTATACAAGTTTCATTAAAGATGACTGACAAGGAACTGCTATTAATTATATTTTTCTTATATACAAACAATATATTTTTTTTAGGACAGAGTGTGTAAGACCTGTCCAATGAACTCTGTAATTTTTGACCTATGAGGGTCAAGCAGCTTAGTTTTTTGAAATGAACAGCCATATTACTTGCACATATTTGGTTATAGTGGTGAAGGCTTGTACAAAACCAGCCACACTTTCCAAAACCAAATACAATGAGCTGGTTTTTAAATTCAGCATTGTTCTTCTGCTACACAGATTTCCAACCAAAGATAAAGAACCCAGTCTGCCTTTCACAAGTACATCTGTGCAAAAGTGAAAGTAATGAACTCAACTAGAATTTTGACTCTTGAATTTTATATATATATATATATATATATATATATATATATATATATATATATATATATAGAGAAAGAGAGAGGGAAGGAGAGAGAGACAGGCACACAGACATACTGAAAGAGAAAAGACAGAAAAAAATGACAAAGTATATATGATAGAGAATATAATTTTTAGGTTCCATTCTATACATGGTGGAGTATAGAGAATAACAAAAATATATATATATATATATATATGCGAAGTACAAAAATACACACAGATAATGGTTAAAAGCTTGGAAAAAGGAATTGATGAGCTGAATCCAACTTCAAACTTTGTTATCTTTGACACGCACACCCTTGGGAAAGGTATGAATCCCTCTCTTCTCATCCACACTGGGTTCACTAGCCTTGGTTGCCAACCAGTCTAGGAGAAAGAAAACTTAGAATTCAATCCTGAGGAGAGCTGTTTAGAAACTGTGTTGCACACGACACATTAGTTCTCTGTTATCAGTTTTTACAAAAAGTGTTGCTGATTCTGCAATTGCCTTCACACTCTAACCATGTATAGGTAGTCTTGCAGTTCAGTTCTAAAATGAACAGTTAGGACAGAAGAGTTTGATATATATTTTTAAATGTATTTTTTAATCCAACTTTATTTTTTACTAGCAGTAGAGCCCGGCGTTGCCCGGGGATGTAACAGTATGAGATAGATCAAGTATCAACCATCATAAAGACTGAAAAATAAAATTGACAAAGATTATTATTTAAGGTTGACGGACACACATGTCTTAATTATTTTTTTTTTTTTTTTGCAATTGGTAAAACCCAAACTCAAACAAAAACATTGTTTACAATCGTTATGAGTCTATCGATTGGTGAATAGAATTTTATTATAAACAATTGTCTTGTAAATGGAATTTTTAAAGCATTCTGAATGTAAATAAAGAAAAAAAAAAAAAGACAATAAGAAATACTACCTGCCAAAAAAAAAAAAGTGGATGTTTGTTTTATCGGCTGGAAAATGTAAGAAATCCGATCCCATATACAAAGGAACACACACACACACACACACACACACACACACACACACACACAAAACACAAACCTGGGTTTTTAACCTAAGTCACTCCACGGAATCGCTAAAACATAGAGCATAGTCTGATGAAAAAGACGCTAAAGTTTATGAAAACAAAATTTTATCGTCAAAATGCTTATGTTTTTATGAAGAGGATAGACTAAATTTTTTTTAATTATTTTTTTAATTTTTCCATCTTTTTAGAATATTCTAAATTTTGATTTAAAAACCTTGTTTCTCTTTGTCGCAACAAGGGGTAATAAATAACATAGATAATTTTAGCGCGTTTTTTGTATTTACACACATTAATTTGGAAAATCTTGCAAAAATAAAAATAATTGTCAGATGTTAATGAAACTTTCAGAAACTATTCACAGATGATCGAAATTATTATAAATATGTTTTTTTTTTTATTAAAGTCATGGCAGAAATATTTTTTTTATATTTATTAACACCCCATAACTAATTTTATGAAAAACTCTAAAAATTCGAGACCATCGGTTTTAGTGATTACAATAGTTAAAAGCACAAGGCTTTGAAGAATGCAAATCATGTTTTTTTTTTTTTTTTTTGTACCTGAAAATCAGCTGTGAATTGTAACATACAAAACCCAATAAAACAAATATATTATTTAGTTTCAAATGCTTTTATTTGTTTTTATGAATATGGACAATATTTTCTGAAAGCAAAAAAAATTTTTCAATGAAAATTGAATTTTAATACAATTATTTCTTATTTCTTTAATTTTAAAAGATTTTTAAAAAAATTTTTAAATTGAATTTTAAAAAATATTTTAACATTAGTTAAAAAGCAACATCAATCTTTCAAAATGTCCGTGTGAGATTGTCATTGTCTAGCGCTTTGAAAATTGTATAATTTGGACCAATCAGATTAGCCATGGTAATTAAGAAATGTAATTTTGTGTTTATAGTCGGACAGTAATTATCAAGTACGGAAGACCAACCAGAATACAATTTAGTTGCATTATTTGAGTTCAGCATTGTTCTCCGCTGTTAAGCCCTTTACTTTTTGAAACACGTATCGAGAAGTTAATTTGAGTTTTCAATTTCAACTGAGAAGGGTACCTACAAGTAACAGTATCATCTTATGAAATTTAACTACTGCTAAACTTTAATTTATATGATCTTATTTTTATATTAATCTCAGTTATGACATTTTTCCATAAATGAAATATCAAAATTAATAATAAAATGAATGGAAATACAAATAACACAGTAAAATGTAATAAATGTACATAAAATTATAGTATTTTATGTATTTTTGATAAAATTTCATAAGAAAGGTACCTAAATTAATTAGATACCTTTTTCTTATGAAATTTAATCTCAATATTAACAGTCTTATTTTTTAATTTCTTTATATTTTCCATAAAGCATCGTAAATGTAAAAATGAAAGCTAAGTACAAAAAAAAAAAAACAAATAAAAAATAAAAAATTAGAGCGCTGAAAGTTTTCCTTAAAAGTAACGAGGTAAATAATTTGTTCACTTAAATAATTTCACTTCCTTCCATCCGTAGAAAGAATTACCCTCCCGTAAGTTATCTAAATGTCATGAATGTGCCTTTTGTCAATCGTCAAGCGACGCGAAAGGTTATGACCTGCTTTGTTTTATTTTCAAATTACATTTTTTCAGCACAGAAGGTAAGTTAAGCTTGGTTCAAAATATTTTAAATAAACACTATAATATCTGTTTTTATTAAAATCAGTTTTGAAAAAATGATAATTGATTTTTAAAAGAATATCAAAGTAAGATTTTAATCTTTTTTATCAAATCGAAAAAATGATTAAAATGATTGATTATCTGTCCTTTTTTTGACCAAAAAAACAATATTTTTTAACGAAAATTTCAGATGTGCTAGAAACGATTAAAAAATGTAAAAAGAAATACCCCCAAAATACTTTGATCTTTCCTCTTTAATAATAATATGAACATTAGACGATAAAATTTTGTTTTCATCAAGTTCGGCGTCTTTTTCATCATGCTATGTTCATTTGTTTACATTTTCGTGGGTGAGTTGTCCCCCTTTCATTCTCACGATGTGTCTTAATCGTGTTTTCAAATTGATTTTCTTAAAAAACAACTCTGTTTTTCCCATTTTCGGCGCCGTTAGAACCACCAAAAGGTAATTTTATGTAGTCCTGTGAAGTTTTGTTGAAATCGGCTAAAAAATGTAGGAAATTCGATCCAACATATAAACGTTACACACACACACACACACACACACACACACACACACACACACACACACACACACACACACACACATCCTGCGTTTTATAATAAATAAGATTAACATTAACAAAATAATTTTCATGCCTGAGGATGACTGTATGTACAGTTGAAAGTACTAGCAGATTAAAAAAGACCTTATACAGCTTGTAGTTATTAAAAACAAAGATCATAACATTCTTCAAGTGGTTCGTAATGTTAATGCAACCTTAAAGTTTTGTTCATGAAAGAGTTTTCACCATTTTATATCATTAACTTTACTAATCTACTTTTTTGCATGAATGATGCATAGTAATATAAATTGAACTGCACCACATATTTGATATATATATATATATATATATATATATATATATATATATATATATATTGAAATGAGCTGACAAGACTGGTATTCCTTAACAAGGATTTATTTAGTGCAACATTCCCTGACTAAACAATTCATCAACTGAAGAATGGTAGTAAGGGAGGTAATTACCATAACAAAAATACCAAGGGCAGATAAGTATAGTACATTCTTCACTCTTTTTTATTTATTTACAGTTCTTGATATCTCTTGAGCTTACAAATTTCCCATTGGGATCGTCTGGGTATCTCAGGATCCCTTGATATTACATGATGTGTAGAAGAAGTTTTAATCTCTGGGTTAATGATAATTTGTAAATCATTACTATCTAATTCAAGTTTTTCATCTGAATTGTTTTCATTAGTGGATATAGAATCATCTAAATCTTTCTGGAGGTTAACATCTATGGCTTCTTCACTTTGTAATGAATTCCTTGCTGGTGCTAAGTCATTTACAGATACTGTAGATTAGCATCCATTGATGAATCTTATGTGAGCATATTGTGGGTTTGCTTCCAGTAATAGTACTTCATCAACCAATGATTCATACTTATTGGCTCAGACATGGCAATGCAAAAAAACAGGTCCTGGTGTAGATATCCAAGTAGGTAAGGAATGGCCGCTGGGAGTTCGCTGTTGGTAGGAAAAGAGTCTTTCATGCCGTCTGGCATTAGTAGCAGTACAAAGGAGAGATATTATGGAGTGTAATACTTAAAGGCAGTACTATTTCTCATTGTGATTCTTTAAGATTACTTGAGGCTACAGCTAATGAGATGTGTTTCCAGATAATTTCATTATACTGTTCACACTGACCATTTCCTTGAGGGTGATAAGACGATGTCTGGCTAGTAGCAATTCCAAGATTGGTGAGATATTCGCGTAATTCCCTTGATAACAATGATGTTCCTCTGTCTGAATGGATGTAAGAGGGCATGCCAAATACTGTAAATATCTGATTTAGACTCTTTATTATTGAGTCTGTATTTGTGCTTGTACATATGAAGGTAAAAGGGAAATGTGAGTACTCATCTATCACCGTAAGTAAGTAGCGGTTTTTCGAAGTTGAAGGAAGGGGTCCCTTAAAGTCTATGCTGAGTCGTTCCAACGGTTGTGTTGCTTTGACCAGGCGTCCTGCTTCTGGTGTATAGAAGCATGGTTTCTATCTATCACACACTGCACATACCATACACACTCTTTTAACATTTTCAATAGAGTATGGAATATTTCTTACTTTAACAAAAGGAACCAACCTGGTTATACCAAGATGACAAAGATTTTTATGTATTTCTTGTAGTTTGCACTGGACACATGAGAGCGTAACAGCTGGGATATTTTTTTTTTCCTGGTCGGTACATGACGTCATACTCATAACACCCCAATTCCATTCTCGATCATTTGATTTTGCTGTTCTTGATCTTTCCATACCTTCTTGCATCAAACATGAAATCAACAGCTTGCTGATCTGTGACTATCACAAAATGATTCAACTATTGCACAAGTCTCCTTTTCTACAGAAGAATGCTTTTGTTCTATAGTCATAAGTGTATGTGAAAAGAATGCCACTGGGTGGTAGCTTGATTCAGAGTGGCCGCAATAGCATTATCAGAGGCATCTGTTTCTACTACAAGAGGAATGTTTTCATCGACCGAGTATAGTAAGGCATTTTAAATTTCTTCCTTAAAGTTTTCAAATGTTTTTACTGATTCTGAATCAAGATATGCACTCTTCAGATCCAATGATCTGTAAATTTTATATTTTGCTATTTCTTGAGCCAGATCATCCATTCTTGGTAATGGATAATCATCTAATCTGATAAATCTATTAATTGTCCTACTGTAATCGACTACAAGTCTCTTTCTTTGACACTCATTTGTTACTATTAAGACTTGAGCCCTCCAAGGGGATGTACTTTCCTCATTTACACCCTCCTGGATCATTTTCTCAATCTCAGTCTGTATGAAATGCCTGTCACTCTCTCCAAATCTTTTAGATTTAGTTGTAATAGGTTTACAGTCTGGATCACTGTTGGTGAATAAAAATGGAGTGTCCACTAACACAGAGGGTACGCTACAGGAGATAGGATGAGAGATTACAAGATCTTTCTTAGAGCCACCGAATGTAAAAGATATGGTAGAATGTTGTGACATGAAATCTTGGCCAAGAATAATATCTGAGCAGAGGTTGGGTAGGACTAAAAGTTTTACATTTGGATACCATTCACTTAGTAGGTTTAAGTCCACTGTACACTGTCCTTTGATAGAGGCATTAAGTGATGATGACACCATGGATATGTTACCAGTAGCAGGTTTCATCTGTAGTCTCTGTTTCCTCACGTAACCATGAGAAATAAAGGATCCTGAGCTCCCCGTATCCATTAGGGCCATACTGGTGCCATATTTTCCAACTAAAACATATAATGCAGCATGTTTTAGGGATCCTAAGGAAGTAGATGTAGTATTTGATCTCATCAAGATTGTCTCAAGTCTGTGAGAGCATGTTGCAATAGATGTTATTTTGGGGTTCAAACAACACATTTTTGAGAAATGGCCTTCTTTTTTACATTTGAAACAAGTAGCATTTCTTGCTGCATATGCGCTTCTATTATGACAAGATCCTCCACAGAAGAAACATCTAGACTTGGTATTAGCCAAGGCTGCACAACATGTATTAATGGGATCCATTGACTGGACACTGGTACTGGCCTTTTCCCGAGAAACTGCACCTACAATTGGTGTTTGAGGGTACGTGTATGCTTCTGAACTTTTCTTTTAAATGCAGTGTCTTATTTTTGAGTTGCCATTGTCGAATAATGTTCGAATGTAAACCAGTGATAAATGCATATCTAACACAGTCATCATGGTTTTGTGCAGCATCAACAGATTTAAAGTTACATTATTTCGCTAGTAACTGTAGTCTTTGTATGCATTTGTCAATATTTTCCTCCTTTTTTTGGCCACAAGTGGCAAGTAAATACCAGGTGAAAACTTTGTTTGTAGGTTTTACATACAGTTCTTTCAGACAGTTAACAGCAGTATCGAAAGTACTATATTTAGCAATGTATTCATATACATTTGAGGAAATACAATTTATCAGGGGATCAAGTTTATCTAAGTCGGTATGGATGTTAGGGTCAATAATTTTGTGTAGGTACAAGAAGCTTCGAAACCAGTGGTTAAAATTCTTACTTGACAATGGTGTATTAGGAGGGGTGTCAAGTGTTTATCCATACTATTGAATTTGTTTTGCTAAATTGAATTTGTTTTGCTAAATAAATTGAAATGAGCTGACAAGACATTCTCTGACTAAGCAATTCATCAACTGAAGAATGGTAGTAAGGGAGGTAATTACCATAACAAAAATGCCTAGGGCAGATAAGTATAGTACATATATATATATATATATATATATATATATATATTGCCAAGCTTCTCACTGCTCTGTTGCTACTGCCATAGATAATTCTTGGACAAACTCCATTTCTTGGTTCTGCCAATCCTAACCTTCATGGCTAGGACTCAGTACTAGGGAGAGAATTTCTGAGGCCTGGCACTCAGATTATTTTGAAGCCCTCCAGTTGGAAAAGGAAATGTTGGGAGAAACAAACTCGATCTATCATGTCTTACAAGACTATTTAAAGACTGTGTCTTACTTGGCAACCCTTGCAATCAAGTGGGATTTGGCACAAAAATTAGACTTTGAGGAACTCATTGTGTATTTTGCTTCAATGAAAGTTCAAAAAATGCACTTTTAAGGTGTTTTGGAACTGGTTTTAGTCCTTGTATTTTTTAAATAAAATATCAATTCATAATTTTGAACTCTACTTTTTGTAAAGAAGCCTCCCCCACCCCTAAACCCCTAAAGTTATTATCTTGAGGTCCCTCAGGTTTCAAGGCCCAGCACATTTGTGTCAGCTCTCTCCACCTCTCACTGCCACTGCTAGGACCCACCATGCCACTTACATTGAAGGAAACCACCCACATTCCATCAAGAAGTAAGTTCCACTCAAACAGCATCTTCCCATGAACCACTACACTGTGGAACTGACTCCGAAGAAGATGTTTCCCGTTCACTAGAATCTTAACCGTTTCAAGTCTAGGGTTAATTGTTATCTTCTCCTCCTCCTATCAATATATACTACCTCTAAACATAACATTCTATCCTGAGTGGCCCCAGGGCCTTATACAGAGGGAATCTCACTGTAAAATAATATATATATATAGTGGCTACTAACTGAAAATTATCACCAAATGCATCATAAAATTGTTCACTAATTTCATTTGTCTGATTTACTATTAAGACTGCATTCCAATCAGGTGAGGATACAAAATTAAATGGAATATCAAAATGAGTCAGAGAGGTGGCAAAATTTAATTTATAGTTAATTATACACATGAAACATTTATATGTATACAGAGAAGAATATGCATATGTTATTCCCTACTTGGCACAGGATGGTACCTTGTAAAGTAATAATATAAGTGGGGTTGAAAGTTCTTGTTCTGATCAAGAAAGGAATTTTTTAAATTTCTATTTAAGTAGATCAGATTGAGAGCTTTTCATTCACACCTTGGATATATTATACTCAGAATATAATATGTAACTATACAGAGTATATCCTGTATCAGGAAGGAAGACAGCATTAGTCCCCACATTTCATTGATTATGATTGTATCTGTTATTTCTACACTCAACATTTTACTTTTATTTTTTAAATGAAAAGTAAAGAAACTATATTGTTGTATAAATGGTGGCAATATTAGCATTGTATTTACTTACTATTTAACATTATATCATTATTCACACTCCAACTTTCATAGAATACTTTCAATTCTGCTTGGGATATTTATTTCCTGGTATTATAATGTATCCTGTATTTGACTTAGTAAACTATGGGAAAAAAATATATATATAAGAAATATTTGATAAAAAAGAAATCATTGATAAAAATTAGATATTTTTATATTTTTTATATATATATATTTTGATAATGATAATTGGTTTTGTATTAGAGCATAAATTCCTTTTTCATAGCAACCGGTCTAATGTTTTTGAAATCTGCAATATGCAAATGTTTATTAACAGTTACTAATTTGCAATTGTAATAAGGTTTAAAGCATTGAACACAAACTCACAACCCCAAAGTTTAGATTCTATTCCAAGTGTTAGATTATACATTACTGGAAAACTTATTTCAATCTATAGAACCATTCCTTGGGCACCTCGAAGTGGTGTAATGGTTAGCAAGCTTGTCTGACTAGAACAATTATGACTGAGTAGTGAGTTTGATTCTCACTGGGTGCCCCCCTAATTTCGGTCTTGTGCCACATCTAAGCTGGGCTTGGAAAATCACTATAGAACCATTCCTGGGAATGGCAGATCTACAAGTATGCTTTATTTTTCATAATGTTATTATTATAACTATAATTATTGTCATAGTTACTAATATCAATAATATTATTGTTTTAATATTCATTATTTTATTGATATTATTACCACTATTATTGTGCTCAGTAGTTGAAGTTGATGTTAATTTTCCTTCATTTTTCAAGAATATTTTTATTCTTATTACTTTTACACAAAATATTTTCCTTAAAATATACTCCATTAAAAATTTTACTGTTTTTATTTTTTTACATTTTATCATCATTGGCTTTCCTTTCCCAGAAGTCCAAATTCCTTTCACCAAATTATGAAGTATATTTATATTTTTTGGCTTCATTTAAAAACATCTCTTGCTAAATTCTTGCCATTTCTAAAAGCCAATTATTGTAGAATTTTATTTGTAAAGTTTTATTCCTGCTGAGGCTTTGGAAAAACAAAGCAAAATAAAAAATATTTAATAAAAAATTAGCAAAAATCTTTATTCTTATTTTATTATGAACACAAACCATGACATTCACTTGTTTTTTTACATATACATTCAATAGCAAATATTTCCATAATATCCTTCAAAATGTTTCTCATCATGATGGAGTCAGATGCCATGACATTTTTGATAAAGGCTTTTTTTTTTTCTTCATTCCATTTCAGCTAATGGGCTGGATTGACAGGTAACAATTCCCAACATCTAAACACTGTGCCTCATCTGAGCAAAATAACTCAGTTTTATTTAGATTATCCTCTTTGAAAGTGTTTCAGCATTGAAAAGATTATTAATATTTATTAGAGATAGACAAGATCTGTTGCGGACCCGGTAGCATGCAGTGCTGGTTTATTAAAAGGTGGCCTTGTGCCAGACACTACACAAGACTACCGAATCCACAAACAAAGTAAAAAAAAAAAAAAGGAATATATATAAAACGTGTTCTTTCACTGTAAATTAACACAATTTTCTCAGTGAGAAAAAGAAGGGCCGTTTAACTCATGCATAAAAGGTGAAAAAATAAGTAGACAGCAGGGACGACAAAGGTAAGTCTGGTAAAAGAACAAATATAAACTTTTATTATTTTTAAACAAATAAATGGTCTCGAAAGTGGAGACATTCAGTAAAGTTACTGGATCTTTGCAATTAATGAAAAGGTTGTGACAAGTAGTCACTGAAGCAATGTCAGTGTTCCGTGCCAAAACAGAAAACCAAGATGGCTAAGGTGGGAAAAGTTTCTTCAGGAAGAAAGTTCCAGAACAGTCAATTTATACGGAATATTATACGTACACAACAAAGAAAATACTCACTGCGAGATTTGATAGTGTGAGTGTAATGTTATATTTTTAAGGTACTGGTTCGTAAGGATTAGAAGTTTCAAAGGTGTATGAACAGATTATCAATTTTCATTGAGGAGAATTCAGAATTGTTTGCATCAAGATGAGGATGAGTCTTGGAAAAATATATTGACGACGGTGTTGTAGAACTCTACATTTTCTAGCTGAAAATGGAGGAAAGTTCAACAAGCTGTTCACATCAAGACGAGAAGTTGGTCTTGGAAAAATATATTGATGACGGTGTCGTAGAACTCTACATTTTCTAGCTGAAAACGGAGAAAGGTTCAACATGCTGTTTGCATCAAGACAAGGATGAGTCTTGGAAAAGTGTGATATCAACATGTTGAAGTTTTGGTTAGTTAAGAATAAGATATTCCGGCCCGCGTATGGGTTAGGGGCACGGAATAAATGAGTTGACCTGCTAGCTTGAAAATCAGGTCGCAACTAACTTGAAAATGCTGTTCGTCGGTGACGTCAGGAAACACGCGGGAAAATTTCAAATTCTGATCCCAGACGGTATCTGGAGTAGTTAGCCAGCAACCTTCCTCACGACAGCCAAAAAGGGCTGTTTACTGCTATGTCTAGCTGAACGTGACAGGAAGGGGTGCAATCCACGCGCGTGCACACACACGCAAAAGGGTGGAATTCACAATTCCACAGATCTATACGAATTACTCATCTGCTTGATCTAACATATTTTTTGAGACTATTTCAGTACTGACATTTTTCATTTATTATTTATAGAAGAGATAAACATTAAATAAAAGTCAAATAACATCTCCACTATTATATGATTGAGAATATTTTCAATGACTAGAAAACTAAATTTTATATATATGTAAATATGTATTTTAACATGTTCTGACCACAGTGTTAATTCCTATGTCTACACTATATTATCTATCTATCTATCTGCACACATGTATAAACGTTTGGTTAAAGACCAAGGAAATTTCTTTGTTAAGCATTTTTCAATACTTCAGTTTTTAACTAAAGACATATAAATAAAAAATTGCTGCCTAAATATACTTTATATATATATATATATATATATATATATATATATATATATATATATATATATATGTATTAGTTGTTTTATTTTTGGACCTCATATTATTTTACATTGCACAGAGAAACAATTAATTTACAAACTCAATAAAAAATTAAGGTCAACATTATTATCATCCCAATTCCTTATGCTAACAGTCAATTATGTATCCTTTTTGTTCAATAACAATATCTATTTAATATAATTTTCAACAAATTTTAGGCACATATCCTTAGGAATTCTGCTCTATTCTTCCTTGGTAAATCTTTCAATTTCCTCCAGATTTGATGGTCTCTTGGCATGGGCTTCAGTATTCAGTTCGTCCCACACATTTTTCTCGCAGGATTTAAGCCAGGGCTCTGTGCAGGTCACTTTCGCCATCTGTGGGTAGGCCTTTACCAGAAGCAATATATGTGTCATGCTTCGATCATGAATTACCTTTATTCTCTATGTATTCCTTTGGTAAGAAGTATATTCTATTCAGACAGCTTCTTCCCAAGAACCACTATTTTGTTGAACAGATGCCTGTATTAATGTTTCTCAAATGCTACAATCTTAACCTTTTCAATGTAGGGTCAATTATTATCTATCTTCCATATCCTCTTCATAAGCTACACTTCCAATTTCATCCTCTTACATTCATATCACACACTGCAGTCAAATTCTTACACAAACCTTACCTGAATACATTTAAATTCAGTTTTTGACAATTCCAAGAAAACAATTACAAAGTTATATCCACAGTAAAATGATTATTATATTGACATAACCTGAAAAGCTGCTTAGCAAGAAAAGTCTCCACTGTTCCAAAACAATCATAAAATGCCAGACTACAATTTGCAAGTGCACATGGGGATAAGATGTTAGTTTTTGAAGAAATGTCCTCTGGTCTGATGAAATAAATATTGAACTGTTTAGTTGTAATAACCATCATTTGATAGTAAAAGAAGAAGGCTTGCAAGCCAAATAATACCATCTCATCGAAGATGCCATGAGGTGTTAGGATGCATTGCGGCAGGAAGAACTGGTGTGCTTCCAAAAATAGATGGCATCACAATAAATTAAAATTATTTGAATATATTGAAGCAACTTTGCAAGACATCAGCCAGAAAGTTAAGACTTGATCACAAATATTTTTTTCATACAGACGATGACCGCAACTTCAAATGGTGTGGTAAAATGGCTTAAGGAAAACAAAATCATGGTACTGGATTTGCCATCACAATGTCCTAATTTCAATCCAATAGAAAATATGTAGGTAGAAATGAAAAAGCAGGTATAAGCAAAGAGGACTACAAACCTGATTCAGTTATGACATGTCTGTCAGGAGGAATCAATCAGAATTCCTGCAGTTTATTGAGAGAAGCTCATGGAAGGCTATTCAAAATATTTGACCCAAGTGAAACAATTTAAATGCAATACTATGAAATATGAAGTGCATATAAAATTCTAATCTACTGGCAATGTGATAAAAGAAATAAAAGCTTAAATAGATCATTATCTATACCGCTGTTCTGACATTTCATATTCTTAAAATAAAAGTAGTGATCCTGACTGACCTAAAACAGGGAATCTTTACTTGGATTAAATTTGAGGAAATGTAAAAAACTGATTCTAAATGTAGGTATAAAAAAATCTACAATTGTAAAATATCCTGAGTTCTGAACACACAAGTGTGAATGAGCTAGTCATGTAAGGGATATTAAAGAATATGAGAAATAGAAAACATTAAGGAGAGAGAACAATAAAAGAAGAGGAATTATGACAAACAATAACAATTGACAAAGTTGAATGGAAAGCAAAAAGCCAGAAAAGTGTTCCACAAGCTTCATGCAAGAGAAAAATCAGTTAGCATAGAACTAATGGTTACATGTTTATTCTTTTGGCAACCAAAATCTTTAATTATTCACTGAAAAGTCATAATTTTATTTCAATTTGGTAAAAGTCATGGTTGGATATAAAATGCACATTCAACAAGTTTAATCTGAGTAAAAGTGCAACAAAAGAGAAGATAATGTGCATTACTGAAAACTTATTACTTATGATGCTATACATATATATATTGAGAATGGTTGGGGGTAAAAAAAAGGAGATTTTCAATTCAAGAACAAAGATTGTTTAGAAAGACAACAAGACTTGAAAATTAGAAAGCCTTTAGAAGATGTGGAACAAGCAACATGATAACTTGCAGAAAAATTAGAGATGAATCAGTCAATTAAGAACAATTCAAAAGCAGGGAAAATTGGTTCCACATGAACTTATAGAAACAAACAAAAGTTAGAATCTCAGCAATTGTCTTTTTTTATTGTTTCGAGAAATAATCATTAGTGGAGCTGGGGGGGTGTATTATGGGAATCAAAGAAGAAAATAGTGGTTAGATTTAGGACAGTCTTTCACTCCTCACCCTAAACACAATCTACTGGCTGTGGAAAAGTTATTTTCTTTCTTCCTTGGAATTCAAAGGGAATTCTTTATTTTTGGGCAAACTGTTGAATGAATATTTGATTAACAAACAATACATATAACCAACTTTTATCAATTATCCTATGTAAGTTCAAAGGATTTCTGATTTATTAAGCTGAAATGTCAACAGCAACCTAATGGATAGAAAATAAAAACAATATTAATTTTCATTTGAAATGATGAAGAATTTTAATATCCAAAAGTAAAGATAATTGAATTTAATAATGATAGAAAACAAATATTTTTATACAAAATGTATTTTAGAATTTTTAATTTAAGATAAGTTTTAGCATTACAAGAACTAAACAAAATATGGTACAAAGCCATAATTTTTGAGCACTGAACAATGATCAAAATCATTGTCAGTCATGAGTCTACTTTTATATGCATTTAGACTTAAAAATATTCTTGTCATGTGATAGTTGATTTAAGTGTGATTTTAACAGATGGTGATAAAATACTCACTTTTCTTTAAATTGCAGTTGGAATAAAAAATAGAGATTCACTCAATGGGAAAAAAGCATAAAAGAGAAGAAAGAATAAATTATATCCAATTTTGATCAACTTGAGGTTCAGTGCACTAAAATCCATGTAGCTTAATCAATTGATGCGATGCAAAACTAACTTTATTAAGAGGTAGGAACACTTCTGTAATGTCCTGGTTTATTTTAGATTAATTTTAATCAACCTGACCAGAATGAAATAATCAAAATTATCATTCTGTGATGGAAAATACATTTTAATTCAATTTCTAGCAGGTTTCTCTTCTTTTTTGTTTTGGTATTTTCACTTCCTTGTTCTTCATTCATCTTTCCATTTATTTCTATTTCATTTTTTCATTTTTTCTTTTTTTTCACAGTCTTTGTTTTCAATTTTTTTTTGTAATGTTTTTCACTTTATTTTACTCAAGTTTCATATAATAGCACCATTTTTAAATATCCTATGACTCAAACATTCTTGCTGATTGTGTTGTCAGCTATATTTTAGTTGAATTCTCCTTAAATATATTAAACTATCATTTTTAATTTAATTTTTTTAAACTTTATTGACTCACCAAAATGTGATTCAAAATTAAAAACATATCATTCTCTAATACTGTTTAAAAATACACATCTTTAAATTTTGTCATAAAATTATATTTTCAATGTTCTTAGGTAATTGATATTATTATTAAATTATAAAATCCCTTTTATTTAACTTTCTGCATTTGATTATCATATTACTGATATTTTTGCTGGAGTTAATATAATTTCTTTTGAGACTGACCAGGGGACTCATTAATAAGAATTCAATTTCTCTAATGCTAATGATGATCATATCTCAACTCCTACCTGCAGCTTAGAGACAACACCTTTCTTAGCACATGATCTGTTCCAAGTAGTGCTGCCACCTGTGTATTACCACTGATGTCATGTATACCAAGGAAATTCCTGGAAATAGTCCTGAGTACACCAATGGTCATGAAAAGAGTCAAGATGAGCTGCTGCTGCTTGGTACATTTTTATGATTTGTTCTGTCAAGTCTTGGAACTTCAGTGTTTTCACCTGTTCTGCTTTCACAATGTTCTTATCCCAGGGTACCATAATATCTATCAGGATCCATTCATAACTACTCATATGAACAAGTGTGAGATCAGGAAGACTGCTTCCCAAGAATTTGTCAGTCAAGATTGTTATATCCCACATGAGATTCACTTGTTCATTCTCAGCTACTACCACTTCTCTGCACACTCATAACCATATTTTCTGTATAGTTTCAAATTTATTCTGAGTTCTACTTTGTCATGGTACCATCTGTACTCATTTTGTGGCAGCTGAGTGCATACTTTCACATAACATGGGTTAAATAGCAAGGCAGAAATGGTGGGCAACCAGTCTAAAAGGGCAACTCTGAATTCAATTGGATAGAGATTTAACCAAGATTTCTATTAGGTTTCAACCAAAGTGCTTAGCTAAAAACAACTTACTGAATAAAAGTTGTGCATGGTCCATGCAACAGGAAACGGATCAATAAAGCACTTGATGGAATTTATTCTTTAAGCCTGCTCTTGACTGCACAGATCGTACCTTTAGTCTTCCTCTTCAAGAATCACTTATGGTCAAATCATGTTGAAAACACCAGTTCTCATTCAATCACTGAAGTTAAGCAGTGTTAAGCTTGATTAGTACTTGGATGGAGGACTACTTCGAAATATCAGGTACTGTAAACAGCCTCTTACAATTCAAAATATGTTTTGGCTTTAAATAACCTACAAACAATCAATCAAACAATCAGTCTTAACAAACATGTTCCTAAGTGACCTCCATGATTATTATTATTGTTATCTAATTTCAGTTTAATATAGCCTATTAATGAGTAATTAACAATTCTTTTTTATTTTCAATTCCTTCAATTTTTAAAGTCATTTCTATACATTAAGTTGTTAAAGTTCTGCAAGATATAATTTATTATTATTGCCAGCTCATTACCAATGACTTAAAGCAGTAGAATGTTGAAATGATGAACTTCTTTTACATTTTAATTCTATAATTTTTAATGATACTTAATTTCATTAAGTTTAGTCAGTTTTTTTATTGCTGTTGATCTCTAGACTTTCTGATGCTAATCCATTATTACCCCTCTTCAAATCTTTGATCTGTTGATTGCATATGAAATGTCATTTGTAATCTGTATTTCCACCATGACTTTCAGTTCTGTTTACTATCATTTTTCCTTTGTTATCTGTCATTGTGCTGAAATTTATTTCAACCTTTAATTTTATTTTATTTGTTAGGTTTTTTTAATGAAATAATATCTCCCATATTGGCATGCTTTTTTAGCAAGCTCACAATTTCTGTTATTATTTGAATTTCTTTCATCCTATAAAGATATTGGATGTATGGTCTTGCCTGATGATTTATTCAATAAATAGAATAATATATCATTTCTTTATTTTCCTCATATATACAATTTTTCTGTTTTACTTTAGATTTCACTGTGGATAGCAGTGATAGTGAATTAGAAAGGTAGCTCGAATTAGGAATATTCCTCTTCAAGTAACAATCAAAACCATTTGAGAATAATACTTCTAGCATCAGATTTTTCAACTCTTTGACTATGATAACCTGAGTAATATGATTTTTACTTGTCCATCATTTCTATATGCATTTTATACTTACCACCAAGAATTATTTTTATCAAGATACTTAAAACAATAGTCCTATCTGCTTTCATTGAAGCAAGTTGTTACTGTTATAATTATTAATCTAGATATTTTATATTAATAATTATGAAATAGAATTTATAACAACATCAAAAAGACAAGGAATTATCATTTGAGTATACTTGGATTTTTAATGTTTTCTTTATATCCTTTGTAGGATTAAATTTATAGTCATAAACATTATAAAATTTGAATCCTTGATGAAATGCATTGTTCCAAATGTCTCAAAATTCAAAAAATTTCTTTTTGATTTGAGAATTATTTATTTCTATATTATAAATATATGAAATCAGAAAAAAATAATAAAAATGACCTACAAAAATAAAAAAATATTTCCTTTTAGTAATATATGGAAGTATTTACTCATTTTAAAATCTTAAAATTTGAGTAAAATCTGCATTATTGTTTGAAAATTTTAGGTCAAGGTAGAACAAAAGATACTCATTGTGTTACTGGCCCTAAGAACCTGCTGATATTTTTTTTAATGGACTGTAATCGGTTGGTTCAAAGGTGAACCGCCCCCTTTGAAAGGGAAGGGAGAACTGTGGGTGGACCTTAGCAGCAATTGGAAACGAGACCACTTAGAAAGAAGAGGTTCATTTTCTCTCTCCCTGCTGAAAAGGCAGGCAGTGTTTGCCCATAAATGAAGGATGTATGGGTAACAAAGTTGCTGAGGACAAGTTTCCCCTTCAGAGAAAGTTTTGAGAAGTCCTCTCGAAGAATCCCCAGAAAAGAAAGTTTGAAAAGAAGTCCATAAGTGGAGTTTGGGGCTAAAGCCATTTGAGAAAAAGGAGAAAGAGCAAACACGTGCATTTTCAAAAAGTGTTTTAGCACGTGTTTAAATAAAGTTTCATCTTCTAGCGGCCGTAAAAGAAAAGCGTAATTTCCAGGTGAACGGAGGAAAATAAATGAAGAAAGAAGTTTGGTCACCAAGAAGAGAACTTTGTCTACACAAGAGAGAAAAAAAAAGAAAAACTTTTGAACCTTGAAAGGACTGAAAGTCTACTGAAGAGCTAAGGCTCTCCTCCCTTTTTTTATTGTTATCATTGACACAGCAGGGGGGGGGGGCGCTATTCTTTTTTTTTTTTTTGCATTGTAATTTTTAAGTTTCGTTTTTCTGATATATATTTTACATTGTGTTACTCAGAGAATAGGTTATCTTATTCTCAGCAAAAAGGGATGAATTTTTGCAAAACCCCTTATTTAGCTGGTTAGAAATAAATAAATATTTTTTTTGTAATTGAATCTGATTTGCATTTTTTTCTTTTTCGTTATTAATTCAGCCAATAGTGAAAATACTGTTGCAGCAGGTTTTATTTTCTTTCAGAAAATAAAATTTTTGAAATTTTTATAAGTATGTTTTTATAGGAGTTTACATTTCCAAATAATATACACAAATCCAAACAAGAATAAAAAAAACATTTACCTTTAAGTTTCCCAGGTAAACTGTTTTAATTCTTGCTTATACCATTGTATCTTGCTTCTATGCCTTTGTCAAATTTCTCTACTGAGATCTCCACTTGAGATATAATTTTATTCTATTGAACTCTCATTTTTATGCTCTAATAACAATTTTTTATGTGATTTATTTGTAATATTATTATTATAATTTAAAGAAAAGCAATGTTATTATTAAAATTTATTAATAAGACATCTTTGCAGTATAATACACAGTAAAAAAAATTCCATTTTATTTTCCTTAGCTTTAAGTTTAGCCCCAAAAAATGTAAAAATAAATCTATTGTCTGCAAAGCAAGAAGGAAATGAATTTTATGAAGTATAGGATTTTAGTTATTGATAAATTTTTACTTTTACTTTTTTGTGAAATTATATTCTGTTCAAAAATCATTTTTGGTCAGTCTGTCTGACTGTCTCGTGCATAAAAATTATATCTTGTTTTGTCTTTATCTAAAAATGAAAAACCACACACACACATACATATGAAAAAAATAACTGACATCATTTCATTGATTTTTGCATATTGACAGAAATAATATCTGCTTCTTTACAAAAGTGTATATAACACATAGGCAAAAATATAATAAAAATATTAACAAGAATGAAAATATATTGATTAAAATAAAATATTAAAATATTGATGCAAATAAACAGCATAGTTTGTCTGATTTGCATCTTTGAAGCAATATATATACTGTTTATAGATTAACAAACTTCTTTTAAGATTAGGAAAATTTAAACTTTTTCTGTACATTTTTATTGATCTGAACAGCTCAAATTTGACACTTTAATCTTATCTTTTGTCTAAGCAATAGCATTTTACTCAGCAATATTTGGATTTTAGAAGAAAACATTTTTTATAAATTTTAATAAAGCAAATATATGATTGATGATTTGTTAAATTCAAGCTAAGGATCAGTCTTATGGGGATTACACTCATCTTGTCTGCCAGGATGAAGCTAAGTGGCATTGTTTGAGGACTATAAAAGAAAGGACATAAACCTTCTCTTTCTTACTCCAAGATGAAGTAGGCAGAAGATGTAGCCAGTCTTTGCCACTGGGGAGACTTAATTGCTCAGCGAACTGACTATGTAATTTCAAACAAACCACATGCAAATTACACACACTCTACAGCTAGGTACATAAATATTTTTTTTCCTTATTTGGCAGTTTTTGTAAATATAATAATATTCTCTTTCTTTTCTATTGTGAGCCAGGTCTCTTATATATATATATATTATATACAAGATAATCCTTTATGTGTTGAATTCTTTTTTCTTTTTAAATATTTAATTTGTTTATTCTGAAAGCTTTTATCCTCAAGTCACAACTCCTTTTGTGACCAGCAACATCAACCTTGTCACGTAAAATCCTCTAGCACACTTCACTACAGTATTTCTGCCTTGTTTATAAATATACAGGAAATGAAAATGTTATCAACAAAATTACAAGCTTTCAATTATATGTAAATGGATTGCTACTTGTTACTCCTTTTCTTAAAATTATACCGTACTTGATGTTTATAACGAGCAAGGGAAAGAGCAAACAAGGATTAAAATTTCAATGTATATTTGTAAGACTATTGAAATATATACATACAGTGTGCAATGGATAAATTGTCCTGTAAATTACACAAAAATGAAAATAACACTGACATCTCATTTTAACAGATATATTTACCAAAATTACACAAAAATATCTTCAAATACTAATTACTAAATTTATTCACAAAATCCACATTGGCTTCAACAACTGCCTCCAGACAACTTTGGAATCTCCTGCAACTCTTCTGGATGGTCTCTTTGTTGAGTTGGTAAATGCTGTCATAATCCTTGCCTTCAGTTGATCTTTGGTTTTACAAGGTGTTTTGTTGGTCTCTTGCTCAACTGTGTGCCACACATAATAATCTTGGGGGTTGCAGTCTGGGTAGTTAGGTGGCCAGATGTAATGGATGATGTAGTCACAGAAATTGTCTGACAGTCATCACTAGGTTCTTCTGCTTGTGTGGCATGGTGTCAAGTCCTGTTACCAGATATAGGATCTTCCAGCAGCCACTATCTTGGCACAGGGCAATGCTACCACCTCAAGGCACTTTATGTAGGCCTCTGTATTGAGTCTGAGGCCCTCATCACCAACTTCGGGAGTTCTTTTCTTATCAGAATGATCAGAGTGAGTTTTTCAACCTGCCATACCTTCATAATCACCATTAGACTCATCCAACTCTTTCCAAATCCTCTGCACTGTTCTTGTTGAAGCTTGAATAAGCATGGAATAATAATAATACAACACAAAATGTATGTAACAAAATGTATTGAAACAATGAAAAAAGGTACACAATATTTACAGGTAGTTTTGGTATATTCTTGGGAAGACTGTTCCTGCAGAATGGGTTGACTAAGTCGCAGTCGGGCAGAGTCTCTGGATTCGATCTCTTAATCTTCCCCCGTCTTCCGGTACCAACCCATATTTATATGGTCGGTACTCCACTTATGTAAATTAGGTGTATCGTACACAACAGTTCTTAAATTGACACTCAAACACTCTGAAATGTTCATATTGGAGCTTCCAGTGTGAATGACAAGCTGTACTGTTTTGGCAAAAATTGTTCATGTGTGGTTTTTCAGTTGTTGTTGGTAAGAAAAGTGATTAGGAGTAAAGATATTGTCAGTAGGGCTTGGAGTTGACTGGTTTTCTTGGGTTAGTTGGCTGAGGTCACAGTTTGGCTCAGAGGATAGGTAAATTAGCTGTTGGTGGATTTTAATGCATGCCTTTCTTTAAGGTTGAAATCAATACCTGTGAGATGTTTAATGGGCTGGTGGTTGTGTAAGACCAAGCTGAACTGTCTAGTAAGGTGTGTTGGCCAATTGAGATCACGGTGGTGGGTTGATTCATTGTGAGGTGCACTGGCAGGTTGGTTGCCAAAGTTAAAGTGGTGTCGACAAGGGAGACTGGGAGTGGATAGTGAAGGTTGATCAATCAGAATGTTTGTTGGATTCTGGTCAATTGTGGTGTAAATGAAACAGGGTCACAGTGGTGATGACAAGGGAGGCCTGGAGCTAGATAGTGGAGATATTAAGATTTTAGAAATCATAGTGGTTAGTTTTAGCAGCCCAATAGTGTCAGGCTGGTCTGTTGACTGTATCATACATGTGAAGATTGGATGAGATTAATGAACCTTTGGCAAGGCCACAGTTGTCACGAGAGAAGCAATTATGGTAGTGACAGTGACAATACAGCAACAGGTGGCTTTTCAGCCTGCTACTGTGTCAGTCATTTATGAGGGGCTTTCTTTTAAGCATATCTGGTCATGTTTTTTTCCAAGAAAAATAGCTATTGTGTTTTATTGCAGGGATTTTGTTTTGTAGACCCTAGGTAATGCTTGGAGCCCATGCACAGAAAATGACTGTTTTTATTTTGTTTCTTTTTTTTGCTTTCTTAGCAAAATCCAATCGGCATGTAGTGTGAGTAAAAAAAAAGACCTAATTGCAGTGAGTATAACATTGATGACTGATAAGTCACCTTAAACTAAACAGTGATGACAAAAATAAAAGCAAAAGCTGCTGTTGTGACTGTCATGCCACAATTATAAAAAGAGCAAAACAAACTATTGGGAAGTTGTTCTTTCTGGGAATGAAGACAGGTTCTACTTAATGTTCAGTCACTAGAATAAAGGATAAGCTAGCTATATCATTCAATTTCTAGTGTGATTTTTCCTATTGTCAAATGAAAGATGAAAACTTTGCCAAGAATAACAATGAATCACTTGCTTTGACATTATTTACACAATACAATAACAGGCAGCTACTGGAATTATTACACATGGAATGAATTGATCTTACCTATAAGCAATGATCTGACATGAATTCACATTACTCAGGGAAAATGTTGATATTGATGATGTAGACTTTCAGGTTGAAATAGACAAAAGTTCTTAGCCTATCTCAAGCACTCACATAAGTATACTCGTATATCAGTAAAAATAATTCAACTTGCTATCAATTCACTTTTGCCATCACAATATCCCAGTGAAGCATAAATGAACCAAAACAGAGACCAACTGATTTAAAATAGGAAAATGATTTACAGTTGAAACAGTTTCGAGGAAATTGCAAGACAAAATGGAAAAAAGTTTATTTGTGATGCATGTCATCCATTAGGATTTCATTAGACTGGATTTGTTGATGCTGTTGTGACTACACATGCATGAACAAGAGATCCTATTTTTTTTTTGTATTTAAATATACCACATTGTGATAACAGAAAATCTGGCAGAAATGGTGAAATATAAGAACCCAGACATGAATTTATTGTGGCTGACCTAATGATTAAAGAACTTTCTAGACTTATTTTCTCTTTTAATTAGAGTAGTATATTTTATGTCAAAATTGTGGTCAGTTTTGTCACAGTGAACAACCAATGTATTCTGTGTGTTGTTTTTTTTAAAATGTCTCTTTTGTGTTCTTACAGTCTAAGCGTCTTGATATTTTTCTGGTAATCCTTGCAGTTGATAGAGTAAATTCCTCCTTCAAGTTTGGCTTGTTGTTTTGTTTTTTATTGATTAAGTCTTTGATAGTTTTAGATGTAGTTGTAGTTGTAGTTGTAACAAATTTTATGTTTGAGTTTAGATAAATTATTTTGGTTGTATTCTACCCACTAACTCTATCACAACAAAGACAAAGAAAACAAAGATGATGGAAAGTAAAAGAAAAAGAAGATATATTAATTTGGCTAGATTGCAAAAAATTATTTTAAAAAAATATTTAAATAAAAAAATAATTTGAAACTACCAGCATCTCTTGTTCATGCACATGTGTAGTCACAACAATGTCAACAAACCCAGTCTAATGAAGTCCTAATGGATGAAACGCGTCACAAATAAACTTTTTTCTATTTTGTCTTACAATTTCCTCAATACTTTTCTTGATATATAAAAATATATATCATTATCACATATCATTTATATATATATATATATATATATATATATATATATAATTTTTAAAATAGAAAAATTGACTTACTCTAACAGCCTACTAAGAGTTTTGTGGATTACATCCACTCCTCAAGGGTTAAAATGTTTTTGGAATGTTCATATTTTTTGTATATTTGCATTTTTTCTTTGGCTGTTGGAGACATTTGCATGTCGATGTTCACTTGCATGTCCATTACTCCTTTCAAATGGATGCTTCCAATATGCAGCTAACATGTGCATGCTCACACCCACACCCCCACATGTGCTCAAAAACTCATCATTTCTAATATAATTGCTTTTTCATTGAAAACACACACTCACACACACATATATAAGCAGCAAAAATTCTTTTAGACGTTTTGTTGAATTGGCTGTTTTTTTTATAAATTGGTAAATTTACCAAAGTTTATTTTTTTTAATGGGAGTATTTTTGAATGATTTTGAAAGGATTTTATTTTCTGTGTTTATGTAACCGTTTTTGGAACACTGGAATTAATTTTCTCCTTCTTTCGGTGTGTAGAACCAACCCCCAAAAGTTTGTAAAAGTATTTTTGATACACCTTGCTTATATATCACACACACACACACACACACACACACACACACACACACACACACACACACACACACACACACACACACACACACACAGAGTGATTCAAAAGAATCTTATAACTTCTATCAAAGTACATTACAGAAAAACTGAACTTATAATTTCAAACAGTCTTCACTTGTTCAATGTCCCACTCAAAAATATTCTAGGAATCTCCCACAGGTGAGCCCCCCCCACCACCACCAAAAAGGTTAATACTTCTATGGGAGTATAAGCTATTTTCATATTTCCAAATTACCCTGTACAGACAACAAAAATATGCCAATATGGAAAAAAAAGCTTGTATTATGCATTTCATCTCTTTTTTCTTTTTTTTAAGCATTTCACCCCTAGCAAGGCTGGAAGCCACTAGTACACAAGTGGTTATAGAGGATTTGAAGTGAGAGCAAAGCATTCAGCCCTGTCAGCAGAGGAGGTCAGAACTTCAAACTGGTTGAACAAAGGAGGTATAGAGGGTTTGCTACTGTTTAGTACGCTCTTGCAGAGACGCCAATAATCCTTGGAGCTGAATTTGGTAGATGCAATGCGTTCCTTCATTCAAGCAGCAAATAGCGACTTAGCTCCATTGAGGACATGCTTACACTCATTATAGGCAGAGGACATTATTGCAGTTGGACATGTCACTATGATAGAGATGGAAGAAGTAGTTCCTGTGGGCAATGGTGGCTGACCTTAAATTTCCTTGAGGGGACGAAAGCATCGATTCCAGCTTTGACCCAGAAGGAGACCTCAGAAGCACATTCTTGAACAGGAAGCATAAAGACAACATCCCAAGAGACATCGCAGAGGAAATCATGGAACGAGTCCCAGTCAGCACATTGATAGCAGAACTACAGCGTGATCGTTGATAGACACTACAGCGTGATCGGAGTTACCGAGAGGGAATTGCTATGAGGCGCTACAAGACTTGGAGATGGAGGTAAAACACAGATCCAGAAGAGAGGCCTTACCGTCCCGGTTGTAGGCAAAATGCTTGGGGAAGTCAACTATCTGTGTGAGGGATTGAGAAACTGAAAAATTAAGTGTTTGAATGCCTGTAAGGTCAGTAGTAGCATTCTTAAGCCACTTGGTGTAATGGGTGTTAAAATCGCCAAACACTAATATGTGAGCAAACAGATGGAGAGAGAGAGCCTTGTCTATACTGTCAGAAATGCTATCAATTATTCCGCAGTCTTGAGAGGATGGAGAGCTGAAAGGGCTTCTTCAGAATTCTTCAGCCTGAAGAAGTCCTGTTCAATATTAATGAAAAATCATTTGAAGATATAAACAATGTGGACACAGAAATCAACACTTCATTGTTATTATTAATTTTCTGTCTTAATTGATCATCAGAGTATTACTATTCTGTGTGGGCTCTCTATATAGACAACTGAAGACTTACTGGAACTGATGAAAATGTTCTGATAAGACACCATTTGTTAATATAGAAAGTTCACACAGAATAGTAATACTCTAGTGATCAATTAAGGCAGAAAATTAACAGGGAACTTTTTTTCCTGATTATTTGATTTTACATTATTTATTTTAATTAATTTTTTTTTATTTCATTTCATCATATTTTATTATTTCATTTATTTACTTATTTTTTCTGTATTCTCTCTTCAGTTCTAAAGTTTGATATTTGAAATAAATTTTACTATAGGCTATGGTTATTAGTTGTCTAGTTTTTTGTTATGATGTAACTATAGGTAGTGTAATAGGAATTGGTTTTTATGTCTGTGTTTAGAAATGAGCTATGATATTTTCTTTCAGAGTTTATATTGTTGTGGTGATATATATACATCACCACAATAATAAAATTGCAATATAACTCATGAATAAGCAATCTACTAATTATACCAGAAACTTGATGACTGGAAATAATGCAAATAAGTAAGCAATACTTATCTGACTTCACTTTGCAATTAGCTAAAATGGAAAATATTAGCAGAACAAGGATAATTCAATTTCACAAAAATATTTACAACAGAAAACTTCTATGTAAAAATATTAGGCTGAAAATTATTTGCTATCAAATTCATCAGTTAAAAATTTATTATTTACATTTAGATAAATGTCTTCATCTTGTTATAATATTATCAAAATCTTTCAGGCATTGTGCTTCTAGCCTTCTTCAGGTATCTGTCAATCAAGGAAATTTCAAATTGAACACTTTATTTAATCTATGTGTGCAGACCATTCTGCTGTCCATGTCTAGGGATATCATGTCTTGTTTTTACTGCTCAGTTATTGTTTGTCCAGGGATTGAACTCCCAATTACTATGTCAACAAATTCATGAACCAATGCATTAATCCACTAAGTTATTGTCCCATGGGACAATCCTGAATCTAAAACTTGGAGACTTAAACTTAATGTTCTCCTTTCCTACCTACAGCTGCCCATGAAGTTCTCAAGCTTGATCGTATTCGCTGTTTATGCTCCTTTCTTACTGCTGTTGCTTTTTTGCTGTCATTTCTTTTTATTTATTAATGACTTTGATATGGTATTTATTCCTATGCTAGACCTAAGGAGGAACCTAACATCGGAGATGTCTGTGTGATCCAAGGAGAAAGTTTCTGTGAAATATTCCTCATCCAAAGTTGCTTTGTATAAATTTTGTTTTATAGTATTTTCATCTATAATTTTTCTTTATAGAAATATTTTGTTTATCATTGTTTAAATGTTCTGTTAATGGTTATTTTCATATTGATATCACTGTCTTTGAGTGGTTTATTTCTTATCGAGCACCTTGTATTCTGATTTCAATCTATCTATGGTCTTTCTGTCTAATTGGTATATGTATGTGTGTATGCACATGTGCACATGTGTGTGTGTGTGTGCGTGCGGAGTTCTATACCATATCATAATTTCCATGATATATGCTTTGTTAAATTACAAGATTCAATATGCTTGTCATTGCAAATTATTCACAGGATATTCTTCTTGAAACACAAATAGAATTTTTCACTTTCAATCAATTTCCACAGATTTATTACATTGGTTGACAATTCTTGCTTACAATGAGGCCATCTGATTATTTAGAGTATCACTTTCTGACAATAGTTTGTTTTCTCCACAAATATACCAAACAAAATATCTCTAATTATTCCTCTTTCTTTTCTACATTTTTATTACTAAATGTTTCTGATGGGAATAATACAATGTTTTCACATTTCATTTCATAATATACTAAATATTTCTTTTTTGTGTGTGCTATTCAATATCAATATGAGACAAAAATAACCTAGCCTAGAAAAATGATTAATTTAATATAAAAAGAGTTTCTATAATACAATGAAAAATAGTGATTTAGAACATAACCACAATCTTATGAAAATGTCCAACAAATACCAAATCTAGTTGCTTGTTTTTTTCTTAATTTTACAAGTTCTTCTTGTCTAATTTCCTCTTGTTCTAATTTGAGAAGAAAGAAATATGTGCAAAAGCACAAAAATAATTACTCTACAATGACAATGATACCTAATTGAACAAATATAGTCTTAGAAAGGGAAATTTAAAATTGATTTATCAAACACTATACGGAAATATAATTATGATAATAATATAATTTATATATAATAATTTATGTATAATATAAATGGCATATTAATTAATTTACCTGTGTTAATATTTCTAGTATGATGGGCTACTGAAAAGGACTCAGCTTGACCAAGAAAAGGTTCACCTCAAAAATCTGATTTATTCTGTTTATAGGGCCAGAATTTAGGAAGTGGGTCAGGCCAGGAACTTTTCAACATCCCCCTCTAATCTCTTCATTCTAAATAATATTGTTTGACAATTTGCTTTTTTTTAATTTATACATTGTTGTGTGACCAAAAATAAGCATTATATTTAATTGTGTTTTGCACTGTAGAAGTTCATAGAGATTCTAAGTTGAAAACTGGTTTTTGGTATGTTTAACAGTGGTTTATTTAGCTTGTCCTTTTATTTCATATTGTTGTAAAGTATCTTACTTGCACAAAGGCAGAACATTCTCTCATCATTGAACAATAGTGGATTTGTCCTGACACTACTGGAGATATACCAGATGGTGTTGTGCTAAAGGGGATAGTTTGGCAAAAGGCATGTGTTGTTGTAGCCCTGCTTTAATTAAACAATTACCAATGGTTCATGTTGACACTCCTAAAACCACATTTGCTCAGATCTGGGTTGTGGATGCCATGACATCTGCCGCTGTTACCTTTACAATGTGTCAATGATAGTGTTGTAGTGGAACACACCTATTCTATAGTTAATAGACTCTCCCACCTATAATAAGTAGGAGTAGTAGGAGTAACAAGTAAAGTCACTCAGTGAGTTGGTCAGTCAGTCGATGCCAGACGACCGTTAGTCGGATATTAAAGTATCAGCCACCACAACTAGATTACTGCGTTATACCTATTATATCAAGTTCATAACATTTTGTACATCGAACCAGTTTTAGGACTGACTTAGTACAAATACAAGCCTCCACTGTGAAATCAACTCCATAACAGACAGCTATCCAGAACTAGGTCTACTGATGTAAATGCATATAGAAATGTTTATTTCACCAGAGTTGCCAACATAGAAATTCCACTTCCCACCACTTTCATGTGTATTCTCTGTACCTTTTCTATAAATACTTATATGATAATTGTTTTGATGAGCCTTCCATTTTCGTACCTTGATTTCATGAATTTAAGCACAGTACTAAATTGGCAGATAGATTGCCTAATTTCACTGTTGAAATTCCTAGATGTAACTAACCTAAAAAGGTAATAGTTCTCCCACACTTCTCACTTGTAGAAATCTTCTCACTTCTTGCTTTTCTCTCAACTATGATTTTCAATGATTTAAATGCAACATCATATAAAAAATAAAAAAACTCAAGATAATTCCTTCTTTTTAGGATGGTCTCAGTTTTGGAAGTGTATTTATTTTTTATCTGAATTGTTTCTTTTCATTATTAATTTGTTTCATTTGATTTGATTTTTCTTTCATTCTTATTGATTTCCTGATATACTTTTCTTAAAATGTGAATAATTATAAAAATTTTGATAAAACTAACCAAAATTCCTTGATGTATTTTATAGTAACTTGTATATGTTTGTGTGTGTGGAAGGGAGAGAAATAAAATTATTTTTATATGTATGTGTGTGTGTGTGTGAATATAGATCAAATTGTGTATACTCTGTTAGAATAATCTGGGGCTAATTTCTTCTCTTTAATAACATGGCTAGAAATAGGCTTACCATAATTTCTATGTCCCAAGTTTTTAATTTTTATTATAGTTTTCTTGTTGAATAAAGTGTTCATGAATCAACACCCCATAAGCTTCAGGGTTGTCACACAAGATAAAAAATGAATATGAGTTGCTTATATCACTGGGACACATTCCTCATAGAGAGACATATGATAAGCCTAGCTATAGAGTAAATCGATCAATTTGACAAGTAAAAGGACAAAGTGAAAAAAGAATATAATGATGTGTTATAAAATTTTAAGACAATCCTTTCCTTTAATGTTGCAATATTTGAGAGAAATACCCTGAATAATAAAAATAAAACTTGTATTACTTTTGCTTCTTTCCTATTGAAATTTTTACCTTACATCAGTAGAATTCCATTATAAATAATAGTAAGATATAATAAAGGTAATTATTTTGAAAAGAATGTCAAATTTAAATATTTCTATCCAATTCACAGATTGATACTGCATATAAACTTTGCAACAAATACAAAATTCATGAGAAATTTTTGCTTTGATTTTCTGACATGAATTATTTTTAGGATTAAAACTCAACTATTATAGCAAAACAGAATGTTAGTGCTGAAAATTTCCTTCAACTTCACAAGGTTTGCCTACTTTATAAGAATTGATAAAGTTATCCATCAAGGATATATAAAACAAGAAAGCAATTTGAATGTAAATTTTAATCATTATACTTGAAAATCTCTCTTCTTCTATATGCCTATTTCCTTCAGGACGTTGGTGATCATGGTTCTCCACAATGTCCTGTCCTTTGTAGCTCTTAATAAATTTTGTATTTTTGTTTTCTCTCCTTTCTCTGCAATCTATTTACTTAAGCTTACTAGGTAGGTTATGTATCATTTTCTTTTGTCTCTCTTTCCTTCAATCTGTCCTGTAAGTATCAAATTTTCTAAGCCCTCTTTTCTCATTATGTATCTTCCTGATATTAAGTATAAGTGTCTTTTGCATTCCCATTTTCTCTAAAACATTTAAGTCCATGGTATTCCCAGCATCGTTCTGTATAACCACATTTCTATTATAAAAAAATAAATTATTAGGTGGGGATTATCTTACACATATTTTTATTTGTTGTTGTTATGTATGCAGTTAAATGTATAATTTGATTTTTGAGGCTTGAAACTGACATTCTCTATTTAGTATTGATTCCTATGTCCACACTTTCTCATTCTCTCTCTCTCTCTCTCTCTTATATATCAAATGCTACTCAGATGTTCAGTGATTTGTAAGCCAAATGTAGCAAACTATTTAACTTTGCCCTTTGGGAATTATTGCACAAACAGTAGATAAGAAGACAACTTTGAAGAGAGACCTGGAAGTGAGTCTAAGTGAGTCATGGTAATTTCATACACTATTGCATGATGGTTAACATGCACACAACTCTCTATCATAAAATTTTCAATACAGGCCTGAGGGCTATTCAACTTGTCTCTTACAACCAATGTGGAAGAGTCAATATGAATCATGGACAGCTCTCCAATGTTCATTCAAGAAGTCAAGTAATGGAATAGAAAAACTAGCAAAGTTTTCAGTAAATGGGAAAGGTAGGTTTGGTCAGAGTTCTCTATTAAGATCAGTGTCTACCAATCATGTCTCCTGACTTCTATCCTGAACTCTTCAGAGGTATGGATTATATATCATGTCAAAATCAAGGAAAGATGTCATCAAAAAGTGCCTTAGGCATATCTTAAACATCAAGTGGCAGTGTTTTACACAATGTCATTTGCAGCTTCTTGGCCACTCAGTTCAACGTTGAAAATATGGCCTTCTGTAAAGAAGTGGTAATACATATATATATATATATATATATATATATATATATATATATATATATATTAATCATGCAATGTTGTTTAAGCCCATGTTGTCTATATTAATAAACACTATCTTCAATAATGAGCAGTCTTCTCCTATAAATATAGAAAATTTTAAACAATCTCTCTCTTTCTCTCTCTGTCTCTGTCTCTGTCTCTCTCTCTCTCTCTATATATATATATATATATCTTTAACATCAAGTGGCAGTCAGAGTTATTCTGCAATAGGCTAAAACACCAAGCATATAGAATCTGCTCATTCATAATCAATGAATCAGATGGGGCAATGTCTGGTGAATGCGGCATGTCGGGTAGGACTTCCCCTTTACACATTTCCAAATAGTTTTTCACTCATTTTGCAACATGTGGCCTAGCATTGTTGTGTTGCAAAATCACTTTGTCATGTCTCTGCCCATATAGCAACCATTTTTTCTTCAATACTCAGCTCAAACACATCAATTCTAGTCAATAGCAATCTCCCATGATTGTTTCGGTCAGTGTGAGCAGCTCACAATAAACTACACCCAGCTGATCCTTCCAAATGCAGAGCAGAAGCTTCGAACCATAGATATTTGTCTTTGCCACCAATATTGATGCATGGCCAGGCATGATCTTCTATGCTTAAAGTTATTATAGTGTATCCACTTTTCATCATGATATGATGCAAAAAATCTTTTCTTCTTCTGCCAATGAAGCAGCACTTCACACATAACAAGACACTGTTAAATATCTCTTGGCGTTTACTCATACTATACCCGATATCCATGCATTTGAATCATTCCTAATGTTTCAAAACTGTTGTGTGATCAACTTCTAATGATTCTGCAAGTTCAGCTTGTGCCTAACATGAGTCTTCATGAAGTAATGTCTCCAATTCTTTGTCTTCAAACTTTTTCAGTGTGCGAGACCGTTCTTTAACTTCAACATCAAAATCATTATTTTTGAAGCATCTAAACCAATCTCTGCATGTTGTTTCTGACAGAGCATGGTTGCTGTAAGTCTCAACAAGAATTCTGTGTGCTTAAACTGCAGATTTGTTTTAAATAAAGTAGTGCAGTAAAATTCCCTGCAAATACACTTTCTTTGGCATGAAATCTGACATGTTTAATGCTATGAAAAACAAAATTGTTTACACTTTGGCAAAATGACATACACTGAATTTCAAACTTGCTTATAATACTTTCTTATAGATGTGTTACCATCTGAAACTACAGGCATGCAGTTCTGGCAATGCCATCTATTGGAAAACAGCAAGAACTTATTCAAGGTCCTAATAGTTTGAAGGTATGGTATATTTATGTATTAAAGTGTTCAATATCTGGATAGATTATATTTAAATATAAGTGGACATTGAAGTCAGCACCCAGACGTGACAGTCTGTTTCATGCTAAATGCAATCATAAGGCCAGATGATTGCATTTAGCATGGAACATGTTGCCTCTAGGTATTGACTTTAATGGCCACACACACACACATACACACACAGACACACATGGAGACACAGACACACACACATACACACACACACACACACACACAAACATATATATATATATATATATTAGAAATTATTAGAAGGATTTGATAATTATATTTAAGTAATTCATCGAGTCTGATAGAAATCTCAACAGAATGCAGAAAGCACTGGACAGCTGTTTTGTCCTATATTTGGGACTCATCAGCAGTGTGCATCCACTACCAAGAATTGAAAACCAGTAGAGTGCCATCACAGAATATGTGAGTGAGCGGCGCTTTGTTGAGTCTGATTTGCAATCTCTTCGTCACCGAGGCCCAGTGGAATAGTTGGTATGATGTTTGCTTGACACCCTAACTGCTGATGAGTCCCAAATATAGGACGAAACGGCCATCCAGTGCTTTCTGCATTCTGTTGAGATTTCTATCAGACTTGATGAATTACTTATATATATATAAGTTATATATATATTATATATATATATATATATATATATATATATATATATATTTGATTAAAACCAATGAAATTAAACAACAACCATTGAAAATGGCCAGTGTTAGCAAAAGGTACTTCAACATAGAAAGTTTTATATATCAAGCAGAAATAAAATTAGAAACTTTGAAAAAGTAAATAAAAACAATCAACAAAGAAATTTTGTTGGATTTTAGTCAAATGGTCATAAATGCAAAAACTGCTGCCCAAATACATACATATATTCATGTACATATACTTAACTTTACTAATTCTTATATATATACACACTTATAAATCATCTTTGATAATGGCTTATGTAAGCCAAAAGCTTAGATTGTATTAAAAAAATATGGATCAATATTGTGAATTTCTTTCTTCGTTCAACGATAATGTTATTAAACTTATCAGACGTTACGAAAAAATTTTACATAAAATAAATAGACAACACTTGTCTATATTATTTAATGAAATGTGCATGAATATATATATATATATATATATATATATATATATATAAAATAAAAAAAAGAATAAAACTGTTATTAACAGAAACAAAATCACTTGAGGATTTTTAACAGCAGCAACAACTAAAATATATGCATATGAAACTTTAAAAGAAAATAACAACGTGATCAAGATGTTGAGATTCCTCACAATTTCAAATAAAAAGTTTGGAAAAGGTGATAACATCTACTAGACTTGAGAAATCTGTTTTTCTGTAAAATTGTTTTAAGAGAAAGATTTTATAAATTACAACCAAAAGCAGTATTGGTTGCTCCTTTGATAAATGCCAAATGTTTTCTTATAGGGAAATAGCTAATATTACCATTACCATTGATGCAGATATATTTATATATTTCGTTATATATATAATATATTTGCATGTGTACGGTGAGTCTTCAAATATTAGTAGTAGTGACAACATAGGTGACCTGTACAGTGTCATTTAATTTGTCAATATTCTCACTGCTACCTGACACCTGAGAAAATTGGCATCAATCCATGTGTTGGCTAGATTTCATTATAGTTATCAGTCACTATACACCTATGTTGCTCTTGCCATGGATTTCATTATAGTTATCAGTCACTATACACCTATGTTGCTCTTGCCATGGTTACAGAATGTCATGATGCTATGAAATCCATGTAACCATCAGTCCTTCTCTTCTCCCAAGCAAATAACCATGGGTATTTTACATCTCCCAAACATACTTAGTAGATTGAGTAGTGGTTCTAATTTGGCTGCTCTCTATAGCAAGAATTAATCTTATTGGGGTAAAAGGTATTATGCTGGTTGGTATAAGGCTAATCTTATTTGATCAACCTTTAACTGCATTTCCCTCACTTTCCTCCAAGTACTAATCTGTAGTTTGGTATCTGAATAGTTAAAAATTTGTACCACAAGCAAGATTACATTGGGACTAAGGATGAATAGCATTTTCATCCCTATAAAAATCATTCTGATCATTCTGAAGTGACACTTAATACAAGCTTAGAAAATCTAGAAAATATGATTTGGTTGGGAATATTTTCATTGTTTTCATTTGATATTGCTTGAAAATACAATGTTTTGTAATCAATATCCATATTTGATTATGGTTAAGAGTAATTTCCCAAGGCAAGCTATTTATTCATTTGTTTATTTTTATAATTATTAATTTTTTTATCCTGTACAGCTGTTTTGTTTATTTGTTTTAAGTTTATTATTTTTTTTTGAATGCCATGTCCCTTCAGGACATGGGCAATCATAGCTCTTCACAGATTCCTTTTCTTTATTATTTGGGAATTGCCATGATTTTGCAAGAGAGATAATGAAGTGATTTCCTAATGCCCTCTCTGCAGTTTAGCATTCTGTGTTTTCCTTCTCCTACATTAGCTGTCACCCAATGCTAGAGTTCCCAGTCTACACTGCTATTTAACCCAGTGACTTTAGTGTTAAATTGAACATAGCAGACAAGGACAGAACTTGGACACTGATAACTGTTATGCTACCTGCACATCCAAGTTTGTAATTAGCTATTGTTATAATTATTTAGGGAAAGTATTAGTTTGTTTATAAGTATTAGTTTATTATAATCAGTTTTGTTTTAACTGTTTGATTCTGATTGAAATTTTGTTTTAAGTGTCGTTATCCTTCAAAATAAATTTGCCTAGGGTTTCTCAATTGTTATTGTTGGTAATCTTTATAGTATTTAAGATTTTTTTAATATATACTTTCTTGTTTTGTCTGTTTACATCATAAAATTGGTATATTTTAAGTGTTATCATCTGCATTCAAGTCTACAGGTTAAACTCAAAAGCCATTACCAGTGAGTGCTCTATAAATTTTAGTCTTGATCCAATAAATATCTGTTTGATTATATTCTTTCTGGTTCTTATATAGAAACATTATAGACTCTACAAAATATATATGCCAATCCAAATTGGCCAGCATGCAATTGTTTGAAGTAGACGTTGATAGAGGATTTTAACTTCTTTTACAGTTTTTTATTTGGTCATTTTTGGAAATGTTTCAACATCATTTTCATGTTTATGTCTGTATTGTATAAAATATACCACAATAGGATAAATTGAAGAAAGAAACAAGGGGGTATAGTCTCACAGAAACATACTGTCCAGTACTGTAACAGAGAGAGGTATACACAAACATACCCATGTTAGACATTTCCATGACGGTCGTCCTTGAGTATTGAATCTAGAGGTTCGCAGTGAATATTTCGGAGACAGTAGGAAAGCGTAGTGAAGGTTCGCAGTGGATATCACAGCAGAGTGTAGTTCATCCTTCTCCTGGTCGCCTTTTGTCGTTCTGGTAGACGAAACAAGATGGCCGCCTTTATACACGATGAATACAGTGTTGGGCGGCTTCTGATTGGTCAACCTCCCATTGGTCGATTATAAAGGGAAATAAGTCATTCTGACTTGCTCACTAGTTATAGGTAATATATACCCAAAAAACCGTAACAGCCCCCCTTATTTTGGGTATATATGGAATCGGCTTAATTGGTAATATAGACGAGTCTATTTCAGGAAGTACAGCACACCGTTAAGTTAAGCTTTTTTAGTGAATCTTTTTGTAACCTTTTGTTTGATTTTCTGTTTTTACCTTTGTTTTGATTCTTTTTAATTCTCTTTTCTTTTTCTTTTTTATTTTTCCCTTTTTTTCAGCCCTTGTTTTATCTTTTCTTGTTTTGTTTTATCTTTTCTTGTTTTGTTTGTGCATTTTTTGTTTTTATTTTCATTCTATTTTTTTTGTTGTTTTATTTTTCCAAAAAAGAAAGTAGGAACAAAAGCAAAAGTGTTCGGCCTGGTGGGTCGCTAAAACCCATCATGGCCGACAATAACAACGAGGAAGGGAATACGCCACCTTCCCAACCGGTATCACCTGCCAAGATGGCCTGGGGTCAAAACAGGCCGCAGCAAAAAGATGCAGCCTTTTACGGGAAGCAAAGGGCTAAATTTGAACAAACGTTCAAAGAAAACGAATTTCTGACAATCCAAGAAGCATTGGATGCGGTCGACACAAGAACAATTTCGCTCCTGACGTCAGACGTTAAGACCCGAAGGTTGATTGGTGTCGGCAGAGAAGGAATGGAGGAGGCCTTGAAAGCGCTAAAGATCGTTCCAAAGATCCTGGCGCGAAGAACTAATGCGCTCTGGGACTTGCTCTTGGCGACAGAAGAGCAGGCTAAAGCGTTAGCCGGAAGTCTGCTAACAACCAAAAGCCTGCGCTTGCAGACAGAGTATATGGGGACGAGGAGGACCAGAGTGACAATTCATGGTGTCCCGGCAGACATTGGAGAGGACAGAATGGGGGCCTTTTTCGCCAAATATGGCGAAGTAAATGAGGTAAAGGCCCTCGTCAGCAAGAGTGGGATACAAGCAGGTGATATTGAGGTTCAGATAACACTGAACCGGCAGAATTTCCAGGATATTCCAAACACCCTGATATGTAGAAAGAGGAGGATGCTGGTCGTGGTTGAGGGGAGGAAGCCGTGCTGTTGGACATGCGGTGCATTGGGACACATGTCCAAAGATTGCCCTGGCAAAAAGGGGAATCCCCCTCCCCCTCCTCCAGCACCAGCAGCATCAGCAGCAGTGACTGAAAAGCCGGTAATGGAGAAACCTCCCGAAGGAGGCTGGAAGGAGGTAGAGAAGAGAAACAAAAAAACGAATGTTTCAACGTCCCCAAAGAAGCAGCCGGAAAAAAAGCCCAAAGAAGTTCAGCCTTCTAAGGGGCAGACAAAACCAAAAAATCAGCAGCAGCAGCAACAACAGCAGCAGCAACAACAGCAGCAGCAACAACAGCAGCAGCAACAGCAGCAGCAACAACAGCAGCAGCAACAACAACAACAGCAACAACAACAGCAGAAGCAACAACAACAACAGCAGCAACAACAGCGACAGAAAAAGAAACAGCAGCAAAGTCCGGCTCCGGCAAAATCGCCAGAGAAACAAGAGGATGCTATGGAGGTGGAGGAAGTACCTCCCAAACGTGCCGCCTCCTTGAAGAGAAGCCGGGAAGAAGACGAGGAGGAGGGAGACAAACAAGTGAAAATAATTCACGAACTAATTGAATGTATTAGTGAAGAGAGGGGGAGGGAAAAAAACAGGTGTGCTTCAGTCCCTCCTCACCAGTGAAAAAAAAACAGGCACCCCAGCAGATAGGAGTCTCCCTCCTTCCTGGTCTCATGCCACTACCTTCCTACCACCCCCCCTCCGCCGCACACACCTACTCCTACTGCTTCGGACCCGCCAACTCCCAATCATCCCCTCCCTACTCCAACCCCTTCAACCACTCCCACCCCTCCGCCCCCAGATAGGGGGAAGAAGAAAAAAAGGATCTTCGGGAAAATCGAAGATATTTGTAAAGTGGAAAAGGAGGAGATTGAGAAAGACCTTTCCTCCCGCAAGAGAGCCTTGTTGGGACCTTTAATAAAGCTGTCTGCCGTGGGCGGCAAAATCAATTGAGGACCCGAGAAACTTTCCTGGTGCCCCTGGTGTGGTTGGGCTCATCCGGGACACTGGTAAACACCTTAAAGTGTGGTCTCATCTCTTTGAGGCCAGAGAGGCCTTCCCGGAAATAAGGATGGTCGAAATGGCTTCCAATGACATCAAGAAGATGCAAATGTTTTGCGCAGGGAGGGCCCCAGTACTTCTCCATCCATCATTATATAGGGCCCTTAAACTAAACTATCCCACGGACGTCGGCGGGATTGTCACAGAAGGACGTATAACGTCAGAGTTAGGAGTGGGGAGCCTGGGACAATCCGTCGGGGTCCTTTCACCCTCAGATTTCCGGCCCGTATGTGAATAGGTTTTTGCGCTTATTCTTCTCTTTTTTTGCAGGCTTAAAAAATGGAAACCAAGTTAGCGCCTCTGAATGTGAGGGGCTTAAGGGATCGGGGTAAGGCTGCCCGCCTGCTCCGGGACCTTCTGTCCCTGGATGTGGATGTCGCCAGATCGAAGAGACCCACTTTGTTTGCAGTGCCGATGCGTGTGTGCTGGAGGATGACTTTGTTGTCTATTCAGCATATGGGGACCGGTTTGCCAGAGGAGTTTCTTTGCTAGTCAGACGGACTCTTGATGCGAAGGTGGACCTTGTGCATACCGATGCCGAGGGCCGGTTGATCGTGGCCGATATTGCCGTGAAAAAGTGGTTCGTTCCGAGTCGTTTGCGGTTTATCGCCCAATGACCAGGAGGAGCGGGTCTCGTTTTTTCGGCGGTTGGGGCCGTTCCTGGTTGATTCAACGCGCCTAGTTTTAATGGGGACTGAATGCCATTCTGGACCCCGACTTAGACAGGGGGCGGGGTGCTGCCAGGGAGAAGGGACGATCGTAGCCTGGTTGATCTGATCGGCGATTATGGTCTCGTCGATAGATGCCGGGTCGATCATCCCGGGGAACATGTGGACGTGGGCTCTTAGTTGGCCTTCTGAAAAGGTAGTTAGCTACCTGGACAGAATGTTAGTGAGAAGAGCCGACATAGATCTGCTAGATTGCCCTACGTTCCACTGGGTAGGCTACACGGACCACAAACTCGTTTGTGCCCGTGTAGCGTTAGATCATAGGCCTAGAATGGCTGGCTACTGGAAGTTCAATCTGTCTTTACTGGACAGGCAGGACTTCCGGGAGCAGCTAACTAGATTAGTGCAGCGGGAATTAGTGGGGCGGTTATCGAATAAGTGGTGGGAACGCCTTAAGTCTAGGATTAGGTCTTTCACCACTGATTTCAGCAAAACGGCTCGCTCTAGATAGAGCTGATAAGGTGAAGACACTTAAAGCTAGTTACACCGGGCGGTGGCTGGGGGATCCCCTAGAGATAGCCTTAGCTAGGGCGGCCCTGGATCGTTTGAATAGCGAGCGGTACATGGGCCAGGTAATTAGACATAAGTTAAGTAAGATGTCTTCCGAAGTTGTGAACATGGGCGCAGATCTGCGCAGGGAAGAGGTCCGTCGAGGTGGCGATCGTTTCATTCGTGAAGTCAAAACCCCGGAGGGGCACACTCTTTCGGGCCACTGACGACATGTGCGAGGCGTTTCGCGCCATTTCGGGAACCGGTTTACCAAGGAGCCTGGTCTCCGTGAGGAGGAGTTTTCGCAGCTATTTGGCTGACTTTCCTCGGTTTTCGCCGACTGAAGCGGCTAGCTGCGAGGGAGAGATTACGGAGGGCGAAGTCTACGGGTTTTGAAGAAGGTCGGCAGAGGCAAGTCGCCCGGTCTGGATGGTTTGCCCTATGAATTGTACTTGAGGCTGTCGCACATCTTTGTTCCGATTTTGACAGCAGTGTTCAACAACTGGTTTCGGTCGGGGTCCATCCCCAATCGGATTACCAGGGCGTGATCACTCTGTTGAAAAAGGGCAGAGGTGGTGGGGGGAACCTAGATGATTATAGGCCCATAACTCTGCTAAACACAGATTTAAAGATTATGGCCAAGATCCTGCAGGAGCGTTTGCAGTCAGTTGGGACCTGAGCAGACTTGTTCTGTGAGGGGCCGAACAATTCAGAGCAACCTGCATCTGATCCGCACGATCATAGAGGGTGTAAAAGACGACGAAGAAGCCGCGCTGATCAATTTGGATCAGTCCAAGGCATTTGATAGGGTTGACCATCGCTACCTTGCTACTGTCCTGCAGGCCGCTGGATTCGAACTCAACTTCTGCCGCTGGATTAGCCTCCTGTATCGCTCCCCCAGTGCTGTGGTACAGGTGAACGGAAGGTTGTCGGACGCGTTCGTGCTGTCTAGGTCGGTTCGTCAGGGTTGTCCGCTGTCGCCTCTCCTTTATGCTTTGGCGTTGGAGCCTCTCCTTCGCCGGGCTGAAGGACGAGACCGGCAGTCCGGCCCTCGTGGAATTGTCGTGCCTGGAGGGTCACGAGCCAGGGTTTCCGCGTCACGCCCGATGGCGTATCTGCTTTTCGTGTCGTCCCGCAGCGACATTGAGGCGGTACAGAAGGCGCTTGATCGGTGCGAGAAGGTGACAGGGGCCAAGATAAACCGCGACAAGTCGTCCGGCTTGCGGTTAGGTGCCTGGAAGGGGTCAATCTTCCGGGCCGCTTCCCGTTGGACGGACGGTCCTGTCCGCATTCTTGGAGTGTGGTTTGGGCCCGACCTCCAGCTGGAGAAGAATTGGTCTGAAGTACGTGCAAAGGTCGATTCTGCCGGTCAGACTTGGAATCGACGGCGGTTGTCCGTGAATGGCAGGGCGGAGGTGTGTGTTACATACATTTTCCCCCTGATTCTTTATCGGTTGTCCGTACTTCCTCTCTGTAAGGACCGCAGGCAGGTGCTCGAAAGCGATCGCTAGCCTCCATTTTATGGAGGGGACGCGTGAACAGGGTCGACAGACGAGTCTGCACCAAACGTCCGTGTCATGGGGGCTGGGAATGCCGCACCTTATGAGTCACATCCGTGCCTCTAGGTTGGCTTTCCTACGCCGCACATTGACTAGAGGGAGATCCGATTCTGGAGGGGATTGTTAGGGACGCCTTCCCCGCCTTACTATCAGTCCCCCCATCTCGAGGGCCGAGCGCCGTTGTAGGCCCCGGGATGAGTCGGATTTCATCCGCGAGTGTCGGTTGGCCTTGAAGGCCATTCCCCGGTCCAGTGACCTTTCACGGCCTAGAAAGGTCTTCTATCGTGGTTTAGTGGAGGGTCGCTAAGCGATAAACTACGTGATACAGCTCGGCTTGTCGGAGGAGGAGTATCGCTCCCTATTGGTCTTAGGCGCCAGCGGCGGATTACCTCAGTAACCCTGAGTTTTCGCTTACCTGGCGATTGGCTCGAATCGGCTGCCTCTCAATGACAAGGCTTTCATATGGGGTTTGGCGGATTTGCCAGACTGTGAACGGTGTGGTCTTGGTTTAGAGGAAACGGCTGCGCACGCCTTCTACCATTGCCCCGGGTCCGCCCCTTATGGGACCATGTCGGCGAGCTGACGGCTCGTCTCGCCTCCCGAACAGCTAGTGTCCATGGATCGCGCATACGCGTGTGACAATGTGTCGCCCCAGATTCGGGGAGAAACGAATGGTGTTTCTGATGCTGATGGCCACGGCTCGAATGGTGATTTGGACGACGCGAATGGAGGAAGTCTTGCGGGGCAACCGTCTTTCTTATCAGCATCTAATCCAATTCTTTGAGCATCAGCTCAAGATGAAGATTAGATCTGATAGAAAACGATTGCATTCGACAGTCTTCAGCGAAAGTTGGGTAAAAGTAGCAAGCCTGGTTCGTGTGACCGGGGCTAGCCTTGATTTTCTTTTTTTAAGTCAACCTATAGCACATCGGGTAGGCTTCCTGTGGAACCCTCCCTTGGTTAGGTTAGACAAGCTTCAGTGTACCTAGTTAATGTGAGTAAGTGCTGTTCCTGGCCTGTATCCCGGCTGCTCTTTGGTTATGGTCCAAGTCGAGATTCCCAACCTCCCAGTTTGTTTTGGTCCTCTTTTATCTCGACTGGTTCAGTTTTATATTACCCATTCCGGCATAATATTTTATCCTTTCCCACTCCCTTAGCGAGAGCGCTTCTTGATTCTGCCCTTTGGGCAGAATACAGCGGCCTCTCTGTTTTGAGGGTTGGACGGTCCCTACTAACATATGTTATGTTTAGTTTGAATGTTGTGTTTATTTTTAGTTATTATTGGGTTCATCTCCCTTCCCTTGCATCCTTTCATTATTAGAATTTTATGTATAGCATTTTATGTATCATCAAATTTTTATGGATTGGGGCGCGTTTTTGGTAGGTCCCCCTTGTGAGAATCTGGTATTATGGTGCATGAAGGATTGAGTGGTGATTGACAAGTTCTTGTGGTGAATGGGTTAATTGTAAGGTATGAATGGGTCGTGAATCAGATTAGCTAGGTATAAGATAGTTAGTGAAGACCAGCCTCTACTCCCTCCCCTTTTCGGCCTTGTGCCACAGTTTGTATATATTTACAAATAAATACCCTAGTTATAGGTAATATATACCCAAAAAACCGTAACAACCCACATGAATGCACACATGCAAATATAACTTTTATTGACTGGAAGTGGAAACGGTGTTTATATATCAAAGTACAATTTGGGTTAAGGTGTGTGTTTACTGATGAGAAACATGATCTCAGGGCAGGAGGCGATGTTTTAAACCTGGGTCACTAGTAAACAATGGGGATGGTCAATTGAGGGTCAATTGTGATCAACTGATCCTTTTTCTATATTAACTCGAGATTTTGCTAATAAAGCAGAGTTGGGGAAAGAGACTGTAGTTGAGAGAGTCACGAGACTATTGTTGCAGTGAGATTTGCAGGAGAATTTTGGAGGAGAGAGAGAAGACTAACCCCTGTTCTGAGAAGTCTGTATGAGACTGGACTATTAGTCATAAACCTTCCCAGGCGATTCAATATACGTTTATCACACACAAACCCTCTCTCTGTTGGGAATTCGCTGGATGCATTTTGTTTTTTTCTTCTTCTTTTCTAATTTATGATAAATGTTTTTATTCTCACTGTAACCTCTGTTCTGATGCTATCTTATATAAAAGATGTCAATAATTCCCCCATTGTTGTCTGGCTTCTGCAGATATTATTTCTTGTTTTATTTTGCCATATTCTAAACTTCCTACCGCCAACTCTCACAGCCGTGTCCACATCCCCAGTCAACCATGAACGTATGGACAACACCCTGCTTACTGGATCTAAAAACTAACACAACATGGGCAGCGAGCAGGACTTCACCAGTTGAATGGTCAAAATAATCTATGGGTACTCATGGGGTGTATGGCCAGTTACCCCTAAGTTCAGTTTGGACCGAGTCGACACCTCAACCCAAAGAAGTAGACGCCGGAGGTTGGGGGGCTGGTTACAAAGTGGTAGAATACAAATATCATCAACAACAATTACTACTCCAAGTACACTACTGGACAAAGGCTTTTCCCAATTCCATCCATGACGACCATGACTGTACTGTTCTCTGCCATGTCTTAACAGCATACACTTATTTCATCACATCAACTTCTGTATAGTATTTTCCTAGTTTTTACTATCTGCTGGGTATAATTTAACCAACCTTTTGTTCCATCCATTATCCTTACTACTATTCATCCTGCATATTTCCAGTTTTCTTATTTTATCACTTATGTCTTTTGGTTTGTTCTCTGATCCATGTTGATCTCTTCTTGTCTATTAAAGCTATCTTTATTATTGTCCTTTCATTTGATCCTTATGCTTCTAAGTTTATTTTCAAGCAGTTTTGTAAATTTCTGTTTCACAATTGTATGTAGAAGCTGGCATTATACATTCATTATATTCTATGTTCTAAGTATAATGCCTAGATGCTTTTCATTCTGTTTATATCTTGATTAAATGTTTTCCAATCAGTTGCTAGTTTATTTTCACAGTATTTTATCTTATCTGATATTTATAGACCTTATCCAAATCTTAATCCACTATACTTATCTTTTTTTCAGAACATTGTAACTGAACAATCTTCTATTTTTATGTGCTGTATCCTTTCAGGACATGGGTGATCGTGGCCCTCCACAACTTTCTATCCTCCATAATTTTAAGTAATGTTTGTCTCCTTACTATCTCTCCCACTCTGTTCTACCACAAGCTCATTAGGTATGTCACTCACTGTTTCCCTCTGCCTCTTTTGACCTTCAACATATCCTGTGAGTGCCAAAATCTCCAATTCCTTTCTTCATTGGGCCCTAAAAGTTTCAACAGTCTTTTTCTGATTCTAAGTGTGCTTTTTATTTCCAATTTTCCTAAAACTTGTTCACATACTCCATCCACAGGATCCTCAGCATCCTTCTGTAGAAACATCATATGTCACCTTTATCATCAGATGCTAAAAAACTTCCCAGATAGTTAAATTTCTGTACTTGCTTTTGATGTCTCCAAATTGTAGCTCATATCTTGTCCTTCTTGCTAATACCATCATTCTGTCTTCTTACATACAATTGATGGTTACTTCTTCTTTTCTTGTCTAGGAGTTTCTGTAAGGTTGTTTTTTTTTCTGTGTCTGCCATTAACACAGTGCCATCTGCATATAAGATTGTGCTCACCAATAATGAATCCTGGTAGTACTTGGACATTATTTTTGTTCATCTTTAAATCTGCATTAGTTTATTCACATCATGTATCATTTCCTTTAATTTATTTCAATGATTCTGATATTAGTAAAATTATTTTCAGCAAATCAAAAGTATTTTTTCATTTACTTTTACTACCATTTTTTAATTTATATAGTAAATAGTTAATGCAAAATTGTATCCATACCTAACTCTTTCTATTCTTTTATATTATTTTCATTCATACCCTGAACTCATAGTGACTTAATCACTGCTGAGTGTTCTACTGAATGGATTCATTTTTAGAGTAAACTAAAGCCCCAAAAAAGAAGAAAAAAGAGGGAAAAAAAAGAAGAAAAAAAAGGAAAAAAAGAAAAAAGGAAAAAAGAAAAATGTATTTTTAATATTCAGTTTCTTTTTTTATCAGTTTGTCTTTTTATAGATAGTTTTTTTTTTTTGATAACCACAAATAAAACCTTATTTGCATGAATGATCCACTTGTAGGGTGTTTTAAGTACATTTGAGAATGTATGCACATTTGATAGTAATGTGATAAGACAATAGTCATTCTTATAATCTCTTATAAAATAGAATTAGTATTCCTAGACTTAAGTTTGAAGTACTTTTCTTTTCTATTTTTCTACTTTTGACATGTTTATACACTAATCAGAAGGTATTTTACTTCATGTATACAACTACACTACATATGCACTTCATGTTTAGTGACATCATCACAATCAAAATGATCATGTGTGCAATTTAATATAATGTACAGTATATAGTATTATACATAGTGTATAGTACAAAGTGCTGGAGATTTCATGGCCCAACCACTTCACCAAATGTGACCAAATGATCAAACTTCAAAATTTGTGATGTCTTTTCTTGGTTGAGCTGAGAACTGTTCAGTATCCTGTGTATTTAATGTAGTTCATAGTTTACAGATAACCCTATCAACCAATAACATTAAACTAAAATTTAGGCCAAACACACACCATGAGTTTTTCATTTCGAAACTATAAGGAAAAAAATGAAAATAAATTAGTTTTATGACCTTTTAACATACTGCATAATTTCTGTTTCTTGTTGCCAGCATTTCTTCTTTTTATTTCGAAAATTTTATGTTATTACTTTTTGTTAATGAATTTAATTTCATAAAATTCAAATGAACCAAACTGAATTTTAAAACTTATCCTTCAGGACAAATACCATAATTGATTATCAAAAGAAAATAACATCATGCCAATTCAAATTCATGTGTTAATAATATATATGTATCAGCAGAAGTGTATATGCTTATGGAGAGTTCAGGGGTTTCCACATTATATTATATGTTATATGTTATAGGAAATGGATTAAATTCAATATATTTTTAATTTATTATTTTTTATTTTATTTTTTATTTATTTGTTTAAACATTATTTTAAATGGATACTAATATTTGAGTAGATGCTCTGTTTTTATTTATTTTTAAACAGGATATTTATTTATTTACATCTCACAGACTGAATATTTGAGAAATCTTGTTATAAAAATATGCACACTCTGGCATGATTTGAACTTGCATTCCCTTGGGGAAACCATCATTAGATCTGACATTCCTTAGACCACTGAACCATGGAGGACCTCATGATCAAATGATGGTTTACCCTAGGGAACATAGGTTCAAATCCTGCTGGAGGGCGCATGTTTTTCTAACAAGATTTCTTGAATATTCTGGCCAGTAGATGTAAATAAATAAACATACTGTTTAATAAATAAATAAAAACAAAGCATCTACCCAAATATTAGTATCCATTTAAAATAACTTTTAAACAAATAAATTGAATAAATAAATATATATATATATATATATATATATATATTTGGTTGGATAGATGTGAGTTTGTGACCCTGGGTTTCACGCTTTAGCGATCGTCAGACAAACTGATTAATGTTTTAAAAATTTGGGTTTATGTAGATTGCGTGTATTGGTGTTATTGTGGAAGTGGTGGGGAGATTTCGTCGTTTTGTCATTCATCGTACTAACGCAAACATCGATGTATGCAGACACATATACATATACATACTTGGTCGTCCGTCGGGACTCATACATATATATAAACATATGTAGACAGTTTCGGCTATGACACATGTATGTATACGGGTGGTGTTATGTCTATACATACGCATTTGTATGTTGAAATTTAAACATTGGAAGTGTGGCGGAAATGTCTCGTTATTGTCTCGTGAATGTATCCATGTCATATTATGAATTTTTTTTTTTTTTTTTTCCGTTGAAAAATATTTGAAAAATATTTTCTCGCATGTATGTATGTGTGGTGGGGTTATGATAGGTAAAAATTATTACTATAATTATTTATATTTAATTTTAAATTTTTGAAAAAAATGGGGGTTTATTTGTTAAAGCTGGTTATTTGTTTGTTTTGTGTGACTGTGTATGTAACAGGTAAAAAATTGTAATCCTTATTGTTTAATTTATATGGTGATGTTTAATTTAATAACGGGTTTATATGATATGATGTGATAGTAATGTTTCAAAGGATTGGAGACAATGCTATTTAGGTTTTAGCTAATAGTTATTGTAAACTGGAAGAAATTGCAGATTGGTAGAAATGATTAGTAACGGTGGTGGGAGAATGATAAAACCATGAATGTAGTTATAGTGGTGGTAGCTTGAACTAAAAAGTGGTTGTTGGTGTTTTATTTTTGTTTTATTTTGTTATATGTATTAATTTATTTTGGTATAAATCCTGATAATAGGTATTCTATGTAAAATTATGGTAGTTGAAGATTGCTATAATTTTTAATTACAAAATTGTTATTATTATTATATTAAAGCTGCCTGGTAATAGGTGTTTGTTCTTATTTTTGTCACAAACTCACATCTATCCAACCAAATATGTTAGCTCTATCTCTGATATTGAGCGCTTTCTAATAAATACCAAGATATAATATATAAATAATTATACATATATATATATTTATTTATATTTATATTCACTTTTCACATATATATATATATATATATATATATATATATATATATATATATATATATATATATATATAATTATATAATTAATATGAAAAATCTTTTCACTTAACTGATGTTTACTTTGAAGTTGCATGGTTCCATTTGATAGTAATGTCGTAAGACAATTGTCAGGACAGAATTAAACTGCTGATATCTCACGATCCTTTTGTACTTTTATTGTGGTATAAATGTATTATTTTCCTTTTTGCTTGATGAGTGTTGATTGGCTATTGACTTCTCTTCCTCTCCATCTCCCTTCCTTTTTTTATTTTTCTTTATCTTTTTTTTTATTCTTTCCTCACATTCTCCATTGATCTTTGGTTTATTGTTATTGTTCTGACCATTTAATTTAAGGTTATGGTTGGATTTTTTTGTGTGTATGAATCTTGTGTGGGTGTGTGTTCATGCATGAGCCTATGTACATGCAGGTATGTATGTATACCTATATATACATGCACATACACACTCACCCACAGATGTATGTTGGTATGTGCACATCTAGCTGTGTGTTTGTGTGCGTGTTTGTGTTAACTATATATATATTTTTAGTAGGTTCTATTATTTAACTTTACTTAGTGTGCACTTGTTTTGTACTTTTATTGTGGTATGAGTGTATTATTTTCCATTTTGCTTTAATTATAATATATCACACATATAGTGTTGGTGTTAATAAAACAGTTCTTGATGCAATACAACAGACCTATTAAGTATATATTAATAAATATACATACTATCTCTCACCAAAAGCATGACTCAAAGTTCCATGCACAACGTGATCTTCAGATGCTGAGTATAGACTGACTGTTATGTAATTTAAATTTTTAAAAATATTTGGTTATTGCAATGTTGGTGCAGTTATATATTATACTGGGATTACAATTTTTTAATTTTAAAAATTACATTTGGCTTTTAAAATAAATGGGATTTGTATATATAAAATAAAAAAAATATTTTAATATTGTTAATATTAATTTTTTATATTAAGCATATAGTGAGATTACTTGTTCTTTTTAAAAAAAAACCTAATTTACATTAAAAATTAATCTAGAGTAACGTAATTAAGCAGATATTTATTTTTATGCCTACATATAGCCATCGATTCATTTATCTTGTTTAATAAGCTAGGGTTATTTAAATGCTTTAAGCCAATTTTTCAACAAGACAGATATTGCATCTATTTCCTATGCCATTATAAAACTTGGCTCTTGCTATAATATCCCAGGTGATATTACCATTATTCTTTAACTCCCATAAATATTTAGAGAGAGCAGTGCTATTTTAGTATTTTATATTGCTTAAAGTCATTCAATGATGGTAGAAATGAAATGTAAGATTTTCAGTGGAACTAAAATAAAATTTAACATTGTTATCAGAATGCATGCTAGCTTAGTATACAATATTATCAATCATAGATTGACCATTCAAGGGACAGATTCATTTTTTTGGCATTAGAATTTAAAAAAAAAATTAACATTGTCTTTGTTAGAAATATATTTGTTTAATATAATGTTGTTTAATATTATGTTGGGATATAGATTTATCTATGTTATTAATGCAGATACTAGCTGATCTTGACATTATTTTTGTTCACATTTGTCTGTATGATAGAGATATATGTATGTAGCCATTTATGTCCTGGTATATACACACACACACATATATATATATATATATATATATATATATATATATATATGTATGTATGTATGTATGCATTTGTGTTCTTGAAATACACTGTTAAATTTTATGATGTAAGTCAAGTTTTTAGATTTAGTATTAAGTACCCAAAGATAATATTTTCAGAATTTTTTTTATTTTTTATGATTTATTTTTATTGGAAATAATTTCAATATTTTATTTGTTGATATGAGATTTTATTATTCAAACTTAAAATGTATTAATCACCTTGTAAATATCTATAATAATGTAGTTATTGATATTTATTTTTTAATTACACATATATAAAGACAGACAACCATGTATCATAAGAAAGATATAACATTAAAAGAACAAAAAAAAAACAGAATATTGTAAAGTTATCAAATGATGGGACTTAACTTTGAAAATTATGAAAGATTAACCAAAAACAAAACTGAAATCATTACCAGCATGAGAAAAACTGGCTTTACAAATGTTGCAAAAACAGATTTGAAAAACTAAAAAAGCTTCAAGTGAATTGACCAACAAGAAAATATTTGCTAAAGCTAGTATTGCAAATGTAAACAGTAAGAAAAGATACCGAATATTAAGAACATTGACTAAAAACATGAAAAAAAACAACCTACTAGATTTAATAAACATTGCAAATAGAAAGATGAAGTACACAGAAATTGATTTCTCAACAGTAATTTTTGGTGATGGATGTTTAGCTATATTGAATGAACTTGATGGATAGGCTACAGGTTAAGTCCTTCATGGAAATAGTCAACTAACATGACTTTGAAAACATCAGAGGTGTATTGGGCAAATATTGTAGGCAGTAAAATTACAGATCCCTTTAAAGCTGATCATAGTTTAAAGATAAATATTAAGAATTATTGTCATTTTTTCATGGTGTGAACCAGAAAGCATTAAACTAAGGAGGATATTCATGCAAGATAATGTTCCTTCATATTCTGCAATGTTGACTATTGTCAACCTTGCCAAAACAAATGTTTTAAAGACACCAAATTAATTAAATGGCCTTCAGCCTCCCCAGATATTAATCTGATAGAAACTTGTGGTCCACAATCAAAAGAGATATATTTGAAAATGGAAATATTAAGAACATTGATTAAGCAAAGAAGCAAATAATGCTTGAGTCAAAACATGAGAAAGGTTAACAAAATCAATGGCTGAAATATCCATAAAGCTTATATAATCTGAAGGAAACAAATTAACATGTAAAATAATAATTTATCCATGTCTTTAGGATACTGAGTTAATCAATTACATGTTTCTATAGCCTATCTTTTTGGGATTTATTTATAATGAGCAAATGATTAGAAAGATAGAAAACAATGGTGAGATAAGGAATTCAGACAAATTACAGGTGTATTGATGGAATTAATTTTAAGCATAAAAAAGAGGAAAAAGATGCAGGAAGAAATACATTAATTATAATACAACATACATTCATATATTTATAAGTAAAATTTATATCACACTTAAATTTGCTTGCTTAAAGGTAGTTATTATCCATAATTTTAATAAGGATATATCAGCCCTTAAAATCATGTTTATATAAATATAAGTATATCCTGGTAATTTTACTAACATCAGTTGCTTAATAGGAATTTTATTGTGAAAACATTGAGTTGCATAATAAAATCTTATATAGTCTATGTGTTCTTAACTCTGAGTGTGTGTGTGTGTGTGTGTGTGTGTGTACATATATAGCTGCTTTGTGTATAGGTAAGTGTGTGTATTCTTGTCTATATCTGTTTTTGTCTGTATATGCATGAGATGTATATGAGTGTAATAGTACATGTGTGCTTGCATATATAAATATTCTGGGTGTTAGATTTTGTATGCATATGTTTTTAGCTATGTGTATACCTTGTCTGTATGCGTATGATGGCATGTGTGTTTGTGTGTACAGAAAATGTTTTAATTTGTATATTCTCAAATAAAGTGAATATCAAAACATCGCATGCTATTTACTTTGGTGTTTGTGTATAAATGATGCCATGCAAAATTAAGTTGTTAGCCTCAGGTGTTCACCTGCAGGAATGCCTTCAGCAGTAAGTACTTTTTGAAAGCACTTTCAATCTTACCAAGACTATGTCAGGTAAGCAATAACCTTTCTCTGATGTACTTGTTACAGATGTAATGTCAAACTAACAAAACATGAGCCGTTTTCTGTGTTCCTCAGGAAAAACTAGTTGATAAGATGTTATAAGAAACATGCATTACATTAAATTGTCAATAAAAATATAAACTGTATTTTTAATAAAAAATATAAACATGAGGATATATCTAATAGAATATCAAAATATTTATTCACTTTACTTAAATGGATTCAGAAAAAAAAAAATTATTTAATTTAGCAATTAGGTTTCCAATAATCAAACAACTAAGCACTCAGATGTTATTTCAGAATTTAAAGTTTTTTGAATAACTAGAATAAATATTGTGTAATGAAGGAACATGTGATACATCAATGTCACATCAAGTATTACACATAATATTGCCTCACCTAAAAATTTAATTCACAGAACCATGTTCATAGGAAATCAATATTTGATTCTCAAATAAGTAATTGTAATTGATTTTGCTAATATTTCAATGATTATTTGCACCATCATCATAACATTATTTCATAGATTGGCTATTACTGGATAATTTGCATGCAAATCAGTAAAATACAACAAGAAATACAAAGTAAAATAAATTCAACATTAGACTGAGTAATGATGACAATGTTTGAGTAGAAATTTATTCTAAATTTATATCCCAAAAGGGTAATAATGTCCTGACCTTGAAGTCTGAATATAGACAAAAGAAACAGGGAATGGTACATGCTTCAGTTTGGTATAAGAATAAAAACATTTTTCTGGGCTATAAAAAACACACAATGATGTGTCTTCCAAAATTTATCTTATTCTATGTGCCATCACCCTTCAGGAAGTGGGTGATCATGATTCTCTACAACTTCCTTTCTTTTGTAGCTCTGAGTAAGGTCTGTCTTTTTGATATCCCTCCTTGTCCCTGTTCTGCCAACTCTTTACATCAGCTTGTTAGGTAGGTTATTTACTGCTTTCCTCTGTCTCTCTTACCTTCAACATGTCCTCTGAGTGCCAAATTCTCCATGCCCTCTTTCCATACCCTAGAAATTTCAATAGTCTCTTTCCGATTCCAAGTATAAGTGTCCTTTATGCTTTCATTTTGTTTAAAACTATCATTGCTCACATGTTCAACCCATAGTATTCTCAGAAGCTATTACTTCTGTAAAGCCACATTTCTCTTGCCCCAAGTCTCTTCTTCATCTGTGAGAAAGTTATGGTAAGCCTAATTATAACACTTAATTGGCTAAGTTGATAAGAAATTTTCTGTATTTCTCAATGAAATCTGATTATTTTTTGTACTTGCTGATAGGTATATAAACTACCTCTTGAATCAAATTTTATATCTTATACCTTACAGATATCACAAAAACTAGCAAACAAGTTAGAAAGTATTTTTCTCTGCATGATGCTTTGTATATTTTGTATTTATGCTTACCAAATAAATTGCTTTGTCTACCTGGACAAAAAGCAAAATCATCTTGTGTCAGTCAGGTGCAGATTCTCCATTTAAGATGGCATAAGTGAACTGAAAACTTTTTTTCTTTCTGCACCAGAAGGAAGAAAATCAGTCTGGTTAGATGTGCAATGTATTATTAAAAATAGGTAATTTGCTTCTAATTTAAATGTGAGGTGAAGGTTTACAAGACTGTAGATGGTTGAGTGCAAATCTCTATCATTCTCATAACATAAAATTATTTTATGCTTTGATAAATAAGTGCCCTAGGATTTTCATTTTCTTTTTCTTTTCTTTTCTTGTAACTTCATTGACACAATCTCTCGGTGAGGTCTTCTTAATTTATTTCTGTTTGCATGTAGGAATTTGTAAGAGTAAATGTATTCAGGATGGTGGCAAAGAAAAACTGATGGCAGAAAAGCATCAATTTAAGGAAAAAAATTATAAAGAGGAAAGAAAGTGAAGGGAGGGGGAAAATAAAGAAAAGAAAGAGAATAGAAATGAAATAAAGAAGAAGAGGGGAGAGGCTGTGAAAGAAAAATGAGTCAGCAGAAAGAAAAGAAGGAGAAATGAAAGAAAGATTAAACCATGGGAATAAAAAATATGAAGGAAATGAGAGGAAAGGAAGAATGTTTTTCATAGAAAAATACTTTTCTTTCAAGATGTTCTGAGTTTGATCTCAAGGATTCTCCCTATTATGTGACTATTTACCACCTTGGCTGAGACAGACAAATACAAAAAAAAAAAATGAAAAGGGGCAAGGAAGGAAGAATTAGTGTTCACATTGTCAGAGAATAGGCTGTGCTAAAAATATGGTAAAGTTATTATAGGTTTTCCATGATTTGAACAACTCTTTCACACTTATATGAACAAGCATTATTCCATTTCTGTCCTAAATCACAAATCATGTTCATAGAAAACAATCATACAGGCCTTGAGTAAATTCTTTTGCACTCAGATTTTCTTTTCTTTATATTTTATATGATAGTATGATCCACATTAACTTGAATGGTTTGCAAATCAGATTTTCTTTTCTTATATAATTACTACAATTATGAACCAGTCAAATATGCAGTATAAAAAAAAGTAAAACTGAAAGGGATTATCTCGGCAAAAAGAGGAGAAAAGAAATTATTAAAAATGTTCAATTAGTATTTTTTTTAAATATTCAGAATGTAAAAATCATTGTTCTAAATTTAATTTATTTCTTTACATTTTTTAATGCTTCATTTCATTTGATCTATGAACAATTAAATTTTATCTTGGCAAATTGTATTTTGGAAACATTAATTCTGAGTAATGATTTGCTCTGATTGAACTTTTAATGGTTTTGTAAGTTATCTTTTGTGAAGAGACTTAAACTGTATTGATAAATGTCACTTTTGATCTGATCTTTATCAATGGAAGTAGACAAGTTTTTGCAAGTAAATGAGTCACACCAAACACTGAAATTAATCACATTTACAAAAAAGAAATAAAAACAAAGGCTTTATTTTAATCTGGGCATCTTTCTGTTTCTATATACATGCTCATTACACACACAAAAGGACATAATACTTAAATATGAATGCATACAAGTTGCGTCAGAGATTTGAGAACACACATTTAGTAGGTCATATATATAAAATGACCTAACAATATTATGCACCAAATTTTAACATTCTTATTTTTCTTTCAGTCACATTGAGAGTATTAACATGACAGCTTCCAAAATGACACAGGAAATGAAAAGAGATGCCATGCTCATAGTGCAAGCTGCCAAACATCGTTACTATGAGATAGCTAGTCTTTTGAAAGTGTCAGGTGAACAGAAAGAACCATATATAACTCTGTACAGACCCCATGGAGGTACCCTACAATGATACACACAAAGTTCAAGTTGTCTATGGTGATTAATGATGGGGGCTACAAGTAATGAGGGTCATGTCATACTGCCCCAATTCTTCATGCAGGGTAAATACCACTGCCTAAATTAACCTACTGGATATGATGGTCAAACCTTGAATAAAGGAGGTGATCATACATATTCCATTAAGATTCTGTTCTCTCCTACATGGCCCACATGGCCCACATGGCCTAGGAGTAGCTGACCAAGAATATTAATAATCAGGCCATTCACCTGATTCCAACACAAGGCCTTGTAATTGTCCTGATTGGAATGACCCCTAAACATCTAAGGGGCATCTTTGAGATCAATATAAACCAGCAACCCCACAATGCCAAGGGCTTGTTGAAGGTCATTTTTATGGAACTGATGTCAAAATTTTAAAACTCTCTGATTAAAAACATGCAGTTACTTCCAAGGCTGCATCAAGACCATTGCCAAGGCTTTACAGAAGAATAGACATTACACAGCAGTCACTCATTCTCCACTTGTAATGGTTTTTGCTTATTTAATACCTAGGTCAGCTTTGAAAAAGCATGTTTTACTATTTCTCTATTCCTTTGGATTTCTGTGTCACACTTTCTGTTGTCCATTACTACACAGAACCAAAGTCTGCTCAGTTCTCATGTCCCCCAAGAAAGGCAATAATGCCATTAACATGCAAGGGCCCACTGGGAATGAAAGAGAATGCAAAAACTTTAGAAGGAACCAGAAACTTAATCTTAAACAGGAAACAAGGGATAAACCTCTACTCCTATTTTCTTACAATTGATGTTTATCATTTTTTTGCTATCATTAATGTCCCATTGAACAGTGCTTTGTTTCCCTTCTGGATTCTTCTGCATGGAATATATTAAGGCCATATCCATGATTGATAAATCACAATAATTCTTTTAATTATCTTGGTATCATTTGACTGTATAAATAAAAATAATCCTGTTAGAAAACACATTTTTTGTCACAGTCCTCTTTCTATTTTGGACACTCATAAAGCACTTGGCTCGTTGCATAAAAAACTGTTAGTTTAAAAACAAATTATGATTTATTTATATAATTATTATTAACATCTGTAAAGACTGGAGGGCATTATATGATTTTCTCTTAAAGGTTTCTTAGTTATAATCTGCATAACTCAAAAAAAAGCATCCTGTTCAAGAAATAACAATAATTCTATAGATTTATATTGACACTATCATCAATTTTGAAGGTACCTATAATTTTACTGCCTGCAATACTATATAAAAATATTATTCCACATTCCCTACTGTGATTTTATAAGTCATACTACTTGACTGCAATGAATATCATGAATGCTAGTCCAGTTATCTGATTCATCCAATGTATCTCTACATTCATCAAAAATTAGTGTTGCAAAACTTGTTTTCATGTACTGTGGGGTGAACACATGTCAGTAAAGACACAAAAGAGGCCTCAGATTACATGTGGAAATGTCTGTCAACACCAGTTACATCCAGGATTTTCCCATTAGCAGTGGAATAGTTTGGCATGTCCAGATATGGACCTCTCAGAAACTGGTCTTTGTAAGATGCCTCATGTCAATAAAAGCTGGAGTAAAATAGCAGCCAGCAAAACATGGTGTCTTTTGAAATTGTGTGCACTTTGTTTCTCAAGTTTCTAAAGTAGTGTTATTTTTGTTACCTCCTGTTGCTTTCCCCACTCTGCCTATTACTCTTGTCATAGATGGGAGAGCAATCGGTTAGGTGTTTCCCCACCAATCTCAACAGACTCTTTGCTTGCAGTACAACATACCATTTTCCTAACTTGCACATTGCTTTTTGTGATGTTTACTTAAATGTAGTAATTTGCTTGCTTTCATGTCTTTTGCCAATGTTCTTAATATTCTGCTTCTTTTCTCTCTGCCAACATTTACAATACCAGTTTTTTCAAATATTTGTTTGCTGGTCAATCCACTTTTCTTGTTTATTACTGTTAACTTAAAAAAAAATTTTTGCAACATTCTTAAAGCCATTTTTCCATGTTTTTATTTTTCCAATATCTTCTTCAATTTCTTTTTTTCTGATATCTCTTCAAATTTTTATACTTTCCAACATCATATTCCTATCACTAAATAAATTTACAATATATTGTTTTTTGTTTTCAGTTTATCTTTCTATGACTGTATCTGCATATCAAAAATTAAATTATATATATATATATATATATATATATATATATATATATATATTTTATATATATATGTGTGTGTGTGTGTGTGTATATATATATATATATATACATTCACTATGATGATAAACCTTCGAGTTACATAATGTTACTTAAACATTCGATACACGGGTTTGAATAGTTGTCCTGATTTTTTTTTAAAGAATGTGAATTAAATCTACCAGCCTGTGCATTCCAGAGTCTTAATAAAGAAAATGTTCCCTGAAAGGGTTCAGACCTGCATCCCCCTTTGTAGAGGAGACTGCCGTCTGATACAGTATGCTTTAGACTACTCAGCCACAGAGAGCTTCACTGCTCAACAAGGTTCAGTTAACTTTTAAAAGTAAAAAATTTTCATTCAGATCTTGAAATCCCATATCTACTCAAAAGACCACGTGTGCTGAGCTTTATTTTTATATCAAAAAGATATACAAAGGTAAGTAACTTCTAAAGATTGATGAGACATAAAAAAACATCCATTAATTCCTTATGAATTACATGATATAACGTCAGTTTAACAAATAAGATTGTAAATATTTCTGATAAAGCACAGATGATAAGCTGATATTTGCATAGTATATTTATCATATAAATATAAGCACATTCTGAAAATATTACCATCATGATATTAATATGAAGTGTATTGTGAAAACATTGATTTGCAATATAAAATCTGACATGATGGAGAATCAAAACATGTAAATAGTTTTTCTTCAGGTAATAATCATAATATTGTGTGCATTAAAGATTTTTGTGAATTTTATTTACTGGGAGGAAAATATCCTTACAAACAAAATCTAAGAAACAGAAGCTGTGAGTATATACACACAAATATGTATGAAGAAATATACACATGTATATATACAGGTAGTTCTCATAATATACTAAGTTTCTGATAAAATTCTCTCTTAAGCTTTATAAAGTTTTATCCAAATAGACAGTCTTAAGTCTCTTTAGTGTAAACAAGAAGTTATTAAGTTCCAAATAGCAAAAATAAAATGATAGATTTTGGAGCAGTACAGGGACTGATCATATATATATATATATATATATATATATATATATATATATATATATATATATATATATATATATATATATAATTATTTATTTAATAATTGTAACATAAATATGTTATAAAATCACTACAAAAATAGCCATTTTGTTTCAACACCTCCAGTGTCTTATCAAGTGATAATGTTGAATGTAAAATAAATGGTTTTAAAAGTTTGCAAGGGGAAAATGTTGTTACAAAAACTAGAATGACCAATCAAAACACAAGTATAGGAAATTTCAAAAAACTTGACAACAAAGTAAGATTACAATAGCTATTCAGAGCTTTAAAATTAGGGTTATATTAAAAAAGAATTTATTCTAACCAATAAGTATTAAATTATATGATAAAATTTGATATTAAAATTAAAAGTAAAATATTACCAATTTTAAAATCTAAATTTAATCTCCATTAAGTTTAAAATTATAAAATTACTGAGGCGAAAAGAAAAAATACATGTTATTCAATTTATTTCTTCATTGAAATTACGTTAGAATAGATGCTAATGTCGACTAGTCTACCCGACAAAATGTATACATTTTATTCCCAAGTGTGTGAATGGGGTCCTAACCTCTTGTGTAAAACAATACAAACACACTCAGATTATAATACATAAGCACCCAACCATATTTAGATATATACACACACAAAAAAGTGCTGAGACAGGAAACATCTTTCCTATACTTGTGTTTTGATTGGTCATTCCAGCTTTTGTAACAACGTTTTCCCCTTGCGAAAGATCGTTAATTAATTTCAAACTTTTAAAACCATTTATTTTACATTCAACGTTATCACTTGATAAGACACCGGAGGTGTTGAAACAAAATGGCTATTTTTGTAGTGATTTTATAACATATTTATGTTATAATTTTTAAATAAATAATTATATCTGCTCTACTCTGTATTGAGCACTCTTTTAAGAATAGTAATTGTTGGTTATTGGAATTTATTCCATATACACCAATCATATACTTGGGTATATATATATATATATATATATATATATATATATAGCCTTCCTGTTCTTCTTTGTTCTGTTACACCTCTCTCTAGAGCTTTCAGACATTTTCCTCTCATACTTGTTTCCCACTCCCACACATACATTCTTACTAAAATTTTATTTTTTATACCCGGAGTTATATTTTCCAATTTCTTTTTGAATTTGTAGATCTGATGAATTGGATCATGATTACGATTCCAATGTAATAAATTATAACCATGGAATATTAGTGTTTGAGCTTTTTTATTATATGTATATGTATATGTATATATATATATATATATATATATATATATATATATATATATATGACATTTTATTATATTATGTAATTTATAAAAATTAATGGATGTTTTTTTGTCTCATTAAAAAATATCCTTATATATATCTATATCTATATATATATATATATATATATATATATATATATATATATATATATAGAGAGAGAGAGAGAGAGAGAGAGAAAAGAGAGAGAGAGAGATTCTGAAGAGATCTTGGTATGACTCACTTCCCAAAATCTAATCCAAAAGCAGAATTATGAGAGAAAGAATTTTTTGATCAGACTGAGATTCGCTCATATATACAGTGCTATGCAAAAATAAGTTAACCCATACAATAATATTTAAATTAATTGTCCCTTTCTTCCAGATAATCAACAAATCTTAATCAAACTATATATTCACTAAGAAAAACATTTATTAAGTGAATTACAACCACTTTCAAAATTTTTTATCATGGTTGGAATAAAAATATTAATTAAAAATTAATATGTGCAAAAGTAAGTGAACCTTTACATTTACACTTTGTCTTTTTGTTTTACATTGTTGCCAGTGCAAATAATTTTTTGTGCATATGTAAAAATCAAAATGATACATGTTCATTTTTTTGGTAAGGTGTGTATACTGCAGTCAAATAATATAACTCATTGTGTATACAAAAGTGTGCAGTTAGAGACTAAATTTTAAAAAATATATATATATGAAAAGATCAAAAGAACTTCCTGAATGTTTAAAAATTGCTTAATTGAAACTTATAATGATGGAGAAGGCTACAAAAAGCTCTGAAAACGATCTGAAGTATACTTCTCCACTATGCAACAAATTATTTATAAATGGAATGCCTTTTTTATGATGGTATCACAATCAAGAAGTGGTTATTCACAAAAAATAATAGCAAGAGCAAGTAGACATCTAGTTCGGCAAATCCTGCAGTAACCTTTGTAATTCTCCAATACTCACTGGCCAATGTTGAAATCAATGTACATACATCTACAGTGCAACAAAATCTGAACAATGTCAATCTTCATGGCAGAATGCCTAGAAAAAGCCACTGCTTATGAAATAGCACAAGCATGCTCACCCCAACTATGCTAAAGTTCATATTAATAAGTTAGAAACATTCTGGCCAATGGTTTTATCGTTTGGTGAGACTAAACTAGACCTTTTTGGGAGGTACAATAGATGGTATATTTGGTGAGCTCCTAATATAATTTTGAAAGAAAAGAATTTGATATGCACCATTAAACATGGTGGTGACAACATTATGATTTGGGGTGCTTTGATGCAGCTGAAACACATTAGCGACACAATTGACTCTGCAAGATATCAAGCAATTTTGAATGAAAGTGTCTTGTCTTGAACTGAGGACAAGACACTTTCATTCAAAATTGCTTGATATCTTGCAGAGTCAATTGTGTCGCTAATGTGTACTATTTTGCCTGTTCCAGCTGCATCAAGTTGGATTTAGGTTGGGGCTGGAACTTCCAACAGAACAATGATTTGAAACATCAAAGCAAATACACAAAAGAATGGGTTTGTAAAAAGAAATTTCAAATCTTTGAACAGTCAACTCAAAGTCGTGATCTAAACTCAACTAAAAAATGGTTCAAGTGAAAGGCAATGCATGCAAGAAACCCAGGTAACATTGAGCAGTTATTGGAGTTTTGCTAGAAGAATGGTCAAAAATCAGCATTCATTGCTGCCAGGAACTTCTTAAAAATTATAGAAAAAGACCGGTTGACATTGTAACATCAAAAGAAGCAGTCACCAAATATTAAATATAAAGGTTCATTTACTTTTGCACATCATAATTTTAATTAATAATATTTTTATTCCAGCTTGATAAAATTTTTTGCAAGTGGTTGTAATTGATTTAATAAAAGTTTTTCTTAATGAATGTGTAGTTTAATTAAGATTTGTTGATCACCTGGAAAAAGAGACAATTTTTTAAAATATTATCTCAGGGGTTCATTTACTTTTGCACAGTACTGTATATGGTAGCTGAGTGGTTAGAATGTTCACTGTTTGACCATGAGATTTGTGTTTGACTCTCACCATTGTCAATTTGTCAGGAAGGTGACTTCTTGATTTTATCAATCAGCATGTGGCACATTTGGAAAGTACCTGAAAACTATACCATGTGTTGACCTAATCCTGGTGAGTGAAATTGGATAGACAGAAGCTTTTGGTAGCTGTCAATGGTTGTGCTAGCATGAAGTCACAAGTCATCATGACCGAGGGTTTGAGCATGTTGGCCTTGTTCAGACTGTTGATTACACTAGATATTGTGCTCTCCAGGAACTGTAACTAATTTCCGCTCTGCATAGTTGCTGTATAAACTATTGGTGGGCTCTGTGGGTGTTGAACAAACCCAAATGTGCCTGAGCAGGCGTCTGCAACAGGGATTAAATAGCTGCTCTAGTAGCCAGGAACCCTTGGATACAAGTGGTCAGCCATCCATATAAAAGAATTAATGCATTTTGTTTTTAATCCAATATTTTTGTTACTTCAGATACATAATGCACACAGTTCAAAACAAAATAAATGTGGTGTCTATTTCAAATATGAGTATCCGCTATAATAACTTATATATATATGTGTGTGTGTGTGTGTGTGTGTGTGTGTGTGTATCTATGAGTATTTATACAAATATGTGTGTGTTTGTGTGTGTTTATACAATTGTGGATATATTTTTTGAATTAATAACTATTGATCTGCTTATTACTGTTAATGCCAGTGTTTGTTTAATTCACTTTTACTCTCAAAGTGATAACCATCTCATCCTGTTTGTCACCATTTATCAAATAATCTTTTGTCTACAAACCTGTATAGTAATGTAGGTGTGAATAGACCCATTTCATCTGGTTTGAATTCTCTTAGACAAGGTGTTTACATTATTAGCCTAAGAGATGTAATTTCCAAAATTTAACAGCTATATAGTAAGGTCACAAGCTAAGTTCTAATTTCAACAATAGATATTCCTATGAACAGGCAGATACAGACGCCAGACATAATGCGTATGAGAGTAAGAGTACGTACTCTCTCTGAACAAAATACAATGTAATTCCAGAATACAACAGACACATGAAGTTTGGAGTCATTGTTCGTAGTTGGTTCAGACTAATTTAATTTCTTTATTGTTTTGTTTTTCACATATTTTGTATGTACTTTTGCTCTTGGACACATTATTTCTGCTATTGCTCTGTCTATTCTTGAGATTGTCTTCTAATAAAATTGGCACCTTGACTGTGACTATGACTTTGCCATGTACCTGTTAAATTCTTAAACTTACATTTCTCATGTGATACTTTTGGAAGTTAATAAAGAAAAAATTTAAAAATCTCTATAAATTATGATTTGGTAAACAAATGAACAAATTAGATTAAAATTATAACAAACTCATTATTAGAACATTTTCTGTTAATTAGTCAATTTCACACAAAATAAAAATCTTATTGAGATATATCCCTAGTAAGTAGATACCAACTTAAAATTTCATTAATCTATAATTTACAAAAAAAATAAAATTTACAGAAAAAATAAAATTTATACAGCATTTAAAACGTATCAAATTATTAATCTGCAAAGTTTCAACTTTTAAGTATCTATAGTTATGAAGTTATTAGAAATTTTATACTCTTCAATTAATGCAATTTAGAATAGAACCAAAGCGTCTTTTAAATCTTTGCACATATTCATGTATCTGCTACTACATTTATTTTGCAGATGCATCAAGTAGCTAGTCCTTGTAGCAGTTGGAGTAACAGTCTGAGTTGAAGTAGTAAGAGGAGTCATTAAGAAATCTTCCTGCATCTAGTTTATTTCCTGTTGTACAAAAACCAGTCCTCATAAGAAGGAACTTCTTGACTGAAAAAAAAAATGACTTTTTGATTAGAAAATATTGTATTGTATCTGTATATCTACTTTCTTCTTTTCTGAGTTTAATAGTGTTTACAGGGAGAGAGAAAAGTAAATGATGTGAAACTGAATACAACCAATAAATAAAACTGAACCATTTAGTGTGGCATACATAGAAAACAATTTACAACAAACAAATAATAAGGAAGTAATCTACGCATGTGGTTGATATATAAAATGTTCATACTTGAAATGTACAATTATGTGAGTCTTTTTAGGACAATGAAATGTGCACTTGTGATTGATATATATTTATAGATATACATGTATGTATATGTTGTTCATGCTTGTATGCTTGTATCTGTGTGTTGGGCTGATATTCTAATGAAAAGAGTTGATAAAAAAGTACTTAAGTAAGTTTGTAATACAAATTTCTCAAAAGGTTGATTTTCTAATCTATTTCTTTATATCCCAAACTTAATTAATGTTCCCTCAAATGCTTGGAGACATGTCTTTCATTAACTTTTTAAATTATCAATTTCAAATGTATTTATTGCAAGAGCTTTTACTGGTAACATTAAAAAATAGGTAGCAAATGAAAATAGGAATTTGTTAAAATAGGACAATTCCAAAATTGAAAATATACACTACACCTCACAGATAATTGACAATAGTTATATCTAGTTTACTTTAGTTAAAATATTTTAATTATTATTATGTTAGTTAATTTTATTTTGTCACATCTTTGACATAATTGCTAAACATGAAGTTTTTTAATGCCATGTCCCTTCAGAAAATAGGTGGTCATGACATTCCACAAATTCCTTTACTTTATTATCTATGAATTGCTATGTATTCTTGGGAAAGCAGTCAAGTGATTTACCATTATCTTCTTCGCAGTTTAGAATTCAGATTTTTCCTTCTGTTGGGCTGGTTGCCATTCAAGGCTAGAAAGTTTAGTCTACTCTGTTATGTAACCTATAGCTGGAGTTGGAGATTTGGAGAGGAGTTATGCCTTTCCCAAAGGCATTAGTGTGAAAATGAATGTAACCTACTAGCCCAGAATTTGAACTCAGCTTTTTGATTCCACTTTCCATGCTTATAACCATTATGCTATCAACACATCCCTCTAAATGGGAAGTAGAAAAAATGAACAAATTTAATGATGACATATTGAGATGGATACCCCTTGACAGATTTCTAAAATCATTTTTACAGACTCATTGTGGTGGAAGAAATTTTGTATTTTGTAAACAATTGTCCCGACACTTGTATTTACCTTGAATTTAATTTTATTATTATAAAATATCCAAAGATAAAATGACCTGTTTTCATAAATTGATTTTATACATTACTAGAAAATATTCCTGCATTTACCGAGATTTTATTGTTGCCAACACACACAAAATTGTGTATGTGGATAGATAAATAGATATGAACATAGATATACAAGGACATATTGAAATGTTCTTGGCTTGACCCATTTCCCAAAATCTGACCAAACATCAGAATGTTTTTGAAAGTGTCAGGCCAATAACTTTTCAGTATGCCCTCTTATTAATGGATAAGAACAGACTGAAATAAGTGGACAAATAAATGTCTGCTTTCTAATTCAATATATCCTCCAGGATAAATAGAATTAGATAATGGATATCCAGACTATTTTTCAAAATAGAATTTATCATTTTAATATGATGACTTTTGTCTGCTAGATGTGTAGCCCCAATTTGAATAAAATTTTGTAATGTGTCTATGGATTATATTTTGAAATTGCAAAGGAAAGAGTGAAAATTTCTTTGGAAATTTCACTAGAAAATAATATAATATATAAGTGTTTTTAAACGCATATAAAAGAATTCAACAAAAGAAAAAGAAATCACATTAAAGTAGAATATTCTTATCTTCTCATGTTATAGGCACTCACACCAAACATAATTAGCAGAGAGTGAGTGAGCAGAAGATTTGGACCAAAAACTAACCAAGGATTTACCAGTGACATCAAGTAATACCTATAACTTCACTCTTGTTATAAAATAAAATAAGACATATCTCGGCTGATTTACAGGCAAATACTCAAGAGCGAGAACCGGATGTGAACGGGACAAAGCCCCGTCACAAAATGACCATTAACTTTCTTTACAAATGTTTCCGACACACGTGTTCCGGTCGAAAAATAAAATAATAATTAAAGTGCTCTATTTTTCGTCCAATAAAAATGCTTCCTCCCAATTATACTCACTTCGTTTCTCGAGCCTGTTAAGCCATAAAAAACGCTATAAAAGGGGTCACAGGGAAGTTCAGCAGCAGTCAACAGGTGGCCACAAAGGAGACCGGTCACGTTTAGCAGCTGTCAGCAGGAGAGCGTCAACCACCGTCAACATGTGTGAACTACTATGAGAGATCAACCTAGATCCGAAAGCCGGCTTATGAACTTTACCACACCAAGGTAGCTGTCCTAAACCCTTAACGTTCCTGTTGAAATAAACCACGTAAATCTATTTCTACTGTTGTCGTATTTCTTTCTTGCAACTTGTCTATAAAACTCTCCACTTATCCTTACTAGATAAATAAATGAATTTGCACTTATGACAAAGGCTATGTGCATTTGTTTTCTGCACAAAGTTACTAAAAGTTGTACTACTCTGAAATAAAAATCATATTATTAAACTACTTATGGCTGAAATTTGAAATGATATATTAGTTAAGTGTTATTGTCCTAATGTAGCTGAAGATGGACACAATGATAGCATTCTGATAAGAAAATAAATTAAGCTAGAAAGACTTGGAATATCTGCATATAAAGTGATTTAATCCATTCAGCTTGTAAAATGAATAATAAAAAATTGAAAATATAGGATTTTTTTAAAAATTCCTGAAGATTTGTCAAAAGTTTATTGCTTTTGTTTACATTTTCAATATAGTCAAGATGCATGCTAAAGTCAGTTTTCAGTCAGTAGTTAACAGTTGACCTGAGAATTTGGTCACAACTGCCATGAATGTATATCAAGATGCTCGTATAGAAAGATGATCAAGGTCAGCCACTATGTAGTGCAGTTTACATCAACTTTAGTGAGTTGATTAGGTCAATCTTATGTGATCTTTTTATGACTTCCAACTATGTATCAAAGCGAGAAAAGGAAAGAAAAGAAAATTAAAGTGAACAAGATTCCTATCAATATCTCATTTTTTAGAATCAAGTAAAAAAAAAAAAACCCCAAAAAAACAAAGAAATCCAAATCTGAGAAAAAAGAAAGACAAGTCAAAAAGAAAGAGAAAATACTAAATGGGATGTTGTCATCAGAAACCATGATTAAACAACATATGTAAACATATACAATGGGGAAAATAAAATCAGCAGGGGATGAAATACTTATTTTCCCCACTGTAGATTTAAGGTGATTCAAAAAATATTCATGTAGCTTCTAACAACTGACTAGGGTTGCTTAGCCTTAAATTCTAGGAGGAAATTTTCCTAGGAAACATTAAGAAGCTATCTCTCTTTGCCTAAGTATTTTCATGAAACATACTGTTTTGAGTTATGAATGAAAGTAAAATTTAAATAAAGTAACTGGTAATTCTTGTTTTGATTTGCTTCTTCAACATTGTGTTAAGGTCACCGAATGATGAAAAGGCAAGCACAATCATCATATATCAATCAAGAAACATTCCTATTAAAACATTACACTCAAAACAACATCTATATTTCTTTTTTATGAAACTGAACTATGCTTTATCATTCCCTCAATTCAGTAGGCATTGTATAACAATCTTTTGTGACTATAAGGGAATTAAAAAGCAGTATTACTTGACAAGTCATTAAAAACAGTGTTTTCTCATCCTGACAAGTAGAAAATAATATAATTTGTCATTACAAAACAGAAGAGATTAATGGTCAAAGAAATGAGATAACACAAATAGTAGGTGAGAGACATTCCAAGTGCTAAAATATTTAACATTACAAATTGCAGACATTCAAAATTAGCTATACAGAAAAACTTCATGTAAATTTCACCATCTATTTATTTTTCCCTATCATGTAACAAATCATTTTAATATATATATATATATATATATATATATATATATATATATATATATATATATATATATATATATGTGAAAATGTGTAAATATAAAATAAATATATATATATATAATTATTTATATATTATATGCACAGTACTTATTAGAAAGTGCTCAATATCAGAGATAGAGCTAACATATTTGGTTGGATTGATGTAAGTTTGTGACCCTGGGTTTCACGCTATCAATAAGGATTACAAACCGAAATTTCTAACAGTTACATATACACAGTCATCAAAAACAAACAAATAACCAGCTTTAAATATAACAAATAAACCCCCTTTTTTCAAAAATTAAAAATAAAAATAATAATTTTTACCTATCATAATTTTACACAAACCCCACCACACTTATATACATACATGTGAGGAAATATTATTCAGTGGAAAAATAGAAAAATGACATGTATACATTCATGAGACATTCATGAGAAATTTTCGCTACACTTCCAATCTTTGAATTTCAACATACAAATCGTATGTATAGACACAACATCATCCGTATACATACATATGTCAAATCCGAAACTGTCCACATATGTTTATATATGTATGAGTCCCGGTGGACGACCAAGTGTGTATGTGTGTCTGCGTACTTCATTGGGCATATGAACATACATCGATGTTTACATTAGCACGATGACATCATGATGACGTTTCCTCCCCCTCCATAATAACACCAATACACGCAATCTACATAAACCCAAAATTAAAAAAAAATTAATCAGTTTGTCCGACGATCGCAAAAAGCGTGAAACCCAGGGTCACAAACTCACATCAATCCAACTAAATATATATATATATATATATATATATATATATATATATATATGTATAATAAATTTTTTTTCCAATTTTAACTACGAGATTCATGATGATAATGGTTATCTGTCAATAAAATGCCTGACAATTACAATTATCCATGTGAAGCCAGCAATGGTAAAGTCATTTGTGTGCTTGTGTGTTTAACATATTGCTCGTATTGAGTACTTCTTATTATGAAGACTGTGTTGTTAATTGTATGAGTTATTTATTTTATGTGTGTACATATATATATATATATATATATATATATATATATACTTATTCCTCAGTATTTGTGCAGCTGTATAAGGATGGCTAGCAACTGATTAGAAAATTAATGATACCTGTGCACTTATTACAGATAGTTAGACATCACCTTAATTCAATGACAAGTGCTAGTCAAGATAATTGTCATATATGATCCCAGTAGTTGGTGGGATCATTAATGTCAGAGTCATATCATGAAAATACAGCCTCCTCTCTATTACTATATATATATATATATATATATATATATATATATATATATTAGTTTTAAGTTATGATATATTTATAAGGTGAAGTAATCAATATCAGGGATAGAATATGTACGTGTAAATATAGAATGTGGGCACAAAAGTCATCACTGAGTGGCAAATAGTTGGTTTCATGCTTACACACATTCTTCAGGTCCAAAGACTGAGTACAAGCATAAAACAGATTATATATATATATATATATATATATATATATACAGATATAGATAGATAGATAGATAGATAGATAGATAGATAGATAGATAATATTAGTGGTAAATATACATTCATATGCAAAATATATAAATACCCATACATGTATATTTTTTAATAAAATTCCAGAGGAAGAGAATTTTAGGAGAAGGGGGTGAAGGGGTTTACTTAAACCCCTTCCCCCACCTCTCCTAAAATTTCTCTGTTAAAGGTTTAATCTCCTCCTCCTCATACTTACACTCTCTAAATTCTGTTTTTTTATTTCCGGCGTTGTTTTTTTTGTTTTCTTTTTGAATTTGTAGGTCTGATGAATTGGATCGTATTTACGATTCCAATGGAATAAATTATGACCATGGAATATTAGTGTTTAAGCCTTTTATTATATATATATATATATATATATATATATATATATATATATAATAAAATGGTGCAAAACATTCTTGGCCTCACAATAAGGACTTCATCAAATCTTATATTTGGTTAAATTTAGAGAAGAGGATCAGAATGAGAACTTTTCAACTGTACTGTGTTATGAGTACAAGTACATTTTTCATATGTGTGCAGGCATGTATATTTCGTTATCAATAAAAAACATTTTCATTTTCCCCAATATACCTGATACAATGTAATGAAACTATTTGATTGCTTTCTATAGTTAATTTTGAAAGTATTTACTAATCTTGCACTTAGAATATTAGTGATTCCATGAACAAGTCTTAACATTTCACATACATAGTTTCTAGGACATTTCCTTAATTGCAATAACCTAAAAGGATTTGCATTAACAAAATAATGTTCCTTTTAAGCATTTGTAGGATATGATGGAAAGTTTGTTTATATATACAATCCTGTACCTACAAATGTAAGAGGGCTATGCACTACCGTTTAGATAACATGGCTCAATAATCCTCCAAATTATAGTCAATTGCTATACTTTGGAAAGTTAGAGGAGGTCCTACATAATATTAGGCACATGACTTTTGGCACATCAGTGTACAGAACCATCTATTATATATATATATATATATAATTATATATATATATATATATATATATATATAGAGAGAGAGAGAGAGAGAGAGAGAGTGGGGGGTAACTGTGGGTATGAAAAATATATAGAAAGAAAGTCACCAGTTGAACAGACAAGTGGATATGGAAATTGAGAAATCAGTTGGGAGGATGAATAGGAGTAGTCATCAGTCAACCAAGAAGGGTTTTGTGAGGCTGATATCAATAGACATGGAAGGTTTGTGCAATCCAAGATAGTCAGACAGAATTTAACAAGAGAACAAACCACATTCTTCATTTAGCGTCTCAAACTCTCTCTAACCTAAATTCTAAGTAAAGTAAGAACTGAGCAACCAAAAGCTATAGGTGCATCATTGTATTTTGTTAGTCTTACTAATAAGAAAAAAATCATTAGTCTTTTCAAAAACTGTCTTTTATTGCAATTTATATTAGTGCACAAGAGTAGTATACATGAACAGATATGATTTTTACAGTGTGTGTGTATTTTTAGAATCAGTGTCTGTTCATGTTGGAGGGTATAAAGTTACATATCCTACCTGAAATAGACAACAGATATAAAAATGAGATGCTGTGATGTTATGTGCAAGAAAAAAAATCTTATTTCAAAAAGTATAAATGAAAAAGCAAAACAATTTCAAACTAACATTTACTTTTTCTAATGGTGAATAGAAAGAATAACAAACACCTTGACTAACCATTCATAATACAAAAAAATTCAGTTTCTCTGAATAAAATGTGCTTATTTGGACTTGAAAAATAAGCTGATAATTTAATGGAACTTATGAAAAACAGTAAATATTCATCTCATGTTGAAATACTTGCCAATTGCTTTTCTAAGATTTAAGTTTATCTGCCAACTAATAATTCATTCTTCACTTAAAGTGGTCAGTCAGAACTGAAGTTTATGGATCTAATGAAATCTAAAGTGTTCATTTAATATATGGATTAGCCAACAAATAATTTATTAGATGCTTAAATCAGCCAATAAAGATAAACTGTTGTGAGCACAAAAGAAAACTGAAGAATATTTATTCTCAAATTGGTTGGCTGTTTATTGAAGCTAATGAAGTATTTGAATATTTATCTCTATTCAGTAAGAGCCAATCAATTATTCATCTTTAACTGGGTATTTGATGGAGCAAATGAAAAATCCTCACTCTACTGAAATAATTGTTTGATAAATGAATGGAGATAATGATTTAATGATTATCATTTGAGAGATAAAGAATTTTTATTTGTATTTTCTAAGTGTGAAAATTTGACTTTCATAAGAATTTGAAATTATTCTGTTTGATTTACATAATTCTCTATTCCCAACCAATGCTAGTTATCAGTATTCAAGTTCAGCTAAAGGCCAGGATTTGAAATATTGATCTTCAAAGCAAAACAAACTCTCTTGATTTAGAGGATTAGCACTGCATAACTTTCCTACCTCTTTTTTCTCTAATATGTACTGTCCCAAGCTAAACATTGTAAATACCAATTATAAGTATTATTACCTCTAGAAAACAATAATTAAGACATATACATTAGTAACATATGGTGGGAGTGGGGAAGCTAAAGGCTGAAAGAGTAAGTAGTTAAAGAGGTGAAGTTATAGTAAAGACAATAACTTAATGATTTATTCTGAAGGAAAAATAAGTATCCAATTCATGCCAAACCACTTTTTACTTAGCTACACACACAGGAAGTATTTACATCAAATTTACTCTACATATAGCTTCTTCTTGACAAAAGTAAATATAAGCAAAACTTTTAACAAATACAATTATGTAAAAGATATATTTAAAAATTATGGAGTTTTCAATACCTTACACAACACAGAATCTGACAGCCTAATACTTTACAGGGTAGTTTTTGTTCACCATAATAGCCTGTATTCACTTCCTATAAACTTTAAACATTCTTCAGATGATATTTTGGGCTATCTTTCATGGCAGATCTGCTTCAATTTATTCAAATTACTTGGATGATGCACATTAACACATATTTTAAGAGTACATCTTAATAGACTGACTAGGCCACTTCAAATGGCTGATTTTCTTATTTTGAAGCCAATATTTTCTTGTATTGGCAGTAGATTTAGGATAGTTGCATATCTGAAGCACCAAACTGCACTGTAAGAAAAACAGTCTCATACCATTATATTGTCTCATGCAAGCTTCACAGTTGGAATGGTGTCATCTGGTTTGAATTCTTTGTTCTTCTCCCTATAGACTGAATTGATGCCAAATAACTATCTTGGTCTCATCAGATCAAAAATATTATTTCATTAGTTATCCATTTTAAATAAATGCTTTTTAACAAACTTCAGATGCACCACCACATAGAGATGTTACTTTTCTTGCTCTACAATATTACAAACTATACTGGTAGAATGTGTTGCTGACAGTTTGAGGTATAACTTTTGCTATTGATACTTGGAGAATTTTAACCTATTCTATGTGTGCAATCCTTGGCTGCTTTTTACCATTCTTACAATCCTGCTTTTAATAGAGCTGGATATCTTTTTGAGGGACACCAAATTGACGACATTTTATTATACATCCATGTTACTCCCACTTGCATACTATCAATGCAGTGGTATATGGATGAAGTTGTAGATTTTTACTTATGGTTCTGTAATCTTTATCTTTATAAGAAAGACTAACTACATTACCTAATGTTCTACTGAATTTAGATTGTTAGAGCAATGGCATGTGATCAAATGATACTCTATACCATCATCCCAAAAATGTTAACTACAATTTAGTATAATTTACATTTGTATAGAACCCACAAGCTTGAAAATTACATTCTACTTATGAAGGAATATTGAATACATTTTTGCTTCAACATTTAAAAATATATATCTTATATATTTACTAGTGTAAAGATGAAACCTATAAGTGGTGTAATTTTAATTATTTGCAGTGTGTATTGGATACTTATTTTCTCGTATATATATATATATATATATATATATATATATATATATATATATATATTTTTTTATAACTTACCCATTTGTAGGATATTTAAAACCGAAACATATTTTGAATTGTAGGAATAATTATTTTATTGCAAGTGAATACTGCATCAACAATCTTTGGGTGATGACAAATATTTTCCTGATACAAGTCCTACTGTTTAATCCATAGAGTGAAGGAAAAAACTATAGACTAATACCTTTCCCACTGAATTTGTTTACCAAGCACTTCACAATGACAGAGAAGCTCAAGCCATGGCTCTTTATATTTCTAAAGCATTTGATAGGGTTTGGCATGCTGGGCTTCTTCATAAGCTTCAGAGATACAAAGTTTCAGGACGATTATTTGACTTAATGCAATCATGAAATGAAGGTCATCCTAAGGCTCCTACACTGTTTCTGATCTTCATTAACGATCTTCCTGATGTCACCAGTTCCCAAGTAGACATCTACACTGATGACACTACTATTTACTCCTGCTTCAATAGCAAACCTAGTATTGCTAACAAAACTAACCTGGCTAATTGGTCTCAAAAAGAACCTCCAATTTGTGTTTGACTGGGTCAAGAAATGGCTAGTAAACTTTAATGCCTCAAAAGCAAAACTGCTGTCATTTACCCACCAATGAGAACCTTCCCTGACTCCCATTAGAATGTCTGATGCTCAACTCCACGAGGGCATCTCTCTGCACCTGCTTGGTCTCACACTGTCCACTGACCTATGATGAATCAATAGCTTCATCTACCGCAGGAAAAGTTGGTTCTCTGTTTTGCACTAGAAAGTTTTTCTTGCCTGAGTCCATCCTTCAAATCTATAAATCAACCATTCACCCTTACATGGAATACTGCTGCCATATATGGTCTGGAGCCCTGCTTGACAAAATCCAGAGATGGATATGCAATGTGGTTGGTCCTGGTCTGGCATCTTGCCTACAGTCACTTTCTCACAGATGTGCCATCACTTCCCTCTGTCTTTTCTACAAGTACTTTCACAGTAACTGCTCTGTTTTTGCTGGTTCCCAAACTGCATGAATTTAAGTGTGTTACAAGGTTGGCATCTCAGTCCCACTTTTTCACTGTCGAAATGATTAAATGTAGCTGTTTCTTCTACTCCAATAGCTTCATGTTGTGCACTTCCTCTTACTTGCCTCCTTGACAGTTATAGTCTAAAAATATTCAAATGTAATGTCACTCAACATCTTCTGATGCCTCGATCTAATTCCCCGTCCTTCTCGTTATCCTTTTCTCAATCATGTCTCCTTACTCTTGCTTCCACTCTCTGTAACTCCTTGCATGCTAGTGGCACACCCACCTTGCTTGGGGTAAAATACTAAAAAAAAAAAAATGTGTAGGCAGATTTTATTGTAATCTGTGAGGTGGCAGGTTAACTTAATAGAGTAATGATTGGATGTCCTACAAATGAATTTGATGCTTATGCATAATAAAGTTAATTCACTTTCTTTGTAGATCTGACAATTTGTAGATCCCATTAGTGTGGTTCTGTGGTGTTTTTAAAGACTGGCATTCTTAGCAGTAACAAGGTTAGATATTTTTAGTATTTTAGAGTAAATTGTTAATCTCATATATTTATCATATTTAGATGAATATGTGCACTGTTATTATGAGCATCATGATTGCTTCATGCATACATCTGGTTCCAATAAATTGTTTTATTTTATTATTGTTTTTGTTACTTTCTATGTTGTTAAGTTTTTTAATTTTAGTTGTTTATCAACAACATAGTTAGGAAATCTGTTGTTTCTGAATATTTCTTTGATGTTATTGAGTTTTTGTAGAATTGTGCATGGGAAAAGGAGCTAAGTTTTGTTCTATTGATCAAATTATTAGTGATAGCTTTGAGGGGTGCTGAAATTTTCTCAGCCATACCCCACTTCCCAAAATATGACCAAGTTTTAGTTGGAGGGGAAACTACTTGCTCTGATCAAGAACTTTTCAACATCTCATATATATTTTTGGACATTAACTATTGTAATTAAGGTGTCATTAGTCTGAATTTGTGGATATTTTATATATGAGTGTCATTCAATAAATAAGGTGAATTTTTCAGTATAAGGACTTCTAATACAGATAGAAGCTCACTTTTTTCTTTTTATTTTTCAATGTAGTCTCCCAGCACTGTTACACACTTTTCCCATCTGTGCACAAGCTTCCGTATTCCCTCAGCATAAAAATCTTTGGACTGATGTCTCAGCTAGTCGCTCACAACACTTTTGACTTCATCGTCACTTTTAAACTTCGTGCCTCACGTGAACACTTTCAAGGGACCAAACAGGTGAAAGTCTGAAGGGGCAAGGTCTGGGCTGTAAGGAGGATGAGGGAGCAGTTCCCATCCCAGCTCGTTGATGGTCTGCACTGTTTGGGCTGCTGTGTGAGGCCTTGCTTTGTCATGATGCAAGATGATTCCTTCTGACTGATGACCCCTGCGTTTGTTCTTTATGTCTTTCTTGACCTGCCTCAGCAGTTCACAGTAGTTCTTCTGTCAGACTGAATGAGGTCATTGACTGATTCGATCACCTCAGGAGACCTCACTTCTGTAGGCCTCCCAGGCCTGTCTTTATCCTCAACACTGCTCCGTCCTTCTTTAAACAATTTAGCCCACTTGTAGACATTTTTTTGGCTGAAACATGTGGAACCATACACAGTTGACATTCTCCTATGAATTTCAACTGGTTGGCACCCTTCAGCAACCAAAAACTTGATAACTGAACGCTGTTCAATACTGGAGCATGCTCCTTGGTCGGCTATCTTAAGTTAATCACCAAAACTCTCAAAGTTTTTTTTTAATCTGCAAAAGAAATTAAATCCATGTGAAAAAGAAGTAAAACAAAAAAAAAAAAGAAGAAAAGTAAGCTTCTATCTGTATTAGAAGACCTTATACCAAAAAATTCACCTTATTTATTGAATGATCCTCGTATAAATGTTTTGAAGGTGTGTTTATTAAAATCAACTAAGACTCCTAAGAAAGGGATTCTGTTTTCAATATTAACTTTGTACATAAAATAAGGGCTAAATTTTTTCAAAGATACATTTAAAAGTCGTTGTTTCATCTTAGTTATGAGCATAAATAAAATGCAACCATACTATCAAAAAGATGATGCTACCACAGAAAGTATTACATTGCAGTAAACACCTCCAGTTGAATGCAATAGATATATGTAAGATTAACAGTATATCACAAAAATTAAAAACATTTAATCTCATCATTAATGATGTACCATATCAATTTCAAATACAACATCTCATATTTACTGAGGAATTACATTCTCTATGGTCAACAAGCATCAAATTCATATGTTGGACATACACCACTACTATATCCCACAAGTTAACTTGCCAACTTGTGGATCACTGTGCAATCTGCACCCACACCAGTAAACATAAACTATATGTATACTATATAATATTAACTGTAAAGAAAGGACTAGAATATATTAATATATAATATTAGAAACCCAAACCATAATCAAAATCTTTCACAAATCAATATTGGAACTGAAGTTTTAAATGCATTCACCAATTGATGACAGTTAATCAATGAAGAATCTCATTGTCATATTCCCATGATGTCATCATAAAGTATAATGGCTACAATAAATATAAAGAAAATATTTGAGTAAAAGAAAGGCAATACCTGTATAACCCCAGATTTTGAAAATAAGCAGAAGTCATGTACAAAGCACTTGATTACTAACATTGGGTCAATAACCATCAGACACAAAAATAAATTCTTTTGTGTGTAAATAAGAAAAGTTAACTAAAATATATAAAACAAAACAAGGAATTGTTTTTGCTATAATGAAGTAGAGGTGCAAACTGGAGCTTGTTTCATTGGTTCTTCCTTTTCCATTTATTTGGGTTGGCTCAGTAGTGATTCCATTGTTGAGATATTTCATAAGAATCATGTTAGAAACAAGAGAGATAAGAATGAAATTACAAACAAAATTGTACTTAGAACAAAATGTTATTGCCTTAGCATAACTGAATAGGATAGATATAAAAAGAACTAAATGGAAGTGTGTATATTGAGGTATTCTTATTCATACATATGGTAGATGTAAAGTGCTATAAAAGATGTTGAAAGATTTACATTAGAGAAGTGTTTTTGGAAGAATTACCAGGTCAGGTTAAATATATACTGTGTTGTTTTCATGCAACATGTCCACTGTTTCACATTATTAGGCAATTTTTCTTTTTCTTTGTGGAAATGTTTACATTATTAAATTGTATAATAATTTTTTTTATTTTACATAACATGAATAACTTATAGCATACTTTGTGTCACACCTAAAACATAGCAACAGTTTTTAAATTTTAGTGGATTTTCCAAGTTTCACATTATCAGCTAAATTACTGAAGACAAGAAACATATTATAATCTTACTTATTATAAAACGTAGGTTGTGTGTATGTGTGTGTCTGTAACATTTATATGTTGGATCGAATTTCCTACATTTTTTAGCCGATTTCAACAAAACTTCACAGGACTACATAAAATTACCTTTTGGTGGTTCTAACGGCGCCTAAAATGGGAAAAACACAGTTGTTTTTTAAGAAAATCAATTTGAAAACACGATTAAGACACATCGTGAGAATGAAAGGGGGACAACTCACCCACGAAAATGTAAACAAATGAGCATAGCATGATGAAAAAGACGCCGAACTTGACAAAAACAAAATTTTATCGTCTAATGTTCATATTATTATTAAAGAGGAAAGATCAAAGTATTTTGGGGGTATTTCTTTTTACATTTTTTAATCGTTCCTAGCACATCTGAAATTTTCGTTAAAAATATTGTTTTTTTTTTTTTGGCCAAAAAAAGGACAGATAATCAATCATTTTTAATCATTTTTTTCGATTTGATAAAAAAGATTAAAATCTTACTTTGATATTCTTTTAAAAATCAATTATCATTTTTTCAAAACTGATTTTAATAAAAACAGATATTATACTGTTTATTTAAAATATTTTGAACCAAGCTTAACTTAGCTTCTGCGCCGAAAAAATGTAATTTGAAAATAAAACAAAGCAGGTCAAAACCTTTCGCGTCGCTTGACGATTGACAAAAGGCACATTCATGACGTTTAGATAACTTACGGGAGAGCAATTCTTTCTACGGATGGAAGGAAGTGAAATTATTTAAGTGAACAAATTATTTACCTCGTTACTTTTAAGGAAAACTTTCAGCGCTCTAATTTTTTTTTTTTTTTTGTACTTAGCTTTCATTTTTACGTTTACGATGCTTTATGGAAAATATAAAGAAATTAAAAAATAAGACTGTTAATAGTGAGATTAAATTTCATAAGAAAAAGGTATCTAATTAATTTAGGTACCTTTCTTATGAAATTTTATCAGAAGTGTACATAAAATACTATAATTTTATGTACATTTATTACATTTTACTGTGTTATTTGTATTTCCATTCATTTTATTATTAATTTTGATATTTCATTTATGAAAAAAATGTCATAACTGAGATTAATATAAAAATAAGATCATATAAATTAAAGTTTAGCAGTAGTTAAATTTCATAAGATGATACTGTTACTTGTAGGTACCCTTCTCAGTTGAAATTGAAAACTCAAATTAACTTCTCCATACGTGTTTCGCAAAAGTAAAGGGCTTAACAGCGGAGAACAATGCTGAACTCAAATAATGCAACTAAATTGTATTCTGGTTGGTCTTCCGTACTTGATAATTACTGTCCGACTATAAACACAAAAAATTACATTTCTTAATTACCATGGCTAATCTGATTGGTCCAAATTATACAATTTTCAAAGCGCTAGACAATGACAATCTCACACGGACATTTTGAAAGGTTGATGTTGCATTTAACTAATGTTAAAATATTTTTAAAATTCAATTTAAACATTTTTTAAAAATCTTTTTAAAATTAAAGAAATAAGAAATAATTGTATTAAAAATTCAATTTTCATTGAAAAAATTTTTTGCTTCCAGAAAATATTGTCCATATTCATAAAAACAAATTAAAACAAATAAAAGCATTTGAAACTAAATAATATATTTGTTTTACTGAGTTTTGTATGTTACAATTCACAGCTGATTTTCAGGTACGTTGGCCAAAAAAAACAAAAAAAAAATACATGATTTGCATTCTTCAAAGCCTTGTGCTTTTAACTATTGTAATCACTAAAACCGATGGTCTCGAATTTCTAGAGTTTTTCATAAAATTAATTATGGGGGTGTTAATAAATATACAAAAAATATTTCTGCCCTGACTTTAATAAAAAAAAAACATATTTATAATAATTTCGATCATCTGTGAATAGTTTCTGAAAGTTTCATTAACATCTGACAATTATTTTTATTTTTGCAAGATTTTCCAAATTAATGTGTGTAAATACAAAAAACGTGCTAAAAATTATCTATGTTATTTACTACCCCTTTTGTTGCGACAAAGAGAAACAAGGTTTTTTAAATCAAAATTTAGAATATTCTAAAAGATGGAAAAATTTTAAAAATAATATAAAAAAAATTTAGTCTATCCTCTTCATAAAAACATAAGCATTTTGACGATAAAATTTTGTTTTCATAAACTTTAGTGTCTTTTTCATCAGACTATGCTCTATGTTTTAGCGATTCCGTGGAGTGACTTAGGTTAAAAAACCCAGGTTTTTGTGTGTGTGTGTGTGTGTGTGTGTGTGTGTGTGTGTGTGTGTGTGTTCCTTTATATATGGGATTTCTTACATTTTCCAGCCGATAAAACAAACATCCACTTTTTTTTTGGCAGGTAGTATTTCTTATTGTCTTGCACACTTTTTTCTTTATTTACATTCAGAATGCTTTAAAAATTCCATTTACAAGACAATTGTTTATAATAAAATTCTATTCACCAATCGATAGACTCATAATGATTGTAAACAATGTTTTTGTTTGAGTTTGGGTTTGACCAATTCGTAAAAAAAAAAAAAAACTAATTAAGACATGCGTGTCCGTCAACCTTAAACAATAATCTTTGTCAATTTTATTTTTCAGTCTTTATGATGGTCGATACTTGATCTATCTCTTACTGTTACATCCCCGGGCAACGCCGGGCTCTACTGCTAGTCAAATATAATTACAGAACATGCACAAAGTAATTATTTTGAATAAAAATTGAAAACCATGTCATTTTAAGGATAACAAAGTTATAACAACAATATTAAATGTATGATTTATGATCTGAAACTTGTTTTAGAATACACTCACCTATTGATTTTGTAAGCTGTTGTATTTTTTATATAAAACAGACTGTAGAACATTATCCAGAATAGCATTCTAAAGTTTACCACAGTCTGCCACTACCATTGTAAACATTCCTCTTCAAAATGCTCCACAAGTTCTCAGTTGGGTTAAGTTTGGGTAAACAAACCAGGCACTTCACCAAACAAGTGTCTTTTGTTCAAATATTCATTAGTTTTCAAATATTCATTAGTTTTCTTTGTCAAATCTGATGGAGGCATCTGATCAGGAGAGTGGAGGTTTTGAGGAATATGGAACCACCTTTTAATTGCAGTTCCCAGGTCCAACCTGTTAGGGTCCCAGCTATAGGCAAATAGTGAAACACCAAACAAAATACTATGAAAGTATAAAAATACATTTTTATAGTAAAAATACCAGCAATTTTATTAAAAATAAAATATTACCAACATTATCTGTAATTGAAGCTGTAAAATTGTTCAAATTATTTACATTTCGGCATTAAATAACACAATGAGATTGATATGCTGCTAAACAAAATCAAGCAAGCAACCAACGAACATGAAAAACTCTTTCATGACATTAATAAAATCCAACAGTTTCTTAAATCAAACTGTATTCTAAAATATAAGAAAACTACAGCATAAACACGTATCACTACCTCTAGTAATTATGTCCACACAAACATGTATATGCACAAAAGCTGAGTATCATCTACCATGTATTCAATTGTGAAAGCAGAATAACATCACATTTTTATTACTTTAAAACAAAAAATTGTCAGCATTAAATGACCTGTAAGGAGTTAATATGGCATTAAAAAAACAAACAAAAACATCAAATATGATGGACTATTGTCATGCATAAAATTAATCTTTTAAACAAGTTGTATTAAATTCAACCAACATTTTTTTAAAATAAACATTGGTACCCAAGTACACATCATATGGTGTGTGTGTGTGGATATGGAAACCAACACTAATTGTTTTGAAATTAGTACCTTTTCAAAATAATTTCAAATTGCTTCTGAAATTTTTTTCTTGATTTGTAAGTGGTGAAACATTTACCAGCATAGAAAATGGAATCAGCAGACCATTCATTTTGCACTGATCTTCTTGGGAAATACTTTATATTTTATCTCTTCTCACAAACTATGAATAATATAGTAATGCAAACTGGGTTCTTTAGCTTTGGTAGGTCTAGTCTAGCAGAAAGACAAAAAGTCATGAAGAAAACAACAGAAAACCGCTTTGCCATTTTTCTAATGTTGGGATCAAAAGGAAATTATCTGCCTTTATACATAAGTATGCATATTAATAATAAAATGTCATGTGACAACACTGCATGAATGGAGAAATACAACCAACCAAAAGGCTTAGTTCCTAGCCAGCAACTTAGACATCTCTTTCCTCATCACTTATGACTTGAGAGATATCAATTCAACATGGTGAAACATTTTGACATTCAAGCTAGGCTTTTTCTTTTTGTCAGTATTTCTCATTGTTTATTATTCCCAGTGTATGATAACTTAATTGGCAACATGGATAACCTAGTTTTAATACTTTCCACTAAGATTGTAGCATATTTGTATATAAATATTGTATTACACACTTAGCATAGATCTTTCATCTTTTCATAACATTCTATTTTGGTGTTAGATCATTTTACTGATTCTATTAATTGATTATAGCTAAGAATGTTTGAATAGAATATTCCTTTTTCCTCACTAATTCTTACACTAAGAAGAGGTCATGTAATTTGCAGAGGATTCCGGAGAATTGTGGTTGCCTACATCTGGAAAGTACATGCCATTTTTTAAAACATTTTCTCTTGTTCTCCACAACAAAATTCCTCAAATCAACAAAAATCTTATTTTGGGACAGAATAGAACATTAAGTAGATCAACTAACTTATTATCATTAATATTCATAGTCTAAGAAAATTTTATTTAATTTTTTTCATTGTATCTGGGCTTAGAGTGTAATATCTGGTCTGATCAGTAAAATATTAAATGAATATAATACATTTTAAAATCAGTTTTAATAAAATCTTTGAGAACAACAATTAAAAGTGCTCATTTGATGAAATTTGTCTTCTCATTTTTAATATTTCAAATTTCTTGTTATTTTTTGGGAGTAGAAGATTTGACAAAGAAACACACAAACATGTTTTATTTTTTTTATTTATAAAGATTTCCTATATTATTCAAATTATTTAAAATTTTCAAAAGCCACCCTGCAGCTTTTCAGCTTTCTGATTCAAAAACCTTTTGCACAGAAATTAATTCAATATAAAGATTTAAAAAAGAAAATCAATATTTAAATTTATTTTATTTGATGTACAATATTCTTTATTTGTATTCTGAGTTTATAAACATTGGTAAGTATATATATGCACAACAGGTGACCTGAGACCTTGTGCTAGTATTCAGTTTTAATGTATATTTCACAATTGTATTCCAAGTCAATAGCATGGGGCATCATGAACCATAATTATGGATTCTAGAAATGGATCCATTTTGGTAAGGTCCAATTAGTCACCTTTGGCACTTTGTAATTGATTTGTTTTCTATTGTGAATCACTGAAATATATTGTATTCAGAGATAATTTTTGAAGTCTCTGGCTCTCTATTCAGCATATGCATTAAGGTGGTAGACAGGCAGATGAGTTTAACACCAGCTCTATTCCAATGCTTCTGCTAAGTATGGACCAATCATAATGAAGTTCCTAGAAGAAATCCCAAACAACTAATAATAAATTACCTCTGTTGTAATGTGAACTTTCATTGATGTATCTACAGAAAAATTAATGTAATATCTCTTCTTTACAAAATGTTACTTTACAATATTTAATTGTTATATTCAGGACTTCCAGATAATTTTTATTTTATTTCCTTTCTTCTTTTCACCTGTTACATTTTTCATTTGCTCTATATAGCATTCACATCATGTAATGAGTGCTGAAACCTAGTAGGGGTATCATATGTACTGCATCCATAGCAGAAGTGGTGTGTCTAAAGTAAGATAGCCTGCTGGAGCCTATCCTTCTTTTGGCTGGTTTTGAATTGAGAGTTTTTCTTCTCAGACTGATCGTTGTTACCTCAAGATAAGAGCTCAGTCTGCTCTGCTACTTAACACATGGCTGGGAGAGAGAAAGAGTTAACCACATATCTTTTGATCTAATGTTCAGAAAATGTTACAGCAGTACATATAAAAGAACACTGAGTAGTTTGGTAGTTTGATTTGAAGCATTTATGTCATGATCTTTGGTTTGACCACATACAACAATGTCCACCGCTAGATTGACAGCTGTTTACTAATGTACTAAATCTAAAAGAAATTGCATCAGTCAATGAAATAAACTCTGACCTTTTTTCATTTTGGATTATTATTTTGGTTTATACTTTCTGTTACTAAGAAACACCAAGAATTATTGTCAGTCTCTTATGGTTTAGAGGCTTACAGCTATATCAAGTTGAAACACAGATACTTACAATCACCAAAGTTAAGGAATACCAAGCCTGGTCAGTACCTGGGTGGGTGACTGCTTGGGAATACCTGATGATGTAAGCTTAGATGTGCAGGTGGTGTAATAGATAATGCCTCTGAATTGGAAATTGGAGAGCCAATTTGCAGTTCCAGTTATGTTCGTTATATTCACTTAATGCAAAGACCATTAGGAAAGGTATGAATGCATCTCTTCTACCCGCAGTTAATTAGTAGGACTTGTATCAGTAAATCATTATTATATCCAAAAAACTCTTACAATCTAAAAATATTTTCTGGTTTTAAATAACTAGCAAAAGGGTTGATAAGCTGTAAAAAACAAATCAATTAAAATCTTGTGGTTAGGAATTTAGATGAGATGCTAAAAACATTTATTTTAACCATCATCATTTCATTTATCTGTCAGCCTTTATTTATTTGAGCTTAACTCAAAAAAAATAAAATAAAATAAAAATGTAGACTAATATTTTCAGCTGGCATGAAGTTGAACAAGTATATTGAATCAATCGCTAAGTCTGCAGCTAAGAAAGTTGATTTCTTGCCGTAATCTGTCTTACCTATTTACAAGTCTACCATTCATCATTGCTTTGAATATTGCTACAACATCTGGTCTGGTGCTCCTGCTATATATTTAGAGATTCTTGATAAAATCCAAAGAAGAATGATTTTGGTCCTGACCTAGCATCTTGGCTTCAGACCCTTTCCCACCACCGTAATGTGGCTTCCCTGTGTCTTTTCTATAAATACTTTCATGATTATTGTTCTGATTAACTTTCTTCTATGGTACGTAAATTTTATGAATTTAAGTGCAGTACTAGATTGGCAGTAAAACCTCATCAATTTACACTTGAAATGGCTGCTAGATGTAACTATAAGTTCTATGCTAACAGTTTCTTTTCTCACACTTCTTTCTCTTCCGGCTATATGCTTTCCAGTTAACTTTGACCTTCAAAAATTTAAATGCTATGTCAATCATTATCTTCTTATTCTTTTATTGTTCTCTCTCATTAATAGTAGTTTCTTCTCACATTCTCTACCAATCAGTAACCTCTTTTGTAATAGTGACTTTATTGCCTTGCTTGGGGTGAAATGATAAAAAAAAGGAAATATTTCATTTTCTAATAAGATGAACTTATCAAGCAAAATCTATAAATATCTACCATGTATTTTTCTCATGTTAAGCTGTAGATATACAAAAATACATCTAAAGTAGATATAGAGTGGACCATACTTTTTTCTTTTCTTTCACCACTAAGGCAGTGTTTAAATTCTAGGCAGAATTCTGCTCAGAAATTGACTAGTTTCTTTTTCAATAAATTCTATTTCTCCTAGGAGGTTTTCATATAAAATATTTAATTCATTTTTTTAATACCAGAATTTATGTGCACAACTTTGCCTTCTGTCAGATTATCAGAATATAAATGTATAATTAAATCAATGATAAGAGCTACATATACCAAATTACCAAATTGGAGGGTTTATCATGAAACATTAAAAAAAAACCTCTTAATTACATGGATTATTAATTTTTCTGTAATTTTTTTCCTATTCAGGACTTTTTTCAATGTTTTGGCCACTACTTGTATGCATCAATATATAAAATAAACCTAATTTATTTTGTAAGTTCAAAGCAGCCTGATGTAAAATGGTTTTCAAAATTAACCAGATTGTCATATTTAAATCACTTTAAAATACTCTTACTATTAACATAATGGCTAAAATATAACTAACATATGGAAGACATATATACAGTGATCACACTATGATTATAATTTAAACATCTAATAAGTGTTTTAACAGATGACAGAAAATGTGACACAGAAATCCAAAGGCACATTAGAATAGGGAAAGACGTCTTCCAAAAGCTAAACAAAATATTAAGAAATAGAACATTTTCAAATGAAGCAAAGAAGAGTGCTGAACTGTTATGTAATATCAATCCTGGAACGCTGAACAATTTCCTTTCAGCTTAAGAGGAGACGAGAGCCAACAAAGATTTGGTTCTACAGAAGGAAGCTGAGAATACTATGTGAGTAAAGTTTAAGGAAAATGATATGAAAAAGTCATACTTAGAATAAGAAAGAAAAAACTGAAATATCTGAGGCACATAATGAGGAAAGAGGGTTTGGAGAATTTGACACTCACAGGACATTCTGAAGTCCAGAAGGTAGAGGGAAACATACCTCTTGTAGAAAAGAGAGTGGGAAGGATAGCAAAAAGAAAAATTATTATGAGCTACTAATGAAATGGAGTTGTGAATAGCCCGAAGGGACATTGTACATCACAGAAGAAGAAACACAGCATTGATGAGACTATTACGACTGAGTAAAATTACACAATTCTCTAGAACTGGCATTACTGTAAGCAAGCCTGACTATAGCAAGTAGGAGAAAGTCTCAGAGAACAATCAGGAATTAGTTATAGCCAGTTTCCAAATAAATTAGAAAAATAAACCCCTTTAAGACTAGCTTTTTTGTACTGATATAATGCTATGTGGGGAATATGTAGAAAAAAGCTATATAGACATATGGAGAGTAAGTAATAAATATGTAGTTTCTTTATGTATAGAAGCAATAAAAAGATACATAAACATCTCAATTATGCCAATCATGAAGAAAAGAAAAAAAGAAGAAAGAAAAATATAAGTTATATCTGAAAATATTATTCTATGCCTTCATCTGCTTATTATGAAGAATAAGCAAAGAACATACAATTGTAGCCAAAAATCAGGATGTAAATTTAAAAATGATGAAATTCAAATACCATAAACCCAATGGTGACTTTCTGGCATATTCATGCAACAAATTTCAGTGATTGTAACAATATTTTAAGTATAAATGATGAAGCATATTTAATAGAGGTTTTTTTCAAATTTCTATCTAAAATTATATTCCCACTAGATAATATGCCATAAGGTATTTTGTGAATAAAATAAGACTATTACTTACCTGGTATTAAGTTTACAGCTTTTATTTAATAATGTATATAAATAATTATTTCTAAGTTTCATTTATATCAGCAGTTCATTTAACTTATAGATAACTATCAGTTTTCAAAATTCAGATTTGTCTACATTTCCTTAACTATTTGGCCAACAAGTACATACAGAAATATTGTTGACATAATTCATCAAATAAAACTTTACTTTTTCTCTCATTTTTTGGAATTTCTTTGTAAAGTTATTAAAATTAAACTGTGCATAGAATTGAAATATAAATAATGTTTATATGAGGAAAGATGATATATAAAAGAAAAAATATACAATAAAAAAAGAATTTATAACAGTATCTAAAATACAAAGGATGATATTCCCAAAATATATTTTCTTAAAAGGATGGCATTATACAGTGAAAAAATATTTTCTGACTTAAAGATATTTCTGTAAAAATACTGGTCAGGTTTCCAAAAATAGAACCTTTCTTTCCAGAAGAGAATTTTTCCTTTCCTAGTAAACACAATGATTTGGTTGCAATATTCTTTATCACTGCTTATTATGATAAGCAGTTATGTTGCTTATCATAAGTGGCAAAGATTTAAATTGGAACTTGAATGGATAGCAATTTTCTTTCTTTTGCAGCACAAAGACATAAAAATTATATACTACCATGTAGAATGGGTGTTTATCTTTCTGCTTATATATATATATATATATATATATATATATATATATATATATATATATATATATATATATATATGATAAAATATAGTTTTATGTTTTATGGTATGTTTATGGATAAACGTGCTCAATATCAGAGTATGTAAATATAAATATAAAATTGGACACTGAGGTCAACACCAAGCAGTGACAGAATTTGTTTCATGCCTGAATGTAATCTTCTGGCCATGACTGTGGATTGTGTTCAAGCATGAAATAGACTGTCACTGCCTGGTCTCAAGGTCAGTGTCCACTTTTATATTATATATATATATATATATATATATATATATATATATATATATAATGAAGGTGATACCTATAACAGGCTTTGCATCCATGCAACTGGGGTCCATGAAGAGACCCAAATCACTACTACATAATAATTACTCGGAACATTTTTAGCAAGGAACATATTAGTAATATCCAGTAATTAGTTAATTAGCAACTATACCAATTATTAGGAAGCACCTTAGAACTATAACAATTATTGACTTATTTCCATAAATACAAATAAAGAAAGAAAGAACAAAAGTAACCTCCTCTACTGACTAAATGCACAAAAATCACTTTATTCAACAAAAATAGGAACATTTCAGATGATACTGCAGAAATGAGTCAGTTTGTTTATAAGAACTTTGATTAAAACCATAGAAAACATAATTGTATGATACAGTCAGAAAATAAATACAACATTTTACAAAAAATTTGAAAATGCTTGAAAGACAATGAATCTCAGACAAATATTAATTTTGATAATTTTAGTGATTTTTGTCACATCTACAGGTGGTTGCCTTTGTTTTACAGAAGGTGAAAAAATACTTATTTCACAGTGATACGAAAGAAGATATGACCATTATACATAGTTTTAATAATGATTAAAATCAATTTACATCAAGAGAAACACACAACAGGATAATTTGGTGAGTGAATGAAATTGTAAAAAGGTAGAAAACTAAACATAAAAAATGTCTGGTAAATGTTTATTTGAATGGATGCCATTTTGGAATACAACTTCACAAAAAAAAAAAAAAGATGGGTGTGATAAGGGTTAATAAAATTTTTAAATAATTTCAAAGTTTTTAGAGTTGTTCCAGATTTGCCTTAGTAGAATAAAAGAGACAATTTTCAAAAAATATATTTCACAATATCATGTTTTTTCCTATCAAAATGAAGCATTTCAGTTACTAATAAGTTTTTTGCCAAAGAATTCCAGCAAGTTTTTTTTTTAATTTTGCATCATTAAGCATAAAACAGAAAAATACTCACTGAACTTTTAAATTACCACAAACTATTTCTTAAAAAAAATCCATATTCTAGAAAATAAAAGATTGTATTATTAAATATTTCATCTTCTGTGGAACAATCTTTTCTTTTAATATAATCTGCTATATACAAAAGTGACATTTTAATATCTTTAGAGATCCTAGTTTCAAGGTCTAGTAATTAATCAAATATTTGGTATAACATCTCATCCAACAAATATCCATATTCTGAGAAATTATTGCCCTGATCAAAGTTGTATTCTTTAGCATCAGCATTAAGCTGAAGAAAGTTTTTTCAATAACATTTTGCTCTGTTATAAAATATGCAGTCACAAACTTGTCTTAATTTTCCAAATTCATTTTTTAAATAGTCTTTTAAACAATTGCATGTATTTTTGATGTCTAAACTAGTGTCCCTTATAAATAATTTAATTCTTTCATTACTTTGCTCTCATTATTTTTGCCAAAAATACAAAGAAATATCAGAATATAAGAACATTGCAATCATAAAATGTTGTCCCAATGCTTTGGGATGATGTAACACTGACATATTCTTTTAAATCTTTCTTTTATTATCAAATTTTAAGTTACTAAAGTAACAAACAGCTTCAATGATCTGTGACCAGTGCTAAACATTAATATTTGATTAAAATAAATTGTTGTCTGTATGTGTGTGTGCATAGATAGACATCAGTAATAATACATTTACTATCTTCCCATATAAAAAAATCCTACTAGCATAAACTCATGCACTTTTAATTATAAGAGCAAATGTCCTAACTCCTACAAAATAGTTATTATACAAAATTTAATAAACAATGCTAAAGTTAACTCATCCACAAAAAAGATTTTCTACACTGAGTTTTGCAACAGTATTTTCACTATTGCCCGAATTAATAACAAAAAAGAAAGAAAATAAAATGGAAATCAGATTCAATTACAAAGAAAAAATATTTATTTATTTCTAACCAGCTAAATAAGGGTTCTTGCAAAAATTAATCCCTTTTTGCTGAGAATAAGATAACCTATTCTCTGAGTAACACAATGTAAAATATATATCAGAAAAACAAATCTTAAAAATTACAATGAACAAAAAAAAAATAATTGCACCCACCTGCTGTGTCAATGATAACAATAAAAAAAGGGGGGAGAGCCTTAGCTCTTCAGTAGACTTTCAGTCCTTTCAAGGTTCAAAAGCTTTTACCTTTTTTCTTTTCTCTCTTGAAAGACAAGGTTCTCTTCTTGGTGACCAAACTCCCTTCTTTCTTCATTTATTTTCCTCCTGTTCACCTGGAAATTACGCCTTTCTTTATGGCCACTGGAAGGTGAAAATTTAATTAAACACGTGCTAAAACACTTTTTGAAAATGCACGTGTTTGCTCCTTCTTCTTCTTCTCAAATGGCTTTAGCTCCAAACTCCACTTATGGACTTCTTTTCAAACTTTCTTTTTTGAGGCTTCTTCTTTCTCTGAAGGGGAAACTTACCCTCAGCAACTTTGTTACCCATGCATCCTTTACTTATAGGAAAACACTGCCTGCCTCTTCAGGAGGGAGATGAGAAAACGAACCTCTTCTTTCTAAGCGGTCTCGTTTCCAACTACTGCTATGGTCCAGTCCCAGTTCTCCCTTCCCCTTCAAAAGGGGGTGGTTCATCTTTCAACCGTCCAATCACAGTCCATTAAAAAAAATAAAATATCAGCAGGTTCTTAGGGCCAGTAACACAGTGAGTGTCTTTTGTTCTCCCTTGACCTAAACATTTTCAAATAAACTAAAAAACATTAAACAAATTCTTATTAATAATGACTTTCCTAACTATTAGGTTGGTGCAAAAATAATGTCGTTTTCTCACATATGTTACTTTTATACATGATTTATGGATTAATTCATTGATATATATATAGCCATGTTATATATCATTTTGAAGCGCGTTTTTCGCTCTATTGAATCATGTTATTCGTTACCGTTATCAATCTCTTCATTCATTTTTTGCAGGCTTTTTGACAGCATGGACAAAATTCAAATCCGCACGATTTTCTTGTTCCAGTTCAAACTAGGCCGAAAAACTGCCGAGACAGCTCTTAATATCAATGATGCGTTTGGCCCAGGAACCGCTAACGAACGTGTGGCACAACGGTGGTTCAAGAAATTTCGCAATGGTGACGAGAGCCTCGAAGATGAAGACGGTCGCGGCCGGCCGACTGCAATTGATAACGAACATTTGAAAGCCTTAATTGAAGCCGATCCTCGCAAAACCACACGAGAAGTTGCTGTTGAACTCGAGGTCGACCACTCAACAGTCGTTCGCCATTTAAAGCAAATAGGGAAGTCAAAAAAGTTGGATAAATGGGTGCCGCATGAATTGAACGATAATCAAAAAAAATCGTCGTTTTGAGGTGTCTTCTACGCTCCTGCGCAACAAAAACGACCCATTTCTCGAGCGGGTTGTGACGTGTGATGAGAAGTGGATCCTCTACGACAACCGGCGACATTCGGCACAGTGGTTGGATGCCGGAGAAGCTCCACAACACTTCCTGAAGCCGAAATTGCACCAAAAAAAGGTTATGGTGACTGTTTGGTGGTCTGCGGCCGGTCTCATGCATCACAGCTTCTTGAATCTGGGCGAAACGATTACGGCGGAGAAGTACTGCCGACAAATTGACGAAATGCACCAGAAGCTCCAACGTATGTGCCCGAGATTGGTCAATATAAAGGGACCAATTCTCCTCCATGACAACGCTCGCCCGCATGTTGCTCAACTGACCCTGCAGAAGCTGAACGAATTGGGCTACGAGACTCTGCCTCATCCGCCATATTCACCGGACCTCTCGCCCACCGATTATCACTTTTCCAAGCATCTCGACAACTTCATACGCGAAAAATGCTTCAAAAGCCGAGATGATGCCGAATCGGCCTTCAATGACTTCACCGCTTCCAGAACTCCGGATTTCTATGCTAATGGGATAAATAAACTTGTTTCTCGTTGGCAAAAATGTGTCGATTCTAATGGTTCTTATTTCGATTAATAAAGTTTATTATGAAAGGAGTTATGATCTTTTGAAGTTGAACGTCAAAAAACGACATTATTTTTGCACCAACCTAATACATTGTTGATGAACAAATAAGGTGATCCATTACTAATTTTAATATAAATCAAATAGAACATAATACTTCCTCAAATGACCCTAAACATATCATTTTTTATATCATAATCAAAGGCATTCTAAATAGAAACAAGATGAAAAAATCCTAAAAAAAACTTATAAATACTGATATACACTCACATTAAAAAAATAAAAATAATTATATACTATACTAAATTTAATACAACTAACTTAATCATCCATAATAACTCCTCACCACCAATTAACGTATCAATGTTATATATCCATTTAAATGTCCCTTAGGGATTGCATCTCTGACAAAAAAATCTAATGAATATTAGTTATTCTAGAAAAATTATCAAGATAGCTCACCTATACATAAATGATTCATCATCCAATGCAAAACATCTGCAAAAACATTCCTGTCCACATTCACAATAGAAGAATATTAGTTGAGAATACCTGTATAATTCATTAAGAACCTAATAGGCAGAAACTTCAAATTCTTGAAGCTATCTTTATTAAAATATTAAAGCCAACACTTAATGAAATCTTACTTCTTATAAAACGCAGATTGTGTGTGTGTGTGTGTGTGTGTGTGTGTGTGTAACGTTTATATATTGGATGGAATTTCCTACTTTTTTAGCCGATTTCAACAAAACTTCACAGGACTACATAAAATTACCTTGTGGTGGTTCTAACGGCGCCGAAAATGGGAAAAACACAATTGTTTTTTTAAGAAAATCAATTTGAAAACACGATTAAGACACATCGTGAGAATGAAAGGGGGACAACTCACCCACGAAAATGTAAAGTAAACAAAAGAGCATAGCATGATGAAAAAAAAGCCGAACTTGACGAAAACAAAATTTTTTCGTCTAATGTTCATATTATTATTAAAGAGGAAAGATCAAAGTATTTTGGGGGTAATTTTTACATTTTTTAATCGTTCCTAGCACGTCTGAAATTTTCGTTAAAAATATTGTTTTTTTTTTGGTCAAAAAAAAGGACAGATAATCAATCATTTTCAATCATTTTTTCGATTTGATAAAAAGATTAAAATCTGACTTTGATATTCTTTTAAAATCAATTATCATTTTTTTTCAAAACTGATTTTAATAAAAACAGAAATTATACTGTTTATTTAAAAATATTTTGAACCAAACTTAACTTAGCTTCTGCGCCGAAAAAAAATGTAATTTGAAAATAAAACAAAGCAGGTAATAACCTTTCGCGTTGCTTGACGATTGACGAAAGGCACATTCATGACGTTTAGATAACTTACGGGAGGATAATTCTTTCTACGGATGGAAGGAAGTGAAATTATTTAAGTGAACAAATTATTTACCTCGTTACTTTTAAGGAAAACTTTCAGCGCTCAAATTTTTTTTTTTTTTTTTGTACTTAGCTTTCATTTTTACGTTTACGATGCTTTATGGAAAATATAAAGAAATTAAAAAATAAGACTGTTAATAGTGAGATTAAATTTCATAAGAAAAAGGTATCTAATTAATTTAGGTACCTTTCTTATGAAATTTTATCAGAAGTGTACATAAAATACTATAATTTTATGTACATTTATTACATTTTACTGTGTTATTTGTATTTCCATTCATTTTATTATTAATTTTGATATTTCATTTATGGAAAAATCATTTTTCCATAAATGAAATATCATAACTGAGATTAATATAAAAATAAGATCATTGGTTCTATTTGAAATTAATTCAATATTTAAAAGAAAGTATGAAGAAATAATTGAAAAATGCCGACGTAAGAAATCTGATAGACAAAAAACAACAATATTTTGAAGATGATAATTATTAAGGAAAGAACACAGTACTTGTAATAAAATTAATAAACCCAAATAAAGTTAATATTTTTTGTATTAAAAACAACGAGTGGAAAATATATTCAAATCAGAATTCTAATTATGAATCACCACAAGCAAAATATGCAATTTTTTTTACTGTATTCAATAAGTAAAAATCATAAATTGTAAAAGATTACAAAGAAAGGCTATATCTACATTTTTAAACCGATTTCAACAAAACTTCACTTTTTTTTTGGTAGGTAGTGTTTCTTAATGTCTTGTACACTTTTTTCTTTATTTTTACATTCAGAATGCTTTAAAAATTCCATTTACAAGACAACTGTTTATAATAAAATTCTATTCACCAATCGATAGACTCATAACGATTGTAAACAATGTTTTTGTTTGAATTTGGGTTTGACCAATTCGTAAAAAAAAAAAAAAAACTAATTAAGACATGCGTGTCCGTCAACCTTAAACAATAATCTTTGTCAATTTTATTTTTCAATCTTTATGATGGTCGATACTTGATCTATCTCTTACTGTAACATCCCCGGGCAATGCCGGGCTCTACTGCTAGTTAATTATAAATATAGTACAAATGTTCTAAAAATGCTTATAGTATATAGTTCTTTAAAAATATCTATGTGTTTTTAAAAACAAGCAAATTATAACCTTTTAACATGAATTCAATCATAAACCAAGTTACCTCCCTTACATAAAAAATTTTAAAATCACATTTTGTGACTTTGCACATGACCAGATTTGTTAACAGTTTAACCACAAAAGCTAAATTTTATTTTGGACAAACCCAATTATTCATTTTGGCCGTCATAACGCTGAAGTTGTTATTGGAATATATCAAAAGTACTTGGAAAAATAAAAATGAATATAACCATGGCATCTTTCTTGCTCTCTTTAACCATGAAACAACAAAGGTTTTATATATATATATATATATATATATATATATATATATATATATATATATATATATATATATATATATATATATATATATATATATATATATATACAGTTCTTAACCAGATCAAAAATGCTTTTCACAAACAATAGTATTTGGCTTCTTGGGAGTTATTATCTTGAGGTATTGCCTTTAGTCACTCTCTCATTCAGCCCCTGGTGGTGGGGGAGACAAAATACACAAACCTTATTTTGTTTGTTATAATTACAATGGCAACCAGTTACACAGAACATTTTAGCATTTTAAGGAAGATTTGGGGATAATAAATTAATTAAACCATTATTTCATAAAAACTGCAGAAAAGAAATGAGACAAGACACTAAAATAAAATTATCTGTATTATCAAAGTATACATTGGGTCAAGGGAGGATGTCTTGTAGGCAAGTGAGGCAATGCTTGTGAGTGAAGGAGTCTGAGAGTTGTTTGTGTACTCACCTAACATTAAAATTTGTGTGCTTTGTTATAGTTTCTAGACTTAATGAATTTAACTGCAGTACTAGATTGGCGGTAAGGTCACAGGAATTTACAGTTGAATTGGCTAGATGCAAATGGAAGTCCTATGCTAACAATTTCTTTTCTAGCACTTCATGCTTGTGGAACTCTCGTCTGGTTCCATGTTTTCAGCCAACTTTGATTTAAATGAAATGTCAATCATTATCTACTGTCTTCTTGATTACTCTTCTATTGTTCTCCCTTCTTAATAATGTTTCTCTTTTTTCTTATTCTTTCACACTCAGTAACCCTTTGTGACCTAGTAGCTTTACTGCCTTGCATGGGATGAAATGATTAAAAAAGTGTTGGTTGATTAAAAAAACTTGTGAACTGCCTTGAGGGTAACACAGTGGGTCCTTTTAAGCAGTCAGTGTGAATCCATGAGTCAATTTTATTTCATTTTATTTTGGGGATTTGCTTTGTGAGCCAGATCTGGTGCTCAGAATCCCTGCAGAGAGCAACATTTTATATTTAATTTTGCTTTTGTATCATTCCCATCCAGCTGACCGATTTTGATGTAGAGTGAATCAGAAAAAAGTCTAAATTGAAGCAAAGTATAGCAATGCTAAAAACTGCAGGAACTTTTGATTCTAAAGGAATTTAGGTTTCAGAATCGAGAATTTATGTTTTACATGAATGTGAGAATTTTGTTTATCTTTTAGAAGCCAATGTGTCGATGAGTAGATTCCAGGATATACAAATTTACAAAAGAGAATTTTAGGGTTCAGTAAATGAAATGGGGATAGAAAGTAAGTAGGAATTTAAAATCTGTAACAACACAGGTTAATGTTGCTTTAAAAACATTTTAATCACTTTGTATCTTAATAAAGTAGTCAGACACTGCAACCAGAAATGTTTTTCAATTTTTTCCATGTTTCTTTAGAGTTTACTTTAAACACTCTAGATCAGGCATGTCAAACTGAGGGACCCCTGAAGGCAACATGGTCACATATGCATTATCATGAGAGATACACATGACAACCAATTGTACACATTACATCTAATTGGAGTCATTTAATAAAATTTATTGCAGAATATTTTTGTTACTTAAATTTAGAAACACACAATGTACATACAAATGTTTTAGCAGGATACATGTATATAAAGTAATGAATTAGTTTGATAAAAAAATAAAATTTTAAACAACAACATATACTTGCAGTTTTCAACAGCAACAAATACATTGTACAAAAATTACAACAGTTCGAAACTGAATATTTATTTGCCACTATTCAGTCAGTTTTAGTTTTTTGCCCTCAGGCTCGACACCTCTTTTTGCTGACAATTTTTGATATGTCTAGTTGAAATATCTGTGCAGTTCCAACTTTGATCATAAATGACAAATATTGATCAGTTAGCCTTGTTCTCTGAGAAGTTTTTGTTAATTTCATGAAGGAAAATAACTGTTCACACACATAAGTAAAATCAAACATTGTCACAATCTTTGTTACAAACTTTCTGAAATTTTAAAACTTTTCAGGAAGATATGAAAAGAATCCAGGTATTACTACTTGAAGATACTTTGCTCTGAGTGTAGAATCCAACTGCATTTTCTAATAGTTCCATCTGTCTTGGCAACATCAAAGGTGAATTGTGCTGAGAATAATGCAAACTGATGTTCAAATGAGAAATCACTAAATCTTTTCTGAAATTCCTTTGACAACAGTATCAGATAACCATGATACTTAGCAAAGTTAAGTACAGTCTTGGTATTGCAGTTTTCCATCTATATGCATGTAGGAAAATGAACTAAATTTTCATTTGACAACTGTGACTTCCATAAGCTTAGTAATGAAGCACTTGATATCATCATACAACTGAGTGATAGGTTTGTTTTTACTTTGTACTTTCAAATTAAAATTAGTTGTATAGTAATATCCACTGCAAAAAAACAAATCTTGGAGCCAATTTCCATCTTTTATTTCATTTGTGTTTTGATTTTTCATTTCCAAAAACTATTATTTCTTGTTTCAAAAAATGGAATCTTTTCAGCACTATGTGACATGACAACCAGTGGACTTCAGTATAGAATAGAACATCAGTGAACTGATTATCCATATCTTCCAACAACTGATTGAACTGATGGTGGTTGAGAGCACAGACTCTGATAGAATTCACTGACTTTGTGACCAAGCTTAGCACATGATCCAATTTTAAAATCTTTCAACACAAATTTTGCTGATGAATAATACTGTGAAAATGTGCAAATGACAAATCTGGAAGTGAGTTTTCTAGTTTTCTTTGTAACTTGGCAGCAACACCATTATGTTTGCTAGCCATATTTGCAGCACCATCAGTAGATAAGCATGTAAGTTTACTCAAATCAAAACTATAGCCATGCAGAACCAGCTCAACTCTCTCAATCATGTCCTACCTTGTTGTAGTGTCATGCATGGGGACCAGTTCAATCAGTTTTTCATAAATATTAAATTCACTGTCACAGGTTCTGATGAAGATTATAAGCTGTGCTATTCCAATGATGTCAATGGTCTCATCAACAGCAAGAGAAAAATATTCAAACCTTGATGATACAGTCTTCAACTGTTGTTTCAAATCACCTGATATTTCATCACTCTATTCAGCAAAAGTGTTCCTGGTTAATGAAATGTCTTTGAATAAGTGTTCCTTCTCTGGGCATATAATTTCAGCCTTTTTTACAAGGCATTGCTTTATGAAATCGCCTTCACTGTAACTCATGGCTATCGTTTGGATGAGTTCATAGCTTGCAGTAATGGAAACAACATTCCGTTTCTGAATTTTCATAAAAAAGATTTGTTGCTGTGTCAAGTTATTCTTCAATTTCTCGAGTTTTGAAATGCACATTAGTCCTTCATATTTATCATAAGATAGATGGTTCATTTCATAATGACTTTTCAGGTTGTATTCTTTTGGTATGGCGATGAAGTTGTTGCAAATTAAACAATGTATGTTTTCATTCACCATTGTACAAAAATACCATATTCCCATTTTCCTTGAAATACTTGCCCTTCTTTGTTCAATTTCTTTTTTCTCTTAGCTGGAGGATCACTAGCAATTTTAAGGTTGAAGTAGTAGGAGAAAAAAAATATAATTTCAAAATTGATGAAGTGGAATCTGAAAAATTACTAGTACATTTAAACTACAGCTAACAGTAAAAAGTAATACAGCAATTTTGATAATGCTTCTAAAACTTTTTTTAGCTGACATTTCACCATTAAAAGCAAAAACTTTTGAAATTTTGAAAGAAAGTTTTCTGTTTACAACTGTTAATGAGCTGCCATATTGTTTTCGTGGTGTGATGACTGGTGGCATGGCTACTAGAGAGAATTTGTTCCTGTGCTATTTTCTCAGCCACCAAAAATATTGAATATTTACTACAATTTTGAAATAATAACTAAAGTTTGTCAATAATATTTGGAATAAATGTATGTAGTAAATGGAATACTTATTTGGTATTCTATTAAACAAAATCAAAATGTAAAAATCATGTGAGTTATTTTCTTAAATACTGTAATTTCTAAATGATAAAAACTGCAATTTTGGCTGTTAAATAACCAAATTAGTATACTTTGTGCAGACCGCAGGTGTGTGTGTAAAGGGCCTCATGTGGCCCACATGTTTGATATGCCTGCTATAGCTCACAAATTTAAAAAAAAATATTACTTAACTCCAAATTACATTTTTTTTTAATGATTTTACAATAACAAACTGGATTCACTTTTTAACTTTTATAAAATAATATATCATGACTTGGAGTGCTTAATAGGAAGGGAAAAAAATTATTATTTCTGGTCATTGTGACTGTTCTACAAATCTGATATCTGAAGTCTTTCATGATTTTTTTTTATCTCAGCACTGCCATGGACTACCTAAAAAATGAAAATGTATTTTAAATAATTTGAAATGACTTTGACATTAAATTTTGGTTTTATTTGAAAGATAATAGCCAAAATAAGCTAATCCATATTAAAAGAATAATTAATTTCCATATTTAAATAAAGTCTTTAGGCATTTTTAAAACATTGGCCCATTCAATCATACAGCCATTATAAATTAAAAATATAGGCATTAAATTATAAATCTCTTAAAAACCTAATATTTGTCCTAGAGGTGCATTTTGAAGTCAGTTAACAAATTTAAGGATTAGCTAACTGGATTTTGTAAATCTAATGCTTATTTCTTCTTAAAACATAATGAAAATAAAGTTTATTTATGCACCTGTGATGTCATTTCATAACTCTAATTTTCTAATAATGTAAACCCACACTGAAAATGTTATGTGAAAAAATTCTTTTTAAAATAAAAAAAATGCAGAACACTAGCAGTAGAATAATCAAAAAATTGGTATTTAATTTAGTTTTAAAAATAAATTACTATTAAAGTTATAACCAATATCATAGTTTAAGAAGAATATACTTTGTAATTTTTATTCTATAAACTTTTTTATGAAACTTTGGTAGAACCAATTTTGAAAAATATTTTTTAGAAGTAGTTTTTTTCAAGTTAAATGATATTTTTAATACACTGCATTGTTGCAACATTGCTTTTAGTTCTAGTTTTTGATTATTTTTTTACCTGTTTGATGTCAAAATACTCAAATTGTATCTGAAGCATTTTTTTTTTAATTATTCTGAATTTAAAAGTTATTGAATTATCATACCATGAGTATTCAAAGGTGATAATTCAAAATACATTGGTACCTTGACTTACAATTGTCTCAGCTAATGAGATATTTGAGATTCAAGCCATCTCTTGGATGATTTTTTTGCTTTGAGTTAAGAGATACAATTCAGGTTACAAGCCAGCTCAGATACCCCACCACTAGTTGGGGCAGCTGTGACAATGTACTTTGCATGTTGTTTTCTGCACAACCTGTGGTGACATCCAAGGTTGGCTGTGTTTGCATATATACCCAACTCACTATGTTCACAAGTTTGTCTCTTTGGCCATGATCTAATTCAACAAAGAATAATGACAAATGCTTTACAAGATACTGGTTGAGAAATAACAACAATACAGTTTCTCAATTTGCTGTCTATTCTTCCTTCAGCTTCAGAAGTGGACTGCTATCTCACTAACTTACAGCCATAGAAAGAGGATCCTTACATTCACAGGCCATCTAGGTGACTGGTAATTCCTCTCTGCTCGCTGGTTGCTCCCTGGCTGTTGGTCATCTACTCACTCACTCCTGATGTGCTCTCTCTGCTTATATGGATACGTGCTGGGAACCCACCCCCTCTATCTGTCCACTTGTGTCCCGGAAAAATAGATCACTCAAAAGCTGGATGAGTGGTCAGTTTCTTCAAAGGACTTTATTTCTATGATTATCTAAAATCATTGATAAAATTTTATGTTTTCCAAAGTGGGGCTGGAGACAGGAATCCTGAAAACTCTGGCAATTAAGTTAACTCAAAGATGAAATGGAGACAAAATTCCTAAGAAACTCAGATAATTAAGTTGACTTAAAAGGAAAAGGAATTAATCTACTTCTCTCCTAAGGATGTGTAAGAAATTGTATTGTTAAACATGGAATATCACGGTGAATGCCACAACATCTGCCCAGCATCCCGTGTCTCACTTGTTCACTTTAAATGGTTAGCTTGCACTGGAAGCATAAGTGTTGTGCTCACATTTGTACTTGCAGTTATTTTGCAAAACTTTGTTTTTCTAATCATGGGTCCAAAGAGAGTAAGTGTGAAGGACAGAGCTGAGAAGAAGAAGCAGATGATATTCATTGAATTAAAGAAAGAAATTATCAAAAAACATAAGGTGGCAAATCAGTACAAGTGTATTTTATGTTTGAGTATGAGAGAATTTTAAAAAGAAGACTGGCATTCACTCTGTTGTCAAGCATAATGAGGCAGCAAGTGCAGATATGAAGGCAGCTGAGGATCACATCAAAACTTTTGCTGGAATTAGAGCAGCTGAAGGATACATCCACCAACAAGTCTTAAACTGTGATAAGACTGGACTTTTTTTGAAAGAAGATGCAGAGGAGAAGGGGATGCCAGGATACAAACCCATGATAGGCTAACCCATGCACTTGTGTGCCAATACGAATGGTGACTGCAAGATTAAGCCACTGCTTATTTATCATTCAGAAAAACCTAGAGCCTTTAAGTCACATAAGATTCTGAAAGAAAAACTGCAGGTTATTTGGAGGGCAAACCCAAAGGTATGGGTCATCATGCAGTTCTTTATGGAGTGGATGGATTTGGTCTTTGGTCCTGACATTAAGAAATATATCCAGGAAAACAACCTAGCACTGCAAGCCCTTCTTCTCCTGAACAATGCACTTATTCACCCAGTAACCTTGAAGATGACATGCTCGAAGGGTTCAATTATAAAGGTTCTCTACCTATCCACACCACCCCTATCCAGCAGCCCATGGACCAGCAGGTAATTTCTAATTTCAAGAAGTCCTTCACCAAGCACAAGTTCAAGAGTTCTGAAAAGATCACTATGACAGGGGGTTAAAAAAGTACCTTGACCTCTGCATGGAAGAAGCTGTGGCCTAAGGTTGTGTCTGAAACAGATTCTGAATGACTCAAACTCAAAGTAGCAGTGGTGAAAGAGATTGTATCTCTTGACAAATCCTTGGGTCTGGACATGGATAAAGGTGACATCAACGAGCTCATCGAGGAGCACTCTGAGGAACTGACAATGGAGGAGCTAAAGGAGCTACAGACACAGCAGCACATGGAGGTTTTGCAGGAAATAGGTAATGTGGAGAAGGTTGAGGAGGTTAACTCTACAAGTGAGATAAAGGAAATGTTAGGAATCTGGGGAAAGTTGCAACTCATTTCCGAAACATTCTGAAAGGGAGAATGAAACAGACTTTATTGGATGAAAGTGAGGAAAGTGTGTTGAAAAGGGCAAAAATCAGTGAATAAGATTCAGTTATTCAGTGCAGCCTTTCTCCTTCACCTCCATCAGCATCTTTAAGCCGTCTGATCTCCAAGATAAATGCTGCACATTATACTTAATAAAAACAGTTTATTGCAGTACATTCTACTATATTGTATTTTTATACAATATTTGTTATTTATAAGGATATTTTTCTTATTTAAAAACATGTAGAAAAAAATAGTGGTGTTTTTAGGGGTCTGGAAGGGATTAATGGTATTTCAATTCATTTCAATGGAGAAAATTGATTTCACATATGAGTAATTTGAGTTACGAGCTTTGCCATGGAACAAATTAAACTTGTAAGTCAAAGCACCATTGTATTTCTTTTTTAAACAATCCAACAGTTGCTATAATGAAAAAAAAAAGTTCTTTTAAAAATGGTTTACACTCAAAAATGGCATTAATTAACATTACATTTTTCAATTCTTCAAACAGGTCTTTATTTAAAAAAAGTGTTTTTTTAAAAAGTAATTATTAAGTGAATTTTTTCTGTTCAATGAAAAGAAAATAACATATTTTTAAAAATGATGCAAGAACCAGCTCCAAAAATAAGAACAAATTTTTAGTATGTTTGTTGGGTCGACAAGAAGATTCTATCTCAGAGTCAGGAGACAAAGTTAACTCAGTTATTTATATATAGGCTCTGAATGGCACTTCTGGTAGTGTTGAAAATATTCAAAGTACAATGTAAATTATTAATTGGCCACTGACAAGCATTTCCCTTGAATTTTCAAGGTACTTTTTTGTGAGCCAGCACCTGCTTAAGGGAAACTATAAATACAGTCTGTTGCAGGGCCGATAAGAATGTTGCCCCCACAGGCATTTTTTGAAAAAAGGTGTGAACAGCCAAGACAATGACAGGTTTAAAAATAACAAACGCCAATTTTTATTTTTCCAATATGTACAAGAGTGTATTGTCTGGAGAAAATGCTTGGATTGGTATCAGGTCCGATATGACTGATTTCGGTCAGGAGAAGTTAATCAGCTGTATCAGAGGAGGCTGCCAAGTGTAGAGTTGTCGGTGGTGGTAGCTGGTCGACTGCCAGATTGGAGAGTATCAGCGGCAGTAGCTGGTTGATTGATGAGGTTTGAAGATTTGTCAAGTCAGTTAGGGCAAGTCCCTAAACAGGGGTGAGTCAGTGATACAACTTCCAGGGTGGATCAACCATGGAGGCAGGATTGTGGCCAAAGTGTAGCACTTGACGAAGCTGGATTCAGAGAGGTGATATGTCTTCCTGGGTGGATCAACCGCAGAAATGGGATCATGCAAAAGAGTATCTCTCAACGAATCACCGGAAGCTCACAAAGGTAACATACAGATACTGGTATTTATTGTATATAAAAATACAATTATGGCACAAGGCCAAAAAAAGGGGAAGGGTTGAGGCTGGTCTTCACTAACTATCTTATGCCTAGCTAATCCGATTCACAACCCATTCACTCATTACAATTTGCACATTCACCACAAAAATTCGTCCATCACCAATCAATCCTCCAGACACCATAATACCACATCCTCTCCAGGGCGACCTACAAAATGCACCCCATGCCATAAAAATTTAATGATAATAAATTATTATATATAAAATTCTAAAGATGAAGAATGAGAGTGAAGGGAGATGAACCCTATAACAAACTAAACATGAACACAAAGTAAACTAAACATAACTGATGTTAGTAGGGCCCATTCAACCCTCAAAAAAGATAGGCCATTGTATTCTGCCATTGGACACAATCAAGAGGCTCTCTCGCTAAGGGAGTGGGAAAAGAGAAAATTATACAAACATGGGAAAGAAAAAGCTGACCTAGTCAAGATAAAAAGGGACCAAAACAAACTGGGGAGATTGGGAATCTCAACTTGGATCATAACCAAATATCCAGCTGGGAACAGGCCAGGAACAACACTTATTCATATTAACAAGGTACACAAAAGCTTATCGAACCTAACCAAAGAAGGGCTCCACAGGAAACCACCTAAAAGAGAAAATCAAGGCTAGCTCCATTCAAGTGAACCAAGCTCATCTCAGTCACCCATCTTTCGCTGAAGATGGTCGAATGCAAGCATTTTCTATCAGTTCTAATCTTCATCTTGAGTTGATGCTCAAAGAATCAGATTAGATCCTGATGAGAAAGATGAATGCCTTGCAAGACTTCCTCCTGTCATGTCATCCAAATCACCATTCAGGCCATGGCCAGCAGCGTCAGAAAAAACCATTTGTTTCACCCCGGAATACGGGGGCAACACATTGTTGCACGTGTATGCACAATCAATGAACACGAGCTGTTCGGCAGCATGAGCTGTCAACTCACCGACATGGTCCCATAAGGGGCAGACCCAGGGACAATGGTAGAAGGCATGTGAAGCCGTTTCTTCTAAACCAAGGTCACACCATTCATAGCCTGGCAAATCTGCCAAGTCCCATATGAAGACCATGTCATTGAGAGACAGCTGATTCTGAGCTAATCACCAGGTAAGCAAAAACTCAGGTTCACTGAGATAATCCGCCGCAGGCACCCAAGACCAGAAAGAGCGAAACTCCTTCTCTGACAAGTTGAGCCACTCACATAGAGAATCCTTTGCGAACCTTTCCACTAAATAACAATAGAAGACCTTCCCAGGCAGTGAAAAGTCACTGGACTGAGGAATGATTGTCAAGGCATACCGACACTCACAAAGGAAATCCGATTGATCCTGGGGTTTACGATGGCACTCAACCCACGAGATGGAGGGACTGATAGTAAGGGAATGGAACACATCCCTAACAATCCCCACCATAATTGAATCTCCAAAGAGCGGCATAGGAAAGCACACCTTGAGATGAGTTTGTGGATCACCAAATGTGGCATTCCCAGCCCCCCATAACACGGACGTTGTGCACAGACTACTATGTCAACCTGATGCTTGTTTCCACTTCACAAAATGGAGGATAGTGAGCCCTCAAGCAGCTTCCTATGATCCTTACAGAGGGGAAGTACAGATAATTGATAAAGGACAATCGGGAAAAAATATATGGCACACGTCTCCGCATTGCCCTTCATAGACAACCTCCATCAAGGCCAAATCTGACTGGCCATGTCGACCTTTGCTCATACTTCAGATCAATTTTTCTTCATCTGGAGGTCGGGTCCAAACCACAATCCAAGAATGCGGACAGGACCGTCTGTCCAACCAAAGGTCCCCCCAGGAGATTGACCCCCTTCCAGACACCTAACCACAATCCGGGTGACTTGTCATGTTTAAACATGGCCCCTGTCACCTTTTCATACCAATCAAGTACCTTCAGTACCACCTCAATGTCACTGCGGGATGACACGAAAGCAAATATGTCATCAGCATATGTGGAAACCCTGGATCGAGCCCCTCCAGGAAGGGTAATTCCATGTAGGGCCAGACTGCATGCCCCGTCCCTCAGCCAGCAAGGAGAGCCTCCAACGCCAAGGCATAAAGTAGGGGCAAAAGTGGACAACCCTGACAAACTGACCTAGACAGTGCAAAAGTGCCTGACAGCTTCCCGTTCACCTGTACCATCACACTGGGGGAGTGATACAGGAGGTTAATCCAGTGGCAGAAGTCGGGTGCGAATCCAGCGGCCTACAGGACAGTTGCAAGGTAGCAATGCTCAACCCTATCAAATGCCTTGGACTGATCTAACTTGATCAGCACAGCCTCATCATCATCTTTTACACCCTCCATGATTGTGCGGATCAGATGCAGGTTGCTCTGAATTGTTCAGCCCTTCACTGAACAAGTCTGCTCAGGACCCAACAGAGACTTGGCAACTGACAACGAATGCTCCTGCAGGATCTTGGCCAAAATCTTTAACTCTGTGTTTAGAAGAGTTAGGGGCCTCTTATCATCTAATTTCCCCCCCCCCCAACATCCTTGCCCTTTCTCAACAGCATGATCGTACCCCTGGCAATCCGGTCGGAGATGGATCCCTGCCAGAACCAGTTGCTGAACATGACAGTCAAAATCAAGACAAAGATGTGCGACAGCCTCAAGTACAATTCATAGGGCAAACCATCCAGACTGGGTGACTTGCCTCTGCTGACCTTCTTCAATGTCACGTAGACTTTGCCCTCTGTGATCTCTTCCTTGCAGCTAGCCGCTTTCAATCGGCAAAAGCCGAGGAAAGTCAGCCAAATAGCTGCAAAACTCCTCCTCAGGGAGACCAGGCTCCTTGGTAAACCGGCTCTCGAAATGCCACTGAAACACCTTGCACATGTTATCAGTAGCCCGAAGAGTGTGCTCCTTCAGGGTTTTGACTTCATGAATATACTGATCAGACCCTCGACGAACCTCTTCTTTGTGCAATTCTGCACCCATGTTTACCGCTTTGGAAGACATCATGCTTAGCCTATGTCTAATTACCAAACCCATGTAGTGCTCGCTATTTAAATGCTCCAGGGCCTCCCTAGCTAAGGCTATCTCTAGGGGATCCCCTCTAGCCACCGCCTGGGAAAAACTAGCCTTAAGTGTCTTCACCTTCTCAGCTCTATCAAGGGCGAGCCGTTTGCTGAAATCAGTGGTAAAGTACCTAACCCTACACTTAAGTCTTTCCCACCACTTATTCCTGATAACCACCCCCACTAGCTCCTGCTGAACTAAGCTAGTTAGCTGCTCCTGGAAGTCCTGCCTGTCCATTAAAGACAGATTGAACTTCCAGTAGCCAGTCTTTCTAGGCCTACGATCTAACGCCACCCGGGCACAAACAAATTTGTGGTCTGAATAGGCTACCCAGTGAAATGTGGAACAATCTAAGAAGTCTACGCTGGCTCCTCTAACTAACATTCTGTCCAGGTAACCAACCACCAGGTCAGAAGACCAACTCAGAGCTCACATCCACATCTTCTCCCTGGGGTGATCAACCCGTTATCTATCAACAAGACCAAATTCATTGATCAGATCAACCAAGCTATGATCACCCATTCTCCCGCTAACACCCTGCCTCTGATCTAACTTGGGGTCTAGAATGGCATTCCAGTCCCCCATTAAGACTAAGCCCATTGAATCCACCAGGAACGGCCCCAACCACCAAAAAAACGAAACCCACTCCTCCTGGTCATTGGGTACATAAATCGCAATGACCCAAAACGAATCACTTTTCACAGCAATATCGGCCATGATCAACCAGCCCTTGGCATTGGTATGCACAAGGTCCACCTTCGCATCAAGAGTATGTTTCACCAGCAAAGAAACTCCTCTGGCATGCTAGTCCCCATATGCTGAATATACAGCAAAGTCATTAGACTGCTCACACATCGACGCTGCAAACAAAGTGGGTCTCTTCTATCACACCAACATCCACCCCAAACGACAAGGGGTCATGGAGCAGGCAAGCAGCCTTACCTCGATTCCTCAAGCCATTCACATTCAGACTAGCTATCTTGACTGACATCGATTAAGCCTGCAAAAAAATAAGAGTAAGAAAAGAAAAACCTACTCACATACGGGCTGGAAATCTGCATTGGTAAGGACCCCAATGGATTATTCTAGCTCTGACGTCATTCATCCTTCCAGGACAATTCCGCTGACATCCGTGGGATAGGTTAATTTTATACACCTATATAGGGAGGAATGGAGTAGAACAGGGACCCTCCCAGCACAATATTGACGTAATTTCCTCAAATAAGGAGAGTTCATTTCTGTGATTCTCATGTTGGAAAATATCTCCTTGGCTTCTGCCACATGACTCCAAACTTTCAAGTAGGTCCCAGTGTCCCTTATGCAGGTAATGACTCCTGGGGCATTTGGAAAATTACAGGGATCTTCAACCGATTTCCCATCTACACTTGACATTTTATACAAAAGACCCAATTTGGCCTTCTTTTGGCTGAACAGGCCCTTCTTGTATTTTTCCCCATCCACCCGTCCAAAAAAAGTTTTTTCTTTTTCTTTCTAGTAGCTTTGGAGTGGTGGGTAGGAGAAGCAGTTGAAGAGTGACGGAGTGCAGATAAGGAACTGAGGGAAGAGTTTGTGGGGCAGGAGGATGGAGCATACGAAGGAGAAGAAGGGAGGCTCCTAGATTTGGCTACTTCAACCGATTCTTTTGGTGAAGCAGGGACAGAAAGAGACCTGGTTTTGTCCATGCCCCTCTCCACCCTACTACACCTGGAGTGCTTTTGCGGTGTTGTTTCTACCCCCTCTTCCTCCTCTCTACTTCTCTTTAGAGAGGCTGCTTGAGGTGGAGGCATTTTGTCCACTTGCATTTCCACTTCAGTTTGCTGCTTCTGCTGCTGTTGTTGTTGCTGTTTTCTTGGTGTCTGCTTTTGTGTTACCTCCTTTTCGGGCTTCTTTTTACTTCCATTCTTTTTATTTTCATTCTTTGCCTGCTGTTGTGGTGGTGGTGGTTGTTATTTCTCTGTAGTCTCCTTCTTTTTGGAGGGAGAAGTTACGTTCTTCACCCTCCTACTACTTCCCACCTACTTCCAGGCACCATCGGGGTCTTTGTCTGCTACCCCCTCTACCACAGTCACTGCAACTACTGCTGTTTCTGTTGTAGCTGTGGGCTGAGTTGCGGGCTGAGGACGTTTCACGGGGCATTCCTTAGCCATGTGCCCCAAGACACCACACGACCAACAATACGGTTTCTGGCCCTCCACTACGACCCACATTTTCCTCTCTTTGCACAACAAGATATTGGGTATTTGCCCAAAATTCGTTTGAGTCAATGTGACTTGTAGTTTGACAACTCTTGTCGCAATGTCTGACTTCCCTAATAGAGCCTTCACCTTTTCCACTTTTCCACATTTCGAGAAGAAGGCCCCCATTCAGTCTTCTGAAATATCCATGGGCATGCCATAGACTGTAATCTTTGTCGTACTGGTGCCCATGTACTCTGTTTGCAGTCTCAGGTTTCTTGTGGTTAGCACACTGCCTGCTACCTGTTTGGCGCCCTGCTCTGTGGGAAGGAGAATGTCCCATATGGCATTTGTTTCTCGCCAAACCCTTTGAATTAATTTTTAAGGTCTTCAAGACCTCTTGGATTGTTTCCCTGCTGACTCCAATTAATTTATGACTTTTGACATCGGAGGTCAGCAGGGATACTATTCTGGTATTCATGGCCTACAACACCTCTGGGATGGTGAGGAATTCATTTTCCTTAAAAGAATTCTCAAACGTTTTTCTCTGCTCCGGATAATAGTTTGCATCTTTTTTCCTTGGCCTATTCTCCAACCAGGCCGTTTTTACTGAAGATGCCGGTGGAGTTGTATTTGCATTGTTTTCACTCATGATGGCCTGAACGACCACCATGGCTGAATAAATAACCAGTTGTTTCTTTTTTTTTTAAATTATTTTCACAACGAAAAAATAATGTCAAGAACAAACAGAATAAAATGAAAGAAGAACATGGACAACCAAAGACAATAACCAATTCAAATAAATAAATACAAAAAATGTAATGCAAACAAAAACCATGGGGAGGGTAAGAATAGAAGGAAGGAAATAAACAGAAAGGAAAAGTACAAAATGTACAAATATACATGAACTGATAAACTGAAAAGAAAAACTGAAAAATTCAAATATGTTTTTAGAAAATAAAAATTCAACAACTTATAAGTTTGTTCATGAATAAACAGAAGCTCGTCAAACACATTAAAAAAAAAACACTGGTTAACATTGCGTCTACTAGTAGTAGTCGTCAACAAACTCTGGTAGTGTACAGATACTGCACTTTGATCCAGGCCCCCAGGCTGAGCAGCTTGGGATAATATTTATTTGTACAATAGTAAAAAAAGTGACGCAGGGCCAAAAGGGGGATTGGGGAAAGGACAGTCTTCTTCTGTCTTAATTTCTAAACTTAACTAGCCGCAAACACTGACCCAAACATACTAACAATAGTCCTACCACCAAAACAACACATTCTCTCCTACCTTTCTTACTACATCCACTATAATACCTCATTGTCTCTATGAAATCCTAACTAGTCCCCATATGTACATTTCAAAGTCTGTGGTTTTAAAATAAGGTTAGCAATAAACCCCCCCACAATCCCTAAATGTGGCAGAAACATTGGGATGCATTGGAAAAAAGGGGCTAACAATAAATATACGGAATGATTTGTTCAAGTACTCCCTGGCTAGAGGGAGTAAAAAAACCGTAGATATAAAATTACTCCTCATGTTGTTTGATGTTTGAGTAGCACTGCCTAATCCAATGCTCTCAAGGTGCGGTTTTGTATTCAACCATATTGGGGCCAGTCATCCAGTTACTCGCATGATGCTGAACTTAAATCTGCAAGATAAGAGGTTGTGAAGGTCAAGGTCGTTTTTTTTCTAAGAAGCAGCCAATGGTGGCTGCGACAGGTCTATAAAGCAAACAAGGGCAGTTTGCAAATGGATTACGCATTGTCAACTCAACCGATTTTATTAAACACACAATGTGTGTTTTATCTTGGAACTTTTCCATTTTCATGGTTTTATTAAAAATACCTCAGTGTGTGTCTTTGTACCTTTCCATTTTCAGGGGTTTATTTAAACACACCTAAATGTGTGTATATAACTTACTCCTTTCAAAGGATTTTTATTAAACACACCTAAATGTGTGTATAATTATCTTTTCCCTATATGGGTATCCACTATAGTGTTTGGTTTGGACTTAATGTTGTTGCAGGAGAGTAGATTATTAGGAAAAATATGTATATATCAGAAGGTTTGTGTTGGCTGCCTGAAAATAAACTTTTCCACAAACATTTAACTTTGGGCATGGCACAAGGTCATCAACAACAAAATATAAAACAAACAATATTCCTTTTTAGAAAAACAAGAATAAAGCATATAACAAATATATACATCATGAGAATGAGAATGTTCTTTAGGACAGATAGAGAGTTTGTTCAGTGTTCCTGTCTGTAAAAGGATTTTCAAAGAATTAATCAGTTCCGATTAAATAATATTTTACATCATAAATTTCTGTCATAGTTTGATATTGAAGATTAAGGTAAGAGTTGTCTCCCTTTATCTGTTGAATACTGAATATATATTTTTTGTTAATGAAACAGATAAAAAGATGGAAGTTTAAATATTATGTGACTAAAGTTGATTCAACAAATGAGTAAAATCTTTTGAAGAAAGTAAGTTGTCTTCTTCCTGGAAAGTTTGTTGTAACCAAAATCGGTAAATAAAATGTTGGTTGAAATCAAAAGTTGAACATTGTGTTTAAAAGATAAACTTTTAAGCTTATAACTTTTGAGTAAATTGTGCATTAAATATTAAGAATCTTTTGGCTGTAAGATGGTTGACTTGAAGTAATTTTGCATTAGGTTATGTTCAAAGTTGCTTTTTGAATAAAATGTTTGTTTGGCAAACTGTATGTTCTTTGAGTAGAATTCTTCTTGCCTCAGTAAAAATCGTAGATGTTGAATTTGAAGTGTAGTTTGTTGGTGAGTGAGTGAATTCAAAATTTGGGATTATGTTAGGAAATTTAACTTTGAAACTTCAAAGATTTGAATGGCATGAATCTGTTTGGTGAATTGTTTGATGCAGCAAAGCTCACTGTTATAAGATGATAAGTTTCTGTTGCTTGTAGTTGAAGGAGTAAATAAGATGAGTTAAGAGATGTGGAATGTTTGCACATACGTGTGTTTGTGTGTGTGTGTGTGTTTGTGTGTGTGTGTGTGTGTTATAGCATCTTCCCATAAGGGACAGACACAGGCTCTTCACTGTTGTGGTTCTGAGAAAAACAGAGGAAAAAGAAAGAGTTGAAAATGTTGCTAAGTATTTATAATTAATATGTACCACATGATAGGCTCGAAACACATAGACAGATTTTGGCAGCAAATTAATTCTAACTATGTGGATGTAGATGAAAGCATGTTATTAGCATTAATTGACCAATTAGGAGTCAGAGAAATATCAAGGCACTGATCCTCTTTCTGCACAAAATTTGCAGTCAAAAGCAAGTGGTAGCAGAATGCTAAAAATGTCAAAATACAATTGATTTCTTAAAATTTTTAGTAGGTACACATATTTAAGTTGCAATCCCTGTCTTTGTTTTTCTTAAACAGCAAAATTAATAACAACCGGCTTAGATTAAGAAATCCAACTAAATAGAAAGTTATAGAAATAGTTTCCCTTATGAAAAAGGGGATACTGACTCAATTCCTGTTAGAGATGTTGTGAGCCGGTGTAAGCATTGAGAGATAAATACATGTGTCTTCTGAAATGCCGACAATAAACATGCAGACTCAAGATGTGAGTCCACATAAAGAAATATAAAGAAGCAACAAGAACCGACATATATGTACAAACAAATGATAATGTATTAACAGCAAAGGGTTACAAGTGACAAAGACAATAATGTGTATAACAATTGTATGGAAACTTTTAGGTCAAAAGTATATGTGTGCATGTATTGATCATGCATTTTCAAAAAGAGAAAAACATGTTCTTCCATGAGAAATTTACATCTTGATGTAAAAAGTAAGAAGAGAGAGATAAAAAATTATCACAGAATATTTATATTGGTGGACAGTGTCCCCTAGTAATGGTTTCGAAAATTAAGAGGAGATAACCCAACAGAGGCACACACTTCTCAATCTCGTATAGTTGTTATTAATTACACTGTTTAAAAAAACAAAACAAAAAACACAGAGATAGCTATTGAAATATGTGTGCCCAATAAAATAACATTTACAAATATACATATATATATATATATATATATATATATAATTATTTATTTAAAAAAAAAATTATAACATGAATATGTTATAACATATTATGTTATAATTTTTTTTTTAAATAAATAATTATATCTGCTCTACTTTGCATTGAGCACTCTTTTAAGAATAGTAATTGTTGGTTATTGAATTCATTCCGTATACACCAATCATATACTTGGGTATATATATATATATATATATATATATATATATATATATATAGGGTGCGATGTGTAAATTGTCGCCATTTCATATTTTTAATTTTGTACATATGTGTTGTTTGTTTTTGATTTTGTCAGTGGATAAATTGCCATATATATTATGCAAACATAAAATAATACTGACATCTCCTTTTAAGTAACAGATATATTTATTAAAATTAGACAAAAAACTCTTGAAATAATACAGAATCAATTTTTTCAATAAAATTGCCATTGGTTGCAACCACAACTTTGGAATCTCCTGCAACTCTTCTGTATGGTCTCCTTGTTTAAGTTGTTGAATACTGCCATAATTCTTGCCTTCAGATCATCTTTACTTCTACAAGGAGTTTTGTTGGTCAAAACTGCGCCCTACACATAATAATCAAGGGGTTTGCAGTCTGGGGAATTAGGTGGCCAGATGTAAGGGGTGATATGGGCTCAGAAATTGTCTTACAGCCATGGGTTCTCCTGCTTGTGTGACATGGTGCAAAGTCTTGTTGTCAGACACAGAGTTTTTCAGAAGCCATCCTCTTGACCTAGGACAGCACTACTTCCTCAAGACACTTGGTTTAGGATTCCATGTTGAGTCGTAGGCCTTCACCAACAAATTCAGGAGTTCTTTTCTAATCCGAATGATCAGAGTGAGTTTTCTGAGCAGCCATACCTTCGTAATCACTATTAGACTCATCCAACTCTTTCTGAATCCTCTGCACTGTCCTCAGATTAACACCCAAACTCTCTGAAATGTTTGTATTGGAGCTTCTGTCACGAATGCCAAATAGTGTGGAATGCCATTTCCAAATTTCCAGACTTCTATACATCTTATGAAATAATGTAACCACTTGTATTGGTCTATAAGTTAATTGTCTAGGATTTATATGCAAACAACTTTGTGTCATGACCTATATTAAAAAATTTTTTGGTGAGTTTCAATTTAGCGTAAGTCACATTCAATTGGTTAATCACAGTAAAGCCCACGAGCCTATTTTTATTGTTTTTTTTTTTTTGAAAAAAGAGGAAGTATTCTGCTTTTGAAATTAAATCCTCATTCACTCACCAGTAGCTTAATATTGCCTGAGGAGACACTTTTGTAGTATCAAAACATAATTGTAATTGGGTAGTGATTTTTACATTGCATTTGTTTTAATATCCTAAAATAAATAATATCTATATTGGACCCTCTTTTAAATTAAATGTTACGCACAGTGGAATTATACTCGATTTGTTCTTATTTTGCCTGGATACATATATATATATATATATATATATATATATATATATATATATATATATATATATATATATATGTACAGAGAGAGAGAAAAGAGAGGATAGATGTTTATGCATGTGGCTGCAGATATACATATTTGCATGTATAAATTTCATGACACATTAGATTGAAATAGGTATGTATGTGTGTTCATTTTTTTCTTAGATATAAATGTGAATTCTAATTCCTTATGTTTGTAGGAAGAATTGTTGGTAATAATCAGGTGACCAGAGATGATATAATGATAATGTCATTTATATCTTTGGCAGCATATCAGCAAATATCTATGACTAATGAAATGTACATATGCCTATATAAATATGATTATTTGCATATACATAAATATACATATGGACAAATGTGTTAGCACACACACACACACACATATGCCAGGGTTTCTGTAAAAGAAAAAGAAAGTAATGATAGCCTGTGAGTACCTCTTAAAAGAGCTTAATGCTAAAGCTGTGTCATGGCATGTCTTTCTATATAGTTAAGCATGCAAAAGATGAAATAAAAAATGGCTTTAAAGCAGGTTTGAAGAACTCTTCAAAGAACCTATATTCACATCAAAAGCACATTTAATAGATGTTAAGACATTTTCTAAATCCTTACCACTGGCAAACTACTGGCTTCTCATTGAAGATATTTGAAGATTAAATCCTTTAGAGAAGTTCTTTCTGACCATTAATAAGTAGTTCTGACACTGTACTGATTTGAGTTCATAGGAATCACTGAAAAGCTTTTGAGTCAGGTCACCATGGTGAAAACTCTTCCTCTCTGTCAATTTTGTAAATCAGTCTTACATGGCATTTAAGAGTGTCAACTTGTATGAAACCAGCTTTAGTAAAAGAAAAAATAGAGAAACATAATTATAAAGTAAATTTATATATGCATTTTTATACATGCTTATAGGTAAACAATATTTGATTAGCAAACAGGCATGAATTTCAGACTTGCCCAAATTCTTTTTGTTAATGGACTTTAAATATAATCCAATATTATTTCTTATTACTTTAAACATCATATTTAGTGGATGCATGTGTTTGAATAGACATCCTGGTTTTTTAAACAGTGTAAAATTACATCTACCAGCTTATTCATTTACAAACCTTAACCACTGCATTATTAATATTACTTCCCTACTTCATTCTTTTTCAAGGATTCAGTATCCATTATTGTTAATTTCCCTCAAAGTTGTTTTCTATTGTCATAGCAGGATATAACAACACAACTATGAAATTCAAATACACTATTGTTCAGTGATCAGAGTCACCTTCAGTAGTAGAATAAACTTTTTTGAACAGCAAATGAAATCATATACAGATTAGTAAAGGTTAATAAAGAAAATGCACCTTCCAGCAGGGTTTGAATATGTGTCTCCCCTGTTGAGGAAATCACCAGAAAGCCTGGTATGCTTTAGACCCTTTGTAAAATAGAGATATCTACTCAAACAAATACATCCACTAAATATAATATTTATAGTAATACGGAATATATACAAGTGGGTGCTGAAAAGTTTTTGGCCTAATTTATTTATTCATTCAGTAAAGTTAAGGAGCATCAATCCCAGTCAGTAGATATATGGGTGACCACTTGGGAAGACTGGGTACTGCAAGTAACCTCCTAGCATCTGAAATATGTTTTTACTTTAAATAACCAACAAAGGATTGATAAACTGTAAAAAAAAATTAATCAATTAATCACACAATCCCAAAATCTGATCAAATAATCAAGACATAAAACTTTTTAATTTTTTCTTGGTCAAGCTAAGAATATTTTCCAACCTTCCTCTCACATACACACACATACATACATATACATACACACACACACTGCATACATACACACACATAATTATGCATTGTTGAATAGACATATTGTTCCTATTATATTTAATATATATTCCTTTAATTGATAGATTAATATATTTTAAATATATCTTAAATACATCTAAATTCTTAGAAGCCATATAATGCCAGATTCACACAATATTACAAGCTTTTAAATGGAAAATTCACATTACATTCAGATAATATCAATTATATTCAAAAATAAAAACTAAAAGATATTTAAAAATGAGGTAAAAGGTACTTTAATTCTTGACAATGACCGAAGTCAGCTGAAAGCTTGAAATGCTTAATGAATAGACATAAACTGTAAACATTTTCTTCATAAATTCAATTCAATAATAAGGAAATTAATTCATCAACTAGGAATAATTTAAAAAAAACTATAATATCACTATACTATAAAACTATAATATATATGCATAAATTGTATATTTACCAAAATATATTAAATGAACATTTGCTGCCCAAATATACACAATATATATATATATATATACATATATATATATATATATATATACATACATACATATATGTGTGTGTGTGTGTTTGTGTGTTTGTGTGTGTGTGTATTTAATCATTTCACCCTATGCAAGGCGCTAATGCCACTAGGATGAAGGGAGTTGTGGTTATGGACTAAGGATAATTGTGATACTCACCACATTTTGTCTGTGGGTTGATGAGAGGTTCCTGAGACTCTCCTTTAGTTGAATTTGTTTCCACATTAGGATTTTGTAACCTGACTTTTGCCATTAGTTGAAGTAGGAATGGATTCTCTGGTTTTCAATTGTGAGTCATCTTTTATTTCAGTTGGATATCAATAATCTGCCCTGCTATTTTACCTATAACTGGAGACAGAAGAGATAGAATCATGTATTTCAAATGGAAAGCTGTATTAAGCAAACACCAGTCATCTCAGTCCAAATACAAACTTTATAGGATAGAATTGATAGCACCACAACCAACCCTCTTCATACATGCTTTGGAACTGGTTTGAATTTAGACTTGTCATTTTAGACTGCTTGCCACATGAGAGTAGAGAGTCTTGTCTGCCTTGCTTATTTTGCCCCTAGATTTTAGGGAGAAGGTGTGGAATTAGAACTTTCCCAAGACAGTCAATGAAGTTTGCTCAAAGCTTACAAAAATGGCATCTGTTTACTTTGTTTTTCAGATTACAAATACCATTTTGAATACATCCATTGAAAAAATTCCCAGAAGATAAATAACAAGAGAGTTTTTTTCCTCTGGCTGTTTAACGTCTTGGCAATTCATAGGATAATAAGATTTGTTTCTATTATCATCATTAACAATCTTATTTGAGATAACATGACTGAGAATTAATCACACATATGAGAAACAGATTAGGCATCAATGCTTTGTAAGTAATAGTCACATTGTTCTTGCAATATATATATGTATGTATATATATAAATGTAAAAGAATGAAAAGAATATAAATTCAAACGTTTATGACATTAATATAAAAAAGGGCTCAATACAAGTGTAGAACAAGAGATACTTATTATAAACTGTTACATTGGAACATGCAAGTTACCATGACAAAAATGCATATTTGTTTCAACATCTAAAGACATCTTATCAGGTGGTTAACAATGGTGGTAATAAACAATTTTATTTAAAAATACAATTTATGAAACATCACTTCTTTTTACATTTTTGAAAATTTTCCATAGAAAGCAAAGAAACAAATATATAAAAAAAATTTATTCTTTCCATATTGTTCTTATTGTACAACCTTACAGCATATGAAGATATTGATTTAAATAGTATAAGGGTCTATAGGGACGATTGTTACATGGTTGTAAATAACCCTACAGGAAGTAAAGTTGATAAACTTAGAAAATTAATTCATAGAGTATTTAAATCTTTTAATCTTAGCATAATAATTAATTCCAATATAAGACAAGTTGATTTCCTAGATGTGACTTTAAATTTAGCTTCAGCCTTATATGAAAAACAATGCCAATCCAATTTATATCTACCCTAACTCCAATCATCTATAATCCAATATATTCCATCATCTGTTAAACAATGTATTAACCAACACTCTTCTAACAAAAAGATATTCAAGAAACATAAAACAATTTATAATAAAGTTCTCAGAGTTAGTGGGTTCAGATCTTCTGAAATTAAGTTTATAGAAAATTATGATTGTTCCAGAAAGAAAAACAGAAACAGGAAGATCATATGGTATACACCTTCATTAAACCAATTAATTCATACTAAATTGTGACATAAGTTTCTTAACTTAATTGATAAACATTTTTTCAAAAGTAATTCATTAAGTAAAATTTTCAATTGGAAGACTCTAAAACTTAGCTATAGTTGTACTAATAATCTAGAGAAAATAATTAAATCATATAACAATAAAATATTGAAATTATATAACAATAATAACTGTAATACTAGTACCAATTCTAACTCATCTCGTATAACTAACATAGTAATTGTAGATCCATGATGGAACTGTGTTTTCTTTGTCTACAGGAGAAAATGCAGATAATTAACCTTTTGAATAGTGATCAATTATGAAATCAGAGATATGAAACTATGGTAAATTGCAGATATATTAAGAAATTAACCTTACAATCTTGCTAAATTTTATAACTCAATAATCACTCCTCTTATTATATATTATCTTTATATAAACATTTTAATGCTATCCTTAGTGGTTTATTCTAGATTAAGGTATTAAGTAGGTTAGTATTTGTAAATTACTGGTAGTAAGGTTAGCTGCAAATTGGCTTATGATTATTTTACTGGTGATAATAATAGTTTTTAATTTAAAATAAATACATAAAAGTCATATAAATATTTAACATTTATTTTTTATTCTAATTTATAATATAAGGTTGGTATAGTTAAGTAGTTGTTTTGTTTGTATATGGCTTTTCTTCTTAAAGTGTCTTTTATTTACATACTATGTTTAATTTTGTTTAAATATGTGATTTCATTCAAAATGCCATAAATTTTGAAATGCTATAATGTATCTAAAATGTGTCCTTTCTTGTCACTTTATATTTCCATTCAATTTTGAATTCTCCATCTTAACATGTCTTCATTGGCTAAAACTGGTATCAACAACTTCTCATATTTTATTTTCTTCTCTTTCCTTTTCCTTTGTATCTGTAGAATTTGGATGTACTCCTCTCCTTCTTTTCTTTTCCTTCTCTTCATAGTAGGGTTGCTTTCTTATGCTTCCTTAGGCCTTTCTTTTCTTTCTTCTTTCTTTTTCTTTTTATTGATTTCTTATTTTCTTCCTTTTTTAATTTAATCTGCTTTTTTCTTTCTTTTCCTTTTATGGAAAGAATAAGTTTTTACATATATATTTGTTTCTTTGGCTTCTATGGGAAATTTTCAAAAATGTAAAAAGAAGTGATGTTTCATAAATTGTATTTTTAAATAAAATTGTTTATTACCACCTTCGTTAACCACCTGATGAGATGTCATTAGATGTTGAAACAAATATGTATTTTTGTTGTGGTAACTTGCATGTTCCAATGTAACAGTTTATAATAAACATGTATGCATATGTGTGTGTGTGTGTGTGTGTGTGTGTGTGTGTGTGTGTGTGTGTGTGTGTGCATATGACTGTAAAATTCTGCAAGCAACTCATTAGCTTTGAAGCCTCATTTAAAATAATGCTACAGTATTACTAGAATCTCAGAACTTGTCTCTGCCATTGTAAAATCTGAACAAAAGGTAAAAGTGAATAGTACTGATAATAATAATAATAATAATAATAATAATAATAATAATAATAATAATAATATGTACTTTCTTATTGACATGGCAGTTTCTGCAGACTGCAATGCATCTTTGAATATCTTAAAAAAAACTATCAAAATATAAGGATCTTGAAGTGAAAATCTTAAAAACATAGCACAATAATTGCAGTTGTGGTTTGAACCCTGAGTTCATTTAGAAAAGGCTCTGATAATCTCATTAAAGTGAAATCCATACCTTAAAGAAATACAAAAAGTAGCAATCCTCACACATTATAAAGGGCTTTAACTATGTAAAATGTAGGTATTTTTATGTTGTTTTATTTTTATTTTATTTTTTTATAAAAATGTTCATTGAAAATATCATGATGCCATTTCTGACCTTAGGTTTCTGGTTGAGACCCAGAAGGAAATGAGTATAGAACAGAAATCACAACAAATAATAATAATAATAATAACCATAACAATATTTTTTTAATTTTTTTGTTAATAGCTGCATGTGATTATAAAATAAATTCATGTCAAATAGAATTTTCTTACAATAATAATAATAATAATAATAATATGAAAACCAATATTATGTATATGAACCAGAATCTGCTTCAGAGAAAAGCAAGAAAAACACTTTATAGGACTTTGAAATTCAAAGAGATGCACAATTCCATTCCAAAAGAACACAAATATTTGTCAGCAAGTGGAACACTAAGATTCTTTGGAACATCTGTTGCTGTTACCATGGGTTAAAGAATAATATTGAAAGAAAGTGAAAAGCTGAAAAAGTTGTAGGACATGAATGTGACAATTGTATTATCATTATTAACATGCCTGGAACAGTCTTCAAGAGATTTTGAAAAAATTGAAATATGTAGAAATATTGTAACCATTCAAAGGACATCATTACTAAAATCAGTTCAAATACTGAGGAGAGGACTGTAGCATTGGGGAGGTTTGTTATCACTTGATCTCCAGTGAAAGTTACCAAAAGCTGATGTTATGCAAACTCTATAGAAATAAAAAAAATAATTCTAATTTATATGTGAATTCAACAAGATGGCTCAAAAGAAATTTCAAAGCAGGTATGATAGAACAAGAACAGTTATACACTGGGAACTGTGAAAACAACTTGATTTCAACTATATAAAAAAATGCTACAGAAAAATTTTATAAATTTCAACTGACAGTAATGGTAACTGTTCTTTCAGACTAACCAACCCATCCAGACAAAAAGACTGGATTTGATAGTTATAAAAAATGAAAAGCAAGAACCTGCCAATTCAAAGCAGATGATGGGGTGTAACTGAAAGGAAGCAAAGAAATGAGAAAAATACCAAGATTTTGCCTGGAATCCATGAAAATTGTGGAATACAAAGATTAAGGTTGGCTTATAATAGTTGAAGCCCATGGAACAATGATAAGAACATTACAGACAATATTGGATTCATTTCAAATTTGAAAATGTGTTGAAACTCTCCAGACCTTTGTGTTACTGGGCTTTGCAAGAATACAGGCAAAAGTGCTTGAGATTTGAGGAGACTTACTCTCACCTAATCTCCAGTTATAACCACTATTCATCTCATGTGAACATGCAAATGCATCAAATAATATTTATCTGTTCGATATTAATTTATATAAAATACACTGTGTGTAAATGTATAGTCTTTTTTTTTTTGCAATTTTATCCTTTACAAGAGTTATCTCCTTTACACTGTTGTCATGAGATGACAGTGTCTTTGTTATGACAATAGCAGACAGTTCAAAAATCCTTTACAAAGTCAAAAGGAGAAAAGAACCAATTTCCTGAGAATGCAAAATACAACAATAATAAATAGAAAAATATATTTAAAGAATGTGAAAGTATTAAAGAAAATAACTTCATATTTTTGATAGCATTGATAAACAAATAATAATAAATCAGGAGGAGGAGGATGTTGGCCATGAAAATTCTTTTGAATAATAATTTAAGTGACAATAAAAATAGAAATGCTGAAATGTTTTTCTTTTATTAATACCACTAATCATTCATGATTGGGACACAGTGGAATGCACATTTTGTCAAGCTATCTAATGATAAGAGAATGTATAGAGACAAACAAATTCATACTTTTCCAAAGTTCATTAACAGAAAATAAACATAAACAACCTGAACTGGAATTTGAACTTTTTCATCATTTCACACCAAACAAGGCAATAATACCACTAAGATGCAAAGAGTCACTGAGAGTGAAAGAAAATGATAAGATGCTAGTAAAGAAGAAAAGAGACAATAAAAGAACAGGTTCCAGTAAGAGAAAAGATGACATTTTATGTTGCACTTAAATTTTTGAAGATTGTAGCTAGCAGGGAAGTAAAAAATAAGCTGAAATACAAAAGAAGAAACTATTAGAATAAAAATTGCAGTTGCATTCCAATAGTAAAAATAGTGAAACTTAGTTGCTAATATAGTAGCATGTGGTTGAAATACCAAGGATGAAAGCCATTAGAATAATTGCCATGAAAATATTTATAGAAAAGACAAGTAAGCTACACCAAAGTATTGGGAAAGTATGTTTCATAGACTATGCAAAGGCCTTCAACAAAGTATGCCACAAGGATCTGCTGGAACTGCTCAGCAACCTTGATATATTCAAGAAATATATCAAAATAATCAAGAACCTATACTGGCAGCAAACAGCATGCATGTGCATAGGAAATGAGTTCAGTGAGTATACAAAAATAGAAAGAGGCATAAGGCAAGGATGCGTCTTCTCACCCGACCTGTTCAACCTATACAGCGAGGCAATTCTGAGAGAATTGGAAACCTTACCAGGATTTAGCACTGGCAGCCACAATCTTAACAACATAAGATACACAGATGACCCAGTACTGATAGCAGACATTGAAAAGAAATGACAAAATCTCCTAGAGAAGGTAGTGGCAGAGTGAGAAGAAGGGACTAAGCATAAACTCCAAGAAAACAGAATGCATAGTCATCAGTAAAAGGATGAGCCTGAAATGTGATTTGCAGGTTGGGAACACTAAAATCAAGCAGGTGCGGAAATTTAAATATCTGGGAAGCATTCTGACAGAGGACGGTAAGTGCAACACTGAGCTCTGAAGATGTATTGGGATGACCAAAGATGCATTCCAAAAGCTAGGCAGAGTATTACAAGACAAGAGGATTTTGTTAGTAACAAAGAAATGTATGTATTGGGATAGCCAAGAACGTGTTCCAAAATCTGAGCAGGGTATTGTGAGACCGGAGGATTTCTTTGGTAACAAAGAAAAGAATACTGAGCTTTTATGTGATAATTGTCTTCCTTTACGGCAATGAATGTTGGACAATTTCCTGAAAGATGAAAAAAAGACTTGAAGCAACAGAGATGTGGTTCTACAGAAGGATGCTAAGGATATCATGGACCAAGTGTGTGAGCAACGATGAGATCTTAGGGAGGATGCAAACAAGGAGGAGGGTTATACTTAACATCAGGAAGAGGTAGCTGAAGTTCCAAGGATACATAATGAGAAAAGAGGGCCTGGAGAGTCTGATATTCATGGGTCAAATAGAGGGAAAGAAAGACAAGAGAAAACATTGCATGACATACCTCGCTGGCTTAAGCAAGTGGATGACAGAACGTGGTCTGGGGGAGGTAGCAGAGGGAAGGAACTTGTTGAGAGCTGCAAGTGATAGGAGGAGGTGGAGAGCCATGATCATCTACATCCTGAACGGACATGACACATAAAAAGAAAGAAAAACTGAAGTCAAGATTCCAGGTCAGGAACAATTAGTTCATAAATTCTATTTACCATCATGCTGATGGTTAAGTGACTCTCCACTTACAATTCTACTAATATTAACAGCTTAAATGGTAGGGTTGATTAGATCAATACAACTAATGATCAGATATTATGTTGTCTTTTTTTCAAGAAACAGAAGTGACAGTAAATTATAAAATAAAATGATACAGTAAACCAGTTCAGAAAGAATATGAAAATAAATATGATTGGATAGGAACAGTTATTCATTAGGAATTGTGCAAGTTACTTGATTTTAACCATGCAAAGAAATGGTATAAGCCAAAACCAGGAACTGTCTATCATAAGAAAAACAAAATATTTTAGAGCTTTAACATTAAGAAAAATCACTCACTGGCGATCAGGCTTTAATATTGTATATGAAAAAGTGATGTCTCATCATTGATATGACAATTCCAGTGAATCACAAAAACTAAAAAAATAAGAGCAGATGGAATTCTAACCATACAAAAACTACAAAAAGGTTTAAAACATGACACTTAAGGTAGTGCCCATAACCAGAGGCCCACTTGGAACAGTCACAAGAAGTCTTAAAAATGTTGAAGGTGTATGTGATCTGAGGCATTTTTAAACACAGAGTACTGCAGAACAAGAAAAGATGTATATGTGCTAATAATTTAAGGATAAAGTCATTCAGTCTCCAAGAGCAATTATCCGATACCCAATGACATGACGATATAAACAATGATAATATGATGTAAATCTTCACCACTATAAGTGTCTGGTTGAAATCCTCACATTCACATCAGTATTCTTGCAAATTTTACAAGTGCTATTATTATTATTCATGTAAATAATAATAAAAGCAATGAAAGTTATTCATTTTTTTTGGCATTAAATATTCACTGATCTCTATCTTTCCCTTTCCATTGCAATTATTTTGTTCTATTTTGTTTTGTAACTTGAGGGTTTTTTTCTTATGAATAAAGAAGGAGACAAAATATTTATTTTTTAATATTTTTTGCTCTCAAATTTTTTTAATTTAATAATCTTTTTTATTATATTTGTTTCTAGTTACACTTTTCAATTTTTGTTTTTTTTTAGTTCTTATTTAACCTTTAAGTTATTTTCTTCATTTTTTTGTAGTCTTTATATTTTTATTTTCTATTCTTTTTTTCCTTAATTTTTAAAATACCATTTCCTATTTTGCCTCACTTCAAACTATCTTTTTCTCGTCCTCTCTCTGAATATTAACAATTTTTTAGAAAGCAAGTAAAGAAAACTTTGAGTGAATTGTCTTATTTAATATCTAAAATGGGGAAAAAATAGGTTCTTAATTTTATATCTGTTGATTGTTTGAACTCCAAATGTTAGACAATGTGAAATAAATAAAATATTAATAATATCCACAGTATTATTCACAGTAGTATTTACATTAGGCACATAACAACAGATAATGACTTGTGTAGATAATATGGCTTCAGTCTATTTATATAGAAAAATATGTTTCACAGAGGGCAGCACAACATACATACACATATTTGACCAGAAATGACTGATCACATATAGGTTTATATTGTGGCACTCCTACTTATAGTGAGTGTATTTGTAATATAAGGAGAGTGAATTTCCTTAAAGACATTGACAAACTTCTTCAGTCACAGATTTAGAGAATATATCTAAGATTTTTTTGTTCAGATGGATTATGTGCAAGTTGTGCACTAATGAAGTGATATTGTATGTCAGTATGTTTTGATCTTTGGTGATATGTAGGAGTTTTACAAGATTTAAGCTTGGTTGTCACAATATATAGAGACACATTTTAACAAATCAGAATTTTTCGTACTTTTCAGTAAGTGAATTAAGAACTTTAACTCTTGTGGTGTGAGTGTTAAAGCTGTGTATTCTGTCTCACAAGTGGATTTGTACAACAGTTTGCTGTTTTCCACTTTTCCAAGAGGAAAAGTGGAAAACAGTGGAAAATCCTTTTGCAAGATATTGTCATAAGTTGTTTTACTGTTAAATGTCATGTAATCATTATTACATCGCTTCATTGTGTGATTCTTTTGTGAACTATATTGTTATAGAAATTTAATCTTTGCCAACATGAGTTTCAAGTGCTGACTCACTTTCCAGTCTAAGGCCATTTTTGTCTCTTCTTAGAGAATTTATTTTTAGTAAAAATATAAGAAGCTGTAGATGACTGATTAAAAGCTTTCATAAGTCTTTGATAATAATCAGTTTAATCCAAATCTCTTTATCTTTTTCATAAGTAATATATAACTTTTGATTCCAAAAAGAGTTTGCCAAGCTCTTTTCACATTGCTATTTTGGTATAGTGTGTGGGGTATACACTCACACCATAGGAGTAATGGTAGTAGAATTTTTAGGCTTGTTTTTACAAAGATAAAAACAAGAAAAATAAATATACACAATATATAAAGGCATGACAAATTGTATGGTAGTTTCATACAATTTTATTTATGTATTTGTGCATATTGGTGTATGTTTTATGTTACAATTTTGATAATGTTCATGTTATAAAAGGGAGTAAGATACTCCATAATATCACAAATCCTGTCATGGAGGGAAGTTACACATGTGTTGTCATCCCGACAGTTCTTGAGCGAAGAGATTAAATCTCACATCTTTTGGTGGGATGTCCATATTTCCAGCAGGAACAGTTTTTTGCTGCATGCTGGGAGTAATTTTATTATTTTTATTTAATTTATTTTAAACAAGGTTTAAATATTATTGTTTTATTTTATTTGTAATTTTCATTATTATTATTATTATTTTATTTATTTCTAATAATAAACCTTACAATCTTGCTAATAATAATAATATCCCTACAAGTGAATAGGGAACATATTTTTCATGCTGAATAAGAAGTGATTCAAACTCTTTACATGTAAATTCTATAGTATGCCATGATCACTTTTAATATGTTTCATTTTTCATTATGCTGTAATATTAGCTAAATATTTCTCAGTGCCTTACAAGGTATCATGCTTTTGTCTGAGGAAATTGGTCATGATCAAACCTGAATAACTGTCCCCAGCATTAAGTGCATGGCTCTCCACTTCCTCCTATCCCTGGTAGTTCTCAATATGTTTTGTCCTTTTGCTACTTCTCCCAAACCCTATTCTGTCATCAACTTGCTTAAGCCTGCTAGGTATGTTATATGTTGATTTCTCTTGTCTCTCTTTCCCTCTATCCACCCAGTGAGTATCAGATTCTCCAATCCCACCTTTCTAATTAAGTGTCTCAGAAATTTCAGCTACCTCTTCCTGATGTTAAGTATGAGCTTCCTCCTTGTTTACATCTTCTCTAAAACCTCATAGTTGCTCACATGTTCAGTTCATGGTATCTTTAGCACCATTCTGTTGAACCAATACCTCCATTGCCTGAAGTCTCTTCTTCATCTTTGAGGAGACTGTCTAACATTCACTGCCATAAAGGTGGACAGATATCATGTAGCAGTTCAGTACGCTTTTCTTTGTTACCAACAAAACCTTCTTGTCTTGTAATACTCTGACTAGCTTTTGGAATGCATCTTTGGTCATCCCAATACATCTTCAGATCTCAGATATTTAAATTTCCGCACCTGCTTGATTTTAGTGTTCCCAACCTGCAAATCACATTTCAGGCTCATCCTTTTACTGATGACCATGCATTCTGTTTTCTTGGAGTTTATGCTTAGTCCCTTCTTCTCACTCTCCTTCACTACCTTCTGTAGGAGGTTTTTTAATTTCCTTTCTGTGTCTTTTATCAGCACTGTGTCATCTGTGTATCTTATGTTGTTAAGATCCTGGTAGGATTTACAGATATTGTTTGCTGATGTCACTAAAGATTCTCTTAGTGCATCTTATTTCAAGTTTTCATTTCCATTTTGTCCCTCATATCTTCTTTTTACACTGTCCATATATTTTTCTTTCAGGTATGGGTCACTCAGGAGTTGTATTAAAATTTGGGTGCTGCATTAGGCTACTTCAGTTTCCATAGTTTCACTCTTAGTTTACATATAACAGAGTAATGATCACTTCCACAGTCGGCATTTGGGTAGGTTTTACAGTAAACCATTACATTTCTGAATCTTTTATTAATAGTTATGTAGTCAAAATCAATTTGGTTTTTAGTTTTTCCTCCTGGGCTCCTCCATGTCCATAATCATCTCAGATATTCTTGGAATCATGTGTTGGCTATTACCTGGTCAATGACTGAGCATCACTGTATCCATTTTTCTCCATATTTATTACGGGTTCCTAGTCCAAGTTTTTCGGCTATATCCTCTGCCCTCTCCCTGCTTCAGGTCTCCCATGAATGATTTGCAATGAGCCTTGGCATTGTCCAGCATGGAGTAGAAAGATTTGATTTCTTCTTCCTTACTTTGTGAATACACTATTACGATAGCTATGTTGAAAGGCTTTCCTTTCAGTTTGACTACCAGAATTCTTTCAGATAATTGGTAGTATCCCAGAATGAATTTCTTGAATTCTTGATCTAGTATCAATCCTACTCCTTCATCATTTTTCTCTCCACCTACGTAAATAATCCTGTGATTGTCACTGACAAAATCTCCATTTATTGGCCATCTAGTTTCACATACACCTAAGATGTTGATTTTTAGTCTACTCATCTCTTGTTTTATATTATCTAACTGGCCAAAGCTGTTCAACGTCTGAACATTCCATGTCCCAAGAGTTATTTTTTGTTTGATGTGAGCAGTCACAAGATAATGGTCTGGTGACACCTGTCACTCATGTCGCTCCTTTCCAGGCGAAGGATAGGTTCCAAAGAATTTTATACCCTTTACAACATTTGTACTAGCAGTTGCTGAATGAAAGTCAGATGACACCTGTTGCACATGTTATTCCTTACCGGCTGAGTTAATTCTTATAGAATTAACCCCTTTCATACCGTTAGGTTTCATATTGTGTGTTATTTGCCATGATATTTCTTGGGATTAATAGTAAAGTGGTTTACTGTTGCCTTCTCCACAGTAGTTTATAGAGATTCCACCTCTAGTTAGTTGGCCATTGATTCATTGAGAGTTCTTACACCCTTTGTTAGGTCTTATTTTTCATTCTTACCACCTCACTTGCAAGACTTGGAGTGGGGTAGCTGGAAAAATTAATATCATTCTTTTAAATACATTCTTCAATGAAATTGTATTGGTGAGATACAGAAGACCCTTTTTGCTGGATATTAAATTTTATACCATTAGTGCCTATAAATTCAACAAAATTTTATACCATTAGTGTGTATAAATTCAATAAAATTTTATACCATTAGTGCATATAAATTCAACAAAATTCTGCATAAATTCAAGAGAAGAACTTGTGGTGATAGCTGCTTGTACAGAAGAAATTTCTTCTTTAAATGATAGCATGTAAAAAGTATGTTTTGGGTAACAGTTCTGCATATTTTCATCTGAATCCACAAAAAATACAGACACACTATTCTTCAATAAATGTTATTTATTTTGCTATCATATTTGTCAATTCAATAATGTAGGATTAAAATTGTTATTGAAATTTATAATTGTGTTGTCACCCAACAACCAAGCAACAAACCATATGTTTCCTTATAAGGAAATGCCTAATATTAGCATTACTGTTACCATTCCAAATGAAAATAAAATGTTCCATTGCAGAAAAATGACCAATATTTTTTGCAAAGTCATTTTTTTACTTTGGTAGTTTTCTTCCTTGTTTACTGAATGTAACACTATTGTGACATTATTGTTTCTTAATTTCAGATTTTGATATTTTATTTCCATTCTCATTGTAATGATTTCTGTATCAGCTTTACATCTTCTTTTTTGTGTTTTTTTCTTAGGGTTACCTTGAATTAATTCTCTAAATGTCAACATTTTTTTTCATCCCAGTGATAGCAGTTTTCTTTTCATTGTTTTGATTGATATAAAAATCTGTTTACAGCTATAGGTGGCTAGCCTGTCTCCATTATGTGAGTAGTATGTGTGCAATGAAGTCTATCAACTTCTTAATCATTGATTTGGTCAGTGAGAGAAATTTTCTACAAAGATTTCTATCAGAGAATAGGAATATAAGTAATTATTTCAGACAAATGAATGAAAACGAGAAGAAAGGACTTGTAATATAACAAGTATAACACAAAACAACATTTATTGAAAGAAGAAATAAACTAGTGAAAATAATCAAGAATTCAAGAAGAAATGATTGAATACGAGCCAGTGAGTTTGTAATGAAATAATTCAGAATTTGGATCTATTTACTGTTATTCATGTTCTTTTACTCAGATTCTAGTAATGTTTGTATTGTTCCAAGCAGGGTATGTGAAGCCATTATCTGTTTGGAGCAATTTTTTGCTTTTCTTTGGCAAGTCAAAAATTGGGAAAAAAAACTAAGAATAGAGACTTCCAGTTTTTAACAGGAGAAAGTGTTTCTTTTTTTTTTTTTACACTAAAGTTTACCCAATACAAGGCTCGAGAGGCATTCATGGTAGTAGCTTTTACTGTTATTTGTTATGATGAATGAACTCGTAGGAAATGAATTAAAGAGGAAGTGGTAGGAAGTGAAGATTATTAGGATAAAAAGAATAGATAATGATTGACCCATGACTTCCTTTTTAATAATTATTTTAATTACTTTTATTTGTTTTTATTTATTTATTATTTTAATTAAAACTACTAACAGTATATATTATGCAATCCCCATAAGACCTGTTAATAGGCTAAAAATTATTAATTCTTAGGTTTTTAAAGAACTGACAGAATTTTCTACTGTATAGACAGAAATACTATTGTTGATTTCTTCAAAGTTAATTCTGAAATAGTCCAGAATTCTCCTTTGGATAAGGAGAATTCACTCAAGATTTTGAATACATTTCTGCTATTGTCCTTAGCATGGCAAATAATGAGGAAAATGTTCTTATTACCAAGACATTGAACTTATTCTACTAAAATTTTGCTATTTTTCATTTGTAATTCTTTTCAGTTAGGATAAAGTAATATCATGTAATTTCTTAAGTTTCATATATATATATATATATATATATATATATATATATATATATATATATATATATATATATATATATACAGGAATTTCACTTATCATAACTTCTACTTGCTTTCATCGACATCAAATAATTATTTTAATTTTTTCTTAAATTATTACCCTGTACAAATATTTGTATTTTATGTGTTTATTTGATATATTTTCTTAAAATGGCTTGTGACATAATCTCAAGTCTTTTTAACTATCTCCTTTACACTTCACTAGGTCTATAAAAATGCTCTTAAGCCAATCGATAAATTTTCAAGATATTTAAATGCTGACATCAAATGAATCTTAGATGATTCATTCAAATACCTGATTTTTATTTTGTCTTTTTCTTTCTGTGTCTCTTTTTATAAGATTTTGTAAAAGATTGTTTTCTATGCATGACCTAAAATTCAGAATTCAAGGTATTATTTTCATTTAAACTCTCATTATAATTTATATATTTAAGTCATTATTAATACCATGGATTTGCTGAGAGATCTATGATTATTAAACCTTTCCTTTTTCAATGTTTTATTCCACTAATCTGGTCAACTCTGTAACTTTACTCTGAGCAACTATATTGTTTTCTCATGAGGATCAAAAAACACAGAACTATTACTCAATTATTCACTTTATTTCCTCAATTATTTAGTAATTTAATCATTAACTTTTACTCAACTGAAGGAAACTTTTGATGTATCTGTTTTTCTTGTCCTATGCCCTTCAAGAGAGATAATATGATTCTTCTTCTTCTATATGCTGTGTCCATTCACGAAGTTGGCAATCATCATTCTACACAATTTCCTGTCCTTTTTAGCTCTTAATAAATTTTGTCGTTTTGTTATCTCCCCTAAACTTTGCTCCACCATCCATTAACTCAAGCCTGCTAGGTAGGTTATGTGTTGCTTTCCTCTGTTCTTCTTGCCTTCAGTATGTGTTGTGAGTATCAAATTTTCAAAGCACTCTTTCCACATTATGTGCCATCAAAATTTCAACTATCTCTTCCTGATGTTAAGTATACATGTCCTTTTTGTTTATATTTTCTATAAAACTTTGTCATTGCTCACATGTTCTGTCTATGGTATCCTCAGCATCCTTGTAGAACTACATTTCTCTTGCTTTGAGTTTTTCCTTCATTTGTGAGGAGATTGTCCAATATTTACTGCCATGTAGGGAGACTGATATTATGTAACAATTATGTAATCTTTTCTTTGTTTCTAATGAAATATTTCTGTTTGATAACATCTTGCCTAGCTTTTGGAAGGCATCTTTTGCTATCCCAATGTCCCTTTGAATTTCCATCCACTGTTAAAATATTTCCCAGATATTTAAATGTTTGCACTTGATTTTGTTTTGGTATATGCAATTTGTAATTTGCATCTTGGGATGCTCTTTTTACTAAAATAAGTTGACTGATACACACACACACACATATAAATAATATATATATATATATATATATATATATATATATATATATATAGGATGGGCCAAAAGTAAGCTTACAGTTGTTTCACTATTTGTTTCACATTTTAATTCTAACTTCACTGAACTGTTCTTTCAGCAAGAAGGACCACCTCCCCCATTATGCTTTGGCAGTAAGGGACTACCTTAACCAAACCTATCCACAGCGTTGGTTCAGAAGAAGAGACAGCATTGAATGGCCACCATATTCACCTGACAACACCATTTTGGTGGGTGTAGTAAAGAGCAAGGTTTATGGGAGAAATCCCCACACAGTGGACGAATTAAAAGTGTACATCTCAGAAGTATATATTGAAATTGATGCAGATTGGGATTTGTGTCGTGTTGTGTGTCATAGTATTCTCGAGAGGTTTGAGGAATGGTGCAATGGTGAAGGAGGAAATTTTGAGCACTTAAGAGATTAAACTGTGCTACAAAATGTAAGTAAAGTGTTAAACAAAATAGTTTTGAACAAATATGACTGTAACAAATAAATATAAATGTAATAAAATGTTTTAAAAAATGTAAAGTACATACCCACTAAGTGAAAGCCTACTCTTGGCTCACCCTATATATATATATATATATATATATATATATATATAATAGTTGGCCACTCATATTCGAGGATACCCGTCTACTAGAGTGGCTAACCAAACCGTATTGTAGATACTCGTTCAGCACCCACAGAGCCCACCTGTGGTTTATACTGCAACAATGCTGAGCAGACCTTAGTTACAGTTTCTGGATGTGAGTGTGTTATCCACAATGACTTGTGGCTTTGTGCTAACACAGCTGTTGACAGCCTCCAAGGGTTCTGTTTATCCAATCTCATTCACAAGGCTTGGGTCAACCCGTGGTATGGTTTTCAGGCACTTTCCAAAGGTGTCCCATGCTGGGATCAACCTCGATACATTCTGATAACATCAGGAAGTCTCCTTCCTGGCAAATTGAACATGGTGAGATTCAATCCTGGGTCTCATGGTCATAAAGGGATTGTTCTAATCACTCAGCCATGTGCCCAACATATATATATATATATATATATATATATATATATATATATATATATATATATATATATATATATATATATATATATATATTAGTAGACAAAATGATTTCTATTTTCCTTCAATTTCCTATGTAAATATCTGAATTTTAAGAAAAGACAAAACATAAAAAAACCCTGGAAATTTATCAGTTGACTTGTATGTAATTATGAGCAAGATTACCTTACATTGTTTGGAGTAAAACTATTGCTGTCACTTTGTCCTAGTCAGGATTAAACAACTTTTATACTCATAAAGTTTTATTGCTCTCCCCAATATAGAGCCATGTAAGATTTATTTAAATAAATCATTAAAACAATTGTGGGATTATAATAAGTTATATATCTGGCTTTCTAGTGTTTTTATCAAGAATTTGCAAAGGGAAATGAAAAAAAATCATCTTTAGTTTATCTTAGGAAATGAGATGTAGAATTTTTTCTCCTTATATACTCTATCGTAGGAGATAATTTCTTCTTTTGACTAGAAAAAAAGATCAAAAAGATATTTTTATAGATCCAGAAACATCCTTTGATGTTACTTAGAGACAAAAACATTTTTGCTTAATTTCTCTATATTTATATTTGATCATTTCAAATATTCTGAATGATAGCTTCATTCCCTTTTTTCATATAAGCAGAGCAATAGTTATTCAGATTGTATCTCTTTAAAATGATTATCATGTTTTACTTTTCTTTTAAAAATATTTGATCTCTGTAGAATGAAAGCATTTTAATCATTAGCCATAATTAAAAATAAGGCAGAAAGAATCCATGTTTTAGTTTCACCTACTGTACCCTTGAGCCTTTCTCCACATGGCCATCTTTCTTGGTAATCTTCATTATTTCTTTTAGCATGTTTTAGCAGAGTAGATTATTCTCATAATTTTTGTCATTGTCAGCATCTTTTCTCAGAGTAGAAGAATAATAATTGCCATCTTTCCCCTTGTGTTGGGATGTGCAAATGGTGTAATGGATAGCGACTCAGAATAAGAAATCAGAGAACCAAGTTCAAATTCCAGTTGAATTGGTTACATTTACTTATGTGCAAATACTCTTCATTTCTTTTCCCTTGAACTATAAGTTAAATAATAGGACATGTATCTGGAAAAAGCATTGTTAAAATCATTGTCTTAAAAATATGCTTCACTTTTAAATGGTTTATGCTTTGGTTTTAAAGGGCTTATAAGCTTTAAAAAAAACAAAATCATTCTCCTTGGGTTGTAACTCTGTTATCTCTACTCACACTTTTCTTGCATCAGACATGATGAAAAACTTCAGAGAATCTATTGGTTGTGCAACATTGGAATAGAATAATCAACATCAGTTTAGAGACCCACCTTGTTGGGTCACTCACATCATACGAGAAGGGATAGCCTTGTGTTCACAGGAATGAAAACATACAAGGAAATAACACTGATAGCATGTTAAATTGTAAATTAAAATTGTATAATTTTATTTATTTCTGTGTACTGGTGTGTGTGTGTGTGTGTGTGTGTGTGTGTGTGTGTGTGTGTGTGTGTGTGTGTGTGTGTATTTTAGTTATGTGTTTTATGGTTGCATGTGATAGGGCAAGAAAGTTACTTTGTCTTATGACAAAGCAAGGTGTCAAGGCAACGAGAGGAAGTAAATGTTTTGACTATTTGAGGATTGCTAATGAAGTGAGTGTATTCAGGATTTTGGGGTGTGATTTCATTTTCAGGCAAGAAGTTTTCTGTTGCATGCTGGGATAACTTTAATTATTTTGGTTAGATGTACATATAGTCAATAATAAGTATCACAAGTACTTGAGAGAATGTGAAGGTGAAATCAACTACACACTAAAAATAAGGCTTGAAAACCCTCAAAAAGCCACAACTCAAGGAGAGACTATGAAATCAGGATTAGTTGAACATGTATGGATGGAGAGAGGAACACAAATCCCCGGAGGACAATGTTAAAATACTAGACAATGAATAACTTTCTAAGCTAAGATAATTAAAAGAAACAGCAGCTGTGTTGTGATCAAAATATCAATTTAGCAAGCCTATTATTGTCAGAAACATATGGGAGCCTCTAATTAAAAATTTAAAAAAAGATTTAGTATTATGGTTTCAAAGTTATCAGATTTCGGCCAGTGGGTAAAAGTACTGATTTTGTCTCATGAAAGTTATGTGTTCAAATTTTTTGGTCAGACAAGACAAGAATACATCAAATCAATGGAGAAAGTTGTTAATTACAAAGTCTTATATTACACTGGACATAAAGAAAAAAAACAACAAATGCTAAAAAAATAAGCACTGACTGAATTAAATAAAATATGTTGTGATAAAAATGGAAATGATCATTGTATAATAATAACAATACACAGTCTCAAACATTCATATGGCTTATAACCATATCATATTGAAACATTGGTTCTCATATAATCAGTGAAGTTAAGCAATGTTGACTCTAGTCAGTACCAAGATGGGTGACTGCTTGGGAATACTGGGTGCTGTGAGCTTGGTTGTGCAGATGGTGTAATGGATGACAGCTTGGAATTGGAATAGGAACTTGAATCTCCAATTTCTAATTCCAGTCAGGTTCATTATATTCACTTAGATGCAAATACCCTTGGGAAAGGCATGAATCCACCTCTTCTCCTTCTAACTATGGGTTAATTAGTAGGAACTCAGTAACTTATTATTATCTCAAAAAATTGTTGCAATCTAAAATATTTTCTGACTTTAAATAACCTGCAAATGGTTGATAAGCAATTAAAAACAATCAATCTATCAATCAAACATTCATACAAAAAAGGGTAGAAAAAATTGTGTTAAAGATTTTGTTTGCAGCAAACAGAATAAATGAAATGGTTTTTATTGGATGGTCAAAACTTGTTAATTGATATTATTGTTTTTATATAAATATCAAGATTTTTCTATATTTCTGAGATGAGGTATTGTAACAATTTACAATGTTTACATTGCTCAGACTGTTGTCTTCATCTTTATTGTCATATTCATAACATTTTGGCTGTTGTACACTTTGACATTCAGATGATATATGTTAAAATTTCGAACCGAACACTTTATTTCATCCACTAGTGTAAATTGTTCTAGTTCCACGTGCCATGCCTTTTCTGGATATCTCAGTTTCAGTTATTTCCTTTAGTAACTGAACCCTCCAAATTTTTGTTCATGCTTGCTGTGGCCAGGTATTGAACTCACAACTCTTTGAGTTAAGTCATTAGATTACTTCAACCAGTGCCATCCAAAATTCCAATTTATATCACCTGAAAAATGTTAGAGCATACAATGGCCGAAACATCATGAATATGACAGTAAAGATGAGGACAACAGTCTGAACAATGTTAAATAGTGTAAAAAAATATTAAAATTCTTGATTTCCACTGTCATTACTAGAAAAAGCAATAACAGTAGACTTGTGAAAGCTATTTTCCCAAAAACCAACAGTAATGCTAGATCATTGATCAATGTATGCTGAATGTTTCCTTATAAGAAAACACCTAATCCCACCATTATCATATATAGAGAGAAAAAGCTGGCTCATTCTAAATGAATCTGGTTAAGATATATTGATTGTTCTTATTTTTCCACAAGCAATTAGTTTCAAAACAATTTCATTTTTGGAGTGCTCAGTAAAAAAATATTTCCCAATTACTGAGCTTTTAGTTTAGTATGCTAACCACTGCAATATGGATGCATATTTAACATATATGTTTATCCAGTTCTGTTTTCATATAAATTCTTGGTTGAGTAAATTAAACATGATGTTCATTATTTATGTGTGCCATTGCTTTCATTCTTTCCAGCAACTTTTAATTGCAAGACTAAATTAAATGGTATAGGCATTCTCAATTATCTTGCAATGAATATTAATTTATGCACATCATGTTGTTGCTCTCATCTTCTTTGATACTATTGTAGTTTCAGTAAAATGGCTTCCAAATTTAAAATTCAAAATAAAATGATGTACAGATACTTGACAAATGTAAATATCAACTGTTTACTAACAAAAACATTTATTCAATACTGCAAAACATAAAATTAATAATATTTTATTATGCAAGTAAAAAATTAGTAGATAAGTAAACTGTTAACAGAATTTAACAGTTTTACTCAATCAAACATGAAATTTTTCAGGTCAGCTATTTTCTTTTGGTAGTTATGCAACTAACCTGAATAAAAAAACATAATGTGAATATTTTTTTTTACTTTTTCTAGGGTTTCTTTATTTCTTAGTGTTATATTCTCTGCTAATAGGAATATATACTTGAAAAACAAGGTGGATAAAATAAGTATAGTTTTATTATAAAAACCAGTACAATAAGAATAAAGGTAACAGTTATGCATAAGGTCATCACAAGTCAATTCAGTAGTGAGTGCTACTAGTGGAAGGTTGGTAGTTCTTGCGTAAATCTGAGTCATACTCAACAGATCCCAGCTAGACGGTATCTAGCAACTACCCCACTCAGTCACATGTGGCACAAGGCCGAATTTAATGTGGGGTTCCTGATCCTGTAGGCTCAGCCAAAAAATCCCCATAGACCAGGCATAAATGGGATTGGGTCTGTCTGCCTCCCTGGATGAGACTCTGCCCTTCGGCATAGTCTCATCCAGGTTCCTCTCAGCCCAAAGTCAGAGAGTTCGACCAGCTCAGCTGAAAAATATTTCAGCTAGGTATCAAATATCAAATACCTATAGTGTAGTCACTCATGGGGGTGACAGGTTATTCCATTACATCACTTAGTTACTTAATATCTTTTCAATCTGCACTTCTAAAAAGAAATTGCTGCTATGTTTGTACCATCTGCTGTTCAGAAATTGAACAAATTACAGCTTCTGATAACAGTGTCTTAACTGGGTCTATCCGCTAACTCAGCTTTTTACTGCTTTCATGTTAATTGGTTTAAGAAATGGATTTTTCTTTTAACTCTTCTCTTAGAATAACCCATATTATAAAGATATCATACTCTCATTTTTGGGCTAGTGTCGAAAAACTTTACTATATCTTTTTCCTTGTAATGAGGAGGTTTCTTTCTCAACTTCAGTTTCATTGTACTAAAATAACTTTCTAATGGTTCAAATTAATGTGAACAAGATACAATGGCTTCTTTTCCTTCATTAGTAAATTATACAATCATTCAGTTCAGTTGTAAATGGAATTTTATGTTTCAATGCTATTTGACATTGACTCCTTTCAGGATAGTATTGGCTATGCTTATAGAAGGCAAAATTGGCCTCTCACATTAATAGAGAGCAGTTCAGTTTTGGAGTCATTAAAATTAAGAAGCTATCTTTTGCCCCAGTTAATAACAGACTGAAGGTTGTTTTTAACATCAGCCACCAATTTGACCTTACCAGTGTGATCAGACTTAGTAACAAAGCATGTTGTGTCATCAGCATAGATACCAAGTTGAGAGCTAATGTCATTAGCAAGGTCATTAATGAAAATTAAAAACAAAGTAGGACCATTTCACAATTTGATAAGAAAGACCGGATCAGTTTGAAAATTTGTCTGGAGACACCATAACTTTTCAATTTGTGAAGAAGACCTGCATACAAATCCCTGTTGAGCTTTCAAGTTTTCCAAAGCAATGGTCTGAGCCTCATCATTCTTATCTAAAGCTTGATAGACTTGTTGCGGGATGTACATGGAGTGAAATGTATCAGAAGGTAAAGGTAAGATTATGTGTGCTTGTAATGTCATTATCACACAACATATAGATTACCCAAAGAATTTAAGGACAATTTGCATGGCAAGAAATTACTAAACACAGTTGTTAGAGAATCTAACAATAAAGAAATTTTTATATCAACAATAAATACATATGTGATGACAATCAAAATGCTTGTTGTTGTAATAACTAAGATAATGTTATAAAGAATGTTTATGCAGAAATGTGGTCAAGAAATGTTGATGCTTTTTGATTGTTAGAAAAATTAAAATAATTGGGTTTCTGCAAAGAAAGATGTCAAATGTGTTCGTTCACTTATCAGTGTGTGTACATGTGTAATTTAGAAGTAAGGATAAATGTTGTCAAGTGTTGCTTGCCTTTAACTGATAGGCTAAATTGGTGAAGTATATAATTACATTTTTTAGTAGTGAAAACATTCACTTTTTAAGTCAATTGTAGATGTTGATTGACACGTGGACAATGGTTGATGAATACTTTGTTGAGTTTGTTGTGATTTCAATGTGGTGTGTGAGTCAGTGAATTGACATGCATGGAGTTTGGTAGCATCTAATGAAACTCAATGACTGACTGTCTGAATTGAGTCATGCAGTTATTTTATAGACTTTTGTGTAGCAAAATTGGCTCCAGAGAGCTCGGCAGGAAGAAGGATTTGTTTCAACTTTGCTACAATTTAGTGTTTCTTAACCAATAGAAGATTGAATTTGCAGAAATGAAATGATGATTGGTTAAGGCTTTTTAGAGAAAAATACAACTTTCTGAAAGGGGTGAAAGGCGAATGTGGAAGATTCCACAGACTCTTTCTGCAATTATTGTCATGACATCAGCAGTTGACTTAGAAAAATGAAAGCCATATTGCTTGTTAGAAAGAAGACAACCAATTCAAAATTGATTAGGAAATTTAGTAGTTTCCCAAAAAGAGATAGAAGCCTGGTAGATGGGAGGGTTCACCTGAATTCTTAAAAACTGCAACAACAGATGAGGATTTTCAGTATGCAGAAAAGCAAGATACTCTGAGACATTTATTATACAGTTTAGAGAGAACAGGAGCCAGTTCAGGAGCACACTTCTTAAGGACCATTACTAGGATACTACCAAGTTACCATGCTTTGTCGGGATCAAGATTGGAAATGATAGCAGAAGCCATAGAAGGGGTTATATGCTTGTTGCAGGCCCGGTAGGGTGCAGTGCTGGTTTATTACAAAGTGGCCTTGTGCCAGACACCACACTAAACTACTGAGTCTACAAGCAATGAATAAAAAAAAAATAAAGATGCGTGAATGAACAACGAAGAAATGTGGTTAATCCACACGTGCATAAAATAAATATATTAAGATAGCCGGCACAGAATGACAGAAAAAGACTGGATTCAAACAAGAGTAATTTTTATTAAATGCAGGAAAAACAAGTAACTTATCCCGTAGTAGGGATCAATGAAAATGTTCCACGCCAAAAATAGAAAACAAGATGGCTAAGGCGGGAAAAGTTCTTGAAGAAGAAGAAGGTTCCAGATAAGTTAATGTACATGATAATATACATACAAGGAAAAATACTCACTGCGAGTTTGTTGCTAATGTGAGTGAAATGTTATGGATATATATTTTTTTTTTTTTGTACTGGTTCAAAACAGATTTATGACGAGACCAAAAGGGACGAAAAGTTAATTATTTGGTGATGCATCATCTCGTAGAAGGACTTTGAATGACGAGCCAAAAAGGACGAGGAATTAATTATTTGGTGTTCGCATCGTCTCGTAGAAGGACTTTGAATGACGAGCCAAAAGGGACGAAAAGTTAATTATTTGGTGATGCATCATCTCGTAGAAGGACTATGAATGACGAGCCAAAAGGACGAGGAATTAATTATTTGGTGTTCGCATCGTCTCGTAGGAGGACTTTGAATGACGAGCCAAAAAGGACGGAGAATTAATTATTTGTGGTCGCATCGTAAGATATCCTTCGTCAGTCAACCAGTAAATATTGACATGGACAAAATGAGTCTGCTTAGGTCCGAGTCTGGATCACAACTAACTTTTCTGAAACAACAGTTTGTCGTTGACGTCACAAATTTTTCGCAGGAAGATTTCAAAAATCTAATTTGCATAAACAGGAATAGCAGGTCGTTTGACTGCCGACCAAAACAGTTACTACTGTATTAGACCGAAAGAGGCAGAAAGGGGTGTCAGCGCGCACACAAAGGAAAAGTGTGGAAGAAAGGGAGGAAACTCGCGCGCGCGTAAAATGTCGTAGATGGAATAATACATTATTCCACATGCTTATCACTCAACAGAGACTCAGTTCTAAGTGGAAAGTTAGGCAAGGATACTCCAGATGAGTCAAGAGTAGAGTTAAAGGAGAATTTATGCATAAAACATTCAGTTTTATCAGCACATGTTTAACCTCAACTTAATTGAAAGGAGGAATAGAAAACTTACTCTTATTTAGAAACTATTATAGAGCCACTAGTAATCACAAGAGCCAAAGATGTTAGATGCAATATAGTACCTAATTCTCTCAGCAAAAAGAGACTTAGCTCCTTTGAGGACACATTTATATTTATTACATGCTGCCACAAATAGACCTCTGTTATGATGGGAACTATCTCGCTGATATAGCTGGAAATAGGGGTTCCCATGGGCAGAACATGCTGGAGAAGATTGAGATTTTATCTGGTAATTCTGAGAAAGAATGACAGCATCTATACTGGCTTTGACTCAATTCTCAATATGGAGGGGAAAAATGTCAGACCAAAGGACATTTCAAAGAAAGTCACAGAGTGAATCCCAATCAGCATGCTGATAAGAGAAAGAAGTTTTATGAATAGGAGGTTCCTGACTCTATAAGGTCTCCCTGTAATGTTACTCATAACAGCCACTGACTTAGAGTATATATGACTTTCTACACTACCAAACCCTATGATTGAATCTTTGTAGTATGAGGTTGGAATAACAGAACAATACTTGAGGTGATTAGAAGAATTGACACATATACTGGGCTTAATAATCTGACTGAGATACAACTAAAATAAGTAAAGGACTGTATAATAATATATTGCTCATATTTTTAATATCATTATAGCAGTTCATCAGTCAGTTATATCACATTTACTCTGTTAAGCCTGAGCCGTGTGCCAAATATGTACAACTGATTGAATCTAGAAGTACAGAGACGTGACAAAAATAAACACTTTTCTTCTCAAAGAGGCTTTATTCAGTGATCAAGAATATTGTATAATTCAAAATGTCATTGATTTGCCATAAGCAGATTTTAAAGTTTTACCCTTTCAAGCATCAAATTTATCAAATCTTGTGGTATATCTGGCCAGTCAGCATTTAAAATATAAAATATATTTTCTTTTGCAGAAGTTTTTCTGAATCTTTTCATAATTTCATGTTCCAAGATGGCCCTGACATATTCAATTATATTCATCTCATAACTAACTTAGCTATAACTCACTTAATGTAATTTTCAATCTGCAATTCTTAAACATTTTGTTGTACAGCATGGAGCACAAAAAGGATGCTGTTTTTGTCCAAATAACAATTAATTAATATTAGAAGTCTCTTCTGCAGAATAAATACATATTTTTATGAATCAATTTCAGAAGCTTTGTATAACCAATGCTACAAATTGTTCCCTATACCAAAACTGGAAATCTGCTTTGTTTGTACCATCTGCATCTACTAGGAAAATACTTGGATTGACAATCTGCAAATCAACATCGATTAACTGTTTAAAAATTGAGCGAATGAAAACTGATAATAATGATAATATTCTGAGGTCTCTTCACCATCTCAGTTTCTCACTCCTATTATGTTGATTGTTTTTAAATATATTCTTAATACTCAGTCATAATAACCCTTATAATAATGATCTAATACTGACATTTTTTTCTGTAATCAAGCCGGTCCCAAATGTAATTCCTTTTGATCTTGCCAGTACAGCTAAGAGGGAAACCATTTGGTCTGGACAGTGATGGTCTGCATATACCATCAACCAGGCCTTACCAAGTGGTGAAAGCACAACACAGGTGACAGCAATTATGCTCATATGCCACAGATTTCTATTGACAATGTAAAGGACCATAACATCCTATTGGTCAACTACCACCTGCCTTAAGCTGGGCAGCTTGTGGCCAGTAGATTATTGACTTACTATGGTCTGGCTGCTTCTGTGGGTGCTTGAAGCTCATAGATTTTAGCATAACAATCAGGTAGTTAACCATACACTAGGCAATCTACCATTATCTTGCAAAATAAATAAATGCCTACTACAACTACTATTGTCATTCTTGGGCTGATGTCAACACACTCAATCACATCTGCTGCTTTATGTAATGGAGAGTTGGTTTTTTTCAGTCTCATTATGCAAAAACAACCTTCCAATAACTATACACAACTTGAAAAAAATATGGTGGTTTGCTTTCCATCACTTGTAAAGTGTATTATCTTACTATTCACAATTTAAAATTACATCCCTATTTTCAAAAACTTTATACACTGATCCATTTTGTAGTGAACTAGACACAAAACTAGGAGTTAACAATTCTATAGATAAAATACAAATAAGCAAAAATGTGTATTTGTGCAAATGGCTCAATGTTTAACTTCCAGCTGAAAAATAAATTTAATTAAGGATTTCAGCCAATAGAAACTTCTACCTTAGATAGGCAAAAATATTCTTCTGGAGCTTAGCGTGATCGATAAGTAAGCAAAAAATTTCATTTTTGGTCTTAAAGTTGATTGTCTCACAGTGTATGCCTACTGAGAACAACACTTCTCCTAATATGATTAAGCTTTGACCCTGAACTGGTCTAAATTGACTGAAACACCCAATTATAATTTCACCTTTAGATTGAACAGCACTATACCCTTTTCTGAAATCTAACAGTTATTTGCCTTTGAAGAATGAAACACTATGAAGCAATTGTGTAATTATTTCTTTTTCATTTTTTAATCAATATATATTATCAGATTCATAATATGAACAAAATAATATTTACTTCTTATATCATCCATGTACATAGATATTTATTGAAAAAATAATGATGGTTTCAAAATCTCAGTATTTAGGATTGAACTCATACACTGCTTTAAATATTTAACCAAGCTATCAGTAAGTTAAGTGTCATATATGATATACACTTCTGTGATCATGTGTCTTTCAATATTTGACTAGGCAGATTTTCCCACAGTAGGTTACCATTTATTTTCTGCAGTAGGCTGGTTGCCAATCAAGACTATAAGACTCCGTCTGTCCTGCTATTTAACTGCTGAGAGAAGAAGAGTTGGATTCTTACCTTTCACAAGGGTATTTTGTGCATAAGTGAATATAACAAACTCAACTGGAATTTGAACTCTGCACTCTGATTTCTCTTTCCAAGCCAATATCCATTATATTACACCACATTTATGTAAAAAGCTTTTTTATTTTTCCATCATTTAGATATGAAAAAGCATTTAATAACTAAAATGTACTGTTAAGGCCATAGGGTTATAAAAGCTATTAATCTAGAAAATCATATCAAAACTCTCACTGCTCTTCCAACAAAGTCTCAGATTTGGATGAGAATATCAGTTCAAGTAAAATGTATTTGTGCCAAGTGTGGAAATGTTATAAATCACTGACATTCCATTTTGCATTCTTGTGACACTCTTTTTGATAAAAAGATTGAAAGTTGTCTATTTATATCAGTCAAATCTTTTCATGTTGCTGATGGAATCATCAGGTATATAGCTTCTGTGGTTCTTCAGTAATAAGGATCAGACTGGTTTATGGCGTAAAGTGTTATATCTCAACTGGGAAAAACTGAAAACATAATTCTGGAATCTCAATTGTTCATTGCCTGAAAGTACTTTTTTTACTGTTATTTCACTTAATACAAGGCCCAAGTAGCACTCAAGGTAGAGTGTTTCTGAGTGAGATTATTCTAGGAGCAAGGAGGAAGTAAGAGAGTATTGTGAGGATGTATAAGATAGATATTGATTGACCTTGGACCAAGATTGTATTTGTAAGGGAAGCATTCTGTTGGTAGTTTGTTTCACAAAATAACAGTTCTGAGGAAGAAGCTATCTGAGTGGAACTTGCTTTTTATCAAAGGAACATGAAGAGAATAAATAGGTTTTGCCATGATTAACATGGCAAGGTAAGGTGCTAACTGTGATGTTCTAAGCTGGTGGAACTAAGGAATGTAACTTAGTAATAGTCATATAGCAGTGAAAGACTGGCAATGTTTCATTTATAGGATAAGTGTTGCAGGTTGGAGAATAATTCATCACCTACAAGATTGCATAAGTGCTTTTGAACTCTGTGATGGCTGGATAGTGAAGATTAGGCAGAACCAGTTCAGATATGGCAGCAATACACACCATTTCTGGTCTGTTCTAAATCTTGTAAAGTTAGAGCATGGCAGCAGGAATTAGGTATCTTCTGAAGCTTTACCATTATTTCAGCATTTAATGTGATGACATGAATATATGTATTCCATTTGAGATCATGAGTGAGCTCTAGAGCCTCTTTGAGGGTATGACCACTCATCAGGATTGGTGCAGATGGTCTGCTTGGTGGTGATGAAATGTTATGAGTTTAGTTTTGAATGTATTGAACAATACCAGCAGTCGTATCCTCATGCAGTTGTGAGTGATGTCAGAGATCAGCTTCAAGGCACTGGCCATCAATATATTTGGAGGTGCAACCACACCTTGTGGTATCATCTGCATAGTGAAAGATAGTAATATTTACATGAACACTGTATGCATGTAAATGGCTGAGATAGCACAAGTAGCTAAAAAATGACTGATATTACATGCAAACCAAACCAAAAAAATATAAAGGGATATAATTAATTTTTCCTTTGCAAGATAAGTCACATTTTATTGGATTGATTTTATAATTTTATAGACTTTTAGTCTTGTGACTGGACTCTTATAGCTTAAGGAGCTGCTTATTGGTGGAAATTCATAAAAATAGAGAATTAATTTACTATATAAGATATATGAAGTAAATCCCAAAGTTTTATACATTATTATAGATAGAACTTTTATTTTCTTTATTCTTTTTGATGGCATAAAATTAAGCAGTCCTTCATCTACTGAGGAAATATATTCAGTTAATGACAGGCCATAAAATTTACCATATATTCAAACAAAAGATAAGAAAAGTCATAAATACAGTCTATACTGATAATAAAACTATGATCAAGGCTTCAGTTTGCAGTCTGTAGCTGTGTTAATATTAATCAATAAGACAATTTATACTTTGGAAAAAAACTGTTGTAACCAAATCACATGATCATTCTATATGGTTGATTCAGACTAATTTTCTCATCATTGTTGTTTTATTTTTAATTCCACAGTGTTTCAGCTGTGTGCCCTCCAGTCTTCTTCAGGTATCTGTTCTATTCAGGAATGTTGCTGAATTTTGTACTTAAAACGTATGTGCATCATCTCTTTTACAAGTCATGTCTGGTGTCTGCATATATTTTCTTAAGATTGTCTTCTGACATGTGCACTAAACTCATGCCCACCTGTTGTAATTTGCAACCACACTTGGACTATGTCAAGTTCAATGTTTGTTCTTTCTTCATTTATAGCTCCAACAAGATGTCTATACTTGGTCTGCTGATCAAGTTATTTGAGTGTAGACTTTCAACCTTCTTATTCTTCAATGCTGCTTCCTGTCTATCATTATATTTTTTACTTTCTTTGTTGGAATCATTAATCAGAACAAATAATGGATTCTTTAGGCATGACATGAGAGAGGAGAGCATCTGCAAAACTCAAAAAGAGTTCACAAATTCAGCACAAGAACAAGATTCAGTGCCATTCTTGAACACAGAAAACACTGAAGAAAGCCTAGAGGGTACATGATCAAAATATTGAAAGAAAAGTAAAACAAAAAATAAAGATTAGGAAATATAATTCTTAAAATACCTTGTCTAACAAAATTTAGACAATAAAGTACTTGAGTTAAGCAAATTGTAAATAGTGAACTGGTAACTGTATAAACATGAGTATGCTGTGGGCTTATTGGTAAGTAAATATTGACCATCATCAATGGTCTGGCATAGCTGCATTCCACGAGATCTGATGATTTAATATCGATGAAGCTGAATACTCCTCTGAAAAGAAAAGAAGTACTGATCTTTTTTTATACTAATGTTCATCCAATGCAAGGCCCAAGAGCCACTCAAAATAGAGGGTCACTGTGTGGTGTTCTATAAGCATAAGAAAAACTAAGAGGCATAGTTCATGAGGTTATATTGGAAAGATTAACTCTACACTTGAAGCGGTCAAGATTGTAGTGATTGGGAAAACATCCTGCTGTCTGTTCTCCTAGGGAAGAAATTGTCCATGTTACTTCTTACTAGTGGAATACAAAGGTAATGAGGATGATTTGCCATTGATGGACAAGAAGAAAAGATGAAAAAACTGTGTCAACCATGTCATCACAGCACCAACTCCAGACAAAAACTTCCTCTGCAGCTGGATCTTTCTGTCCCACATTGGACTGATCAGCCACCAGGGAGCCTTCAGCAGATATGGACAACCCTCTTCCCAGAACAAAAGTTCATGAAGCCAAGTAAAGAAGGTGGACATAAGTAAATATTTCAGTAAATGATTGGGATAACCTACCAGAATTTATTTTTATGCACTTAAAATTATGTTTTATAGTATATTTATAATGGCTTGATTTTGATTATTCAGTTTAAGAACAGAACCTTTCTGAATTATAAATTAGTTAAATTGATTAATTAACATTTCTGAGTATTTCAAATAGAGTGACTAAATATAATTCAAAACAGGGCCAAATTAACAACAATAGGTGCCCTAAGCACTTAGAAGACTTTACTGCGAGTTAAGTATACTTGCATGGAATCCAGGTGAGAAGTGCAAAAAAAGGACATCAGCTGAGAATGTACATCATGGAAATGCCAGCTGGAAATAAATATAGAAGGAACCAAAGGCACATATGTCTATCAAGAGAGGTTGATCATCAATTCCAACCCAGAACAACAGAACTACTTTGGGAACCCCACCAGAAAGAACCAACCACAGCTGAGCAGCCACTGTTAAAAGAGCCATGACCAGATTCTAACAGAGCTGTGACCAGAAGTGGTCACATAATCAACAATTCAGCACATTAGAGTTGCTTAAGCATATAGCCAGAATAATGCGAAATGAGTATGAAGGTAGTCTACCAGCGTGATTGTTCACAAAAATTAAATCCCATAATGTTAATTAGTAATACTAACTTAAAGCACAGCTATAAAAATGGCATGCCTCACCAGCAAGGAACAGTTTAATGGTGTCACATCAACTCAATCCTTCTGACTTCCAGCACATCCACACACCTCACAATCATCAATTTTGGCCTTGAAGATAGATGGATCAACCCTGCCAATCGCACCACACAATCGCATATACCCTATGAACTCATATTGGTGAATCCACACCAGGTAAGTCATTTTCACACAACTATGTCTATGTCATTGAGTATTATGTATATATTCTGAAAATTGGTCTATACCCACTTGTTCAAATTTCAAACTTTGTTCTTTCTTTTGCAATCATACACTGGATATAGCATACAGAAGTCAATATACATAATTTATGTATATGTTACCTTATCAACACATCATCTATTTACTTTCAATTCCACATTTTCTTTGCTTTGTCTCAAAAATGCGTAAATCTTAACTGTCGCATGAGTTTTTCATGCCTGACTAGTTTCATTTCCCTTCTCGGAACAACTGTAAAAGAATGCTTTTAAGAAATATCTTGTGACTTTAAAAGCCTGTATCTTGAGGAATATTGTCTATTTTTAGGCCTTTCATATCATCTAGAGTATTCCTAAATTTGATGTTCTTAAATGCAGTGAGCAGCTTTATTCAATTATTAATGACATATCTTAATTATGGATCAACTTAAAATCCTTTAAGATTTTTAACAGATGACTTTTCATGACAAATTATCTTGCATAAAGAATTTTACTTGTAGAATTCATATTTTTCTTACCAGAGAGCCAATTACAAGCTGTATTGGCCTATCTCCAAGAAAGTAATGAACTGTTGACATGATAGGGTTAAACATAATCTTATTCCTTTTAGAGATATTCTGTCAGATTAAGTAGTATCTGCTGGATTCAATTATAACACCCAGCATGGATAAAGAGTATCTCTTTTTAGGATAAAAATATAAAAATGTTAAAAATGTCCAGTAAATTATTTTGAACATTGATTAAAAACAATATTCAAAAACATTGGTTTTAATATTCTGAGAAAATATAAAAAATTAAAAAGAAAGAGAAAAAAATAATGATATTCATATGGTACACAATATGAACCACAAGATTTAAAAAAAATTATTCATGGCTGGCAAAACTTATCAGAATATGGTGCACTCTGTGTACTATGAATTTTTGGAATAGAATCTAAAATTAACTAGGACTATAAAAAAAACATCAAAATATCATAGTAGACCCGATATGCTATGGGATATAGGAATAGAATCTAAAAGTAACAAAGACAATAGAAACTATTAAAATTTCATAGTATACCCTATATACTGATGGGAATATAACATGGGAACAATTGAAACATAGATTATTTTAAACAGTGAAAAAAATAAGAACAAGAAATGGCTTCAAGAATGTCTAGTCACAAAAAGAGATTTGGGAAATATCAAAATAGTAATAAACATGAATAATATATTCACCAGCAACAAAATATTTGAATAAGCTGGTTAGGAAAATCAACAGTGAGAAAATATGAAGAACTTTGACTGAAGACATAAAATCATCCATCCACCACTTTTAATTAAACATCACAAGGAGAAAGGTATAATTTTTGGAAATACAGGAATATTGATTTCTTAACAATAATATTAGAGCTACATTGGATGGACTTGATGCCTGGGCTAAAGTTAAGTTTCTTCATACTCTGGTACTCAGCCAGCACAATTTAGTGTGATAGTAGAATAATGTATTGGACTAGTATTTTATGCAATAAAATCATCAGTTCCTTCAAAGTATAAATGCAGAGAATTATCGTAAGTTCTTGGACATGACATTTTTTGAATGGTACAGATCACAACCAAGAAGTTTTGAACTAAAGGCTACATTCATGCTCCATCACATTCTGAAGTGCTATCAGCAAAAAGGCTTTCAAAGACACCAAATTAATAGATGAGTCCTGAGTCTCTCTGGGTAGTAGTTCAATAAAAATTGGGACATGAAGGGAATAGGGATGGTTTGCTATCATCCCAGCTGTGAAGATCTGAGCTGGTGGAACTAAGGAATGTATCTCATTTAAACATCTGCTATAGTAATAGCAACAGAGTAGTGAGAGACTAGCAACATTTCATCTGTAGGATAAGGGCTGCAGGGTGGGAAATAATTCATCACCCACAAGGACGTGCAAGCACTTTCAAGCTTTGTCAAGGCTGGAGAGTTAGGACTGGGTAGCAGCATCAACCTAGATATGGCAGCAATACATCATTAATGATTTGATCTGACTCTTGTAAAAATAGAGCATGGCTCTGGGAATTAAACAAGGAGTGATACAAGGAACCAAACATTCTTTTAGTATTTGTATTCCATTTGAGATCAGGAGTGAGCTTTAGACCTAGTAGTAAGCATTTGAGGCAAGGAGCCTCTTTGGGAGTATCACCACACATCAGAATTGGTGCAGGTTTAGGCTCTGCTTGGTGGTGATGAAATGTTACTAGTTTAGTTTTGGGTGTATTGAATGATACCAGCCAGTCTTTTCCCCATTGAGCTGTATCAGAAGTCAGAAGACACATCAGCTCTCAGATACTTGTCATCAAGATATTTGGAGGTAAATCCATTTCCCTTCCCTAAGACGTTTTTGTTGTTTACACACTCTATCCATGGAATTTTCATCATTCTCCTGTAGAACCAGATTTCTGTTATTTCTAGTCTTCTCTTCATCTGTGAGGATATTGTCCAGGATTTACTACCATACAATACAATTGATGTTACATGACAGTTCAGCACTCTTTTATTTGTTTCTAAAGAAAAATTTCTATTTGTGACTTTTCTGAAATATATCCCTTCTGAAAATTTGTCTTGCAGGGGGGGGTCATTTTTCTAAGATAATATAAACAAAGAATCAACTTGAAGACAAATACATTTCACATATTTTTTCTTGTGTTTGTTGTAAACTCAATACAAAGTCTGCGATGAAATGATGCCTAACAAAATAAGATATGAAAGATGTGGAAATAGAGTAAAATGTATAATTGTCTTAATATAGAAAACAAATAATAAACTCAAAAGAGCAATGTAGATTTTTAGCAATGTTTTGTCACAGATACTCATTGTTCAAGAGCCACTTCTACAACTGCTTCTGTATAAAAGTTGCACACTTCTTATATTTATTGATCTGAATTGGATTTGGTGCATGCTAAATAACAAAGTTTTTCAAATCTCTTGTGCATTTTAAATCACTCAAGTATTCGCATATATAAAATGCAATATGTATCCATATATTTTTTCATGTTTAACAGAAGAGTCCACAAGAGATAGACAATTCATTCATCTCTATGTAGTAGACTCTTCTGACGACAACAGAATAGAAATTTCTATTATTTGAAACCTGATAAATAAAATGCCATAATTTATTTTTTTTACATTATTTTTAGGTTTCTGAGAAATGGATTGGAAGTTTGTATTTTCATTGTACTTGTAAAATATCAAAAATGTAAATATTGTCATCATTTTTTGATTTACAGTGAAAACAGATTAAAAATAACAAAAAGCCTTTGTTATTTTGATATCTGAAAACTCAAATGAATATTGAGTTTTATATATAAAAAATCACTTAAAATTAAATTTCAATAACTTTTATACTAATTATAACATGCATAAGTACTGTGAGTGTACTTATTTTTGTTATTAAGATTATAATAAAACATCACAGATTTTGATTATCACAGCTGAAATTAGAAAAACCTTAATAATGACAATTCATAGATTTAGCAATTAACTATAAGAACTTAACAGGTTATAAAGTTATAAAATGTTTGTAATATTTAATAGTTCCTTTATTTTTTTTTTGCTTTAAATTTACAATATCATAGCAGTATACAGTATTTCCATGGTTAATCTCTAATGACTTATAGGAATTAAATCCTATGTATATTTTTCAATCAGTAAAATCCCACCAGAAGGTTTGTTTGATAAACAATCATTACAAGGGAAAATACTGCCAAAATACTTGCGAACATAATTGTAGACCTGCCACATGTTATTTTTGGACCATTAAGAAAATAACAATAACTCCTTTCACCACTCCTGCAAATTTAAGGAAAAACCTTTTGCAAGAGTGAATTTATTTTCTAACCAATGGAAACCTTGTATTAAAAAAACTCAAAAATTTCAAACCTCTATGTGAAATTAGGTTTTGAATCCCCTTACAGATATAAAAATAGAAACATACTGCTTATTGAAGCTCAAAACAATTTCAGAGACCAGTTTGATCTACATGTACATACACACACTTGCACCAAACACACACACATAATCGAAGAGAGATCCAACAGTCACTGACAAAGGACTTGTCCACACAGTAGAAGGGATTAACCAGCAACTGACTACTAAGCCTTTTGTCTATGAAATCACAAACCCTTTAGGCTGACCGTCATAATGTAAGTATATTAACATATTTCACACAGTACTATGAACACTTAATTACTTTATGAAACAAACTTCACTGCAAGGAAAACATTTTATTGTATTGTATATTGCAGAAAAGAATGTATAAATGTTATTTCAGTTGATGCTTTGCTTCTATTTTTCCTTCAGAAAATAACCCTTTTTATGTCACATTTAAAAGATGTGTTGTTATTGCTTTTGTTAAATGTTTGGAATCCCAACACTCAGAGAGCAACAAAACCCTGGGTAGACAGATCCCAAGAGTCATCATTTCAAAATTTGTAAAGGAAAATACAAAGAAATTAATTTTGAAAAATTTATTAAAATTTCAGACCTGTACATGACTATTGGGCCACCTTATATTAATAAAGATAAGATTAATAGCAATAAGAATATGCAAATAAGAATATCAGTATTTACTTATATCTCTTTTCCTACAAATTCCTTAATATTGTTTTCTTATTCTTAGTACTGTACATGAATCTTCTACTTACAGAAGAAAGGCACTGTATATTCTAGATGGAAAAATAAAATTGATTTTTGTAGTCTAAATAAAATCTCTTTGTCTTGTACTTGCTTTAATATTTTGAAATAGATACAAAAATAATATAATTAGAATTATGTGGTATGGTAATTTCCATGTTATTGATGTTCTCTATCTTTTAAACTGGATCTATATTCAGTCCGATATTTGCATTTCTAAGGAAGTACTGAAAAGTTCTCAATCCAAAACCACTATCCAAAATCTGAACAAATGACTAAACACCAAATGCTTTTAATGGAAGGGCTTCTTGATTGGATTGATAACTTTTCAGTACCTTTTTGTAAAGTAAACATCTGTTTTCTGTTATTGGTACAGAATAAAAAAAATGTCATTACTGTAAATCTTGTCAAATGATAGTTTCATAATTTAGCAGATAAAAATTCTATTTGATTACTTTTTTTAATTGCAGTCACAGTTCTTTCAGACTGCAATATTCTTTCTCCTGTTGTGAAAAAGGTGTCCTCCCAGGCCTCAGACTGTGACATCATTCAATGATCAACTGTGACATGTCATCAAGAAACATCCTAGCAGATTTCTCACAATAGCTAACAAATTCAATATTGCTTTTCAAAAGAATTTTATTTTTTTATTCTTTGACGACATGTTCTATTTGAATTCAGAATTGGTCTCTTGCATATGCAAAAGGAAAGAATCATGAGGAAAGATATTCAAAGAAAAATGTGCAAATTCATGGGAAAATTAGATAGCCAGAATTTGCCAAAGGTTCCTTGGTTCAAAGGAATTTGGTTCCCGTATTTAAATATGCTCATTCATCTTGCACATACTACCAGAGTATATGTAGAAATAGAGTTGTTAATAAACTTGCAAGCCATTGATAGAAAGTTTTATAATCATAGAATATTCAGAAGTTTGACATATCCAAGAATTAACTGGTCAAATGTCTATTAAATAGTCTGATTTTCCTGAATTATTTGTTCTGAAATTTTAAATGATACTTAAATTTTTACTCCTAAATATTAATTGAAAAAAGATTGTTTTACACAGAACTAGTAGATTCATATTAAGTATAATTTCTTTTATTAGTTTTTGGACTCATGGTTAAAACATGTGAAAACTGACAATGCTAAAGAAAACAGGCATTTAAAGATGGCTTGATATGTTATTTGTGCAACCACAGGTGCAGCATCTGTTAATTTCCAAGTCAATTACAGTTTGACATTATTACAGAGACTGCAAACATTTGGGGGATTAAACTTTGCTGTAGTAAATATAATTGTTTCTATTAATCTTAGCTATTTGATAACTTTGCATCTGTCATACATAATATTTAAAATAGTGAATTGGGAAATGTTTTTGCAAATCCAACCTTTTTAAAAGGCGGTTAAGTTTATCATTCAATGCAATATAGAAGCATTTTTTAAAAATCAGCATCCTATAAATTATAAATCTCTCTTGTCTAAATTTTGTGGATTTCCGGTTTTATTTTCACTTTTTAAATGAACTTCCAGTAGTAGTAAACATCTTTTTAATGGTTTGAACAGTTTCTGGAAATTTCTAGCCACTTGCCTATCTTTTATTGAACCATCTTCCACTTGAAAGTCACAACCTTCAACTTTGTTTCAGCACAAATTTTAGCCATGATTTTAGTTTAAAAAAGCAAACTATTGTTCAACTTCAATGACTTACCAAGACACGTTACACTCATGTCAATAAGATGAAAGAATTCCTACTTAGAAATTTGTATATTATGATGCCTTTATAATTTCAGATTTTTCATTGGCTTAATAGTTTTGCATGAACTTTTTCCTGCTTCAAGCTGTTTAAAGTGGTTCAGTTGTTACACAACACCTACAAAAATACAACTTGTTTTCCAATCATTAAGGTTCATAAACATTACTGTTAAACTATGTTAAATTCTTAATAAAATAAAGGTGTATAATCAATTTATGTAGTTCAACCAAAACTTTTGCATGGCAATGTACTTTTAAGATTGGAACAGTTATTACCTTTTGATCAAACAGTGTCATCTATGATATCATGAGTAAGAATTATTCAACAAATCCTTCAACATTTTCGTTCATTTTTATGATCACCTTTATAATATTAAATGCTTTGGTACATTTAGCATGTAAGCAGATCAAGCAGAAATAATATTAATAATTCAAAAGTGTAATATTTTTATTTTTAAATAAAGATTCTCAAAATGCTTGAATTTAGTCTCTGCAAGGAAAAACTAAAAAGTTCTTAGCTTGACCTAATTGTCAAAATCACACCAAACATCAAAAAAATATTTTTTGAAAGTCTTCTTGTAATTGGAATGTAAAAATGAAATTTTATGATTTAAACATCAACTTTTCAATGTTTTATCTAAAATTTGTTTTAGCAGTTTTTGGTACTTAATTTGTACATTGAAAACAAGGCATAAAGGTATTGTCAGTGATCATTAATTAATATAAGCATACCTTACAGAATGGAAATACTCTCTGTACAAGTGTTTTCCTACAGTACTTCACTGAAAGTGCATTAATTTACTAATAGCCATTTTTCTAACATGTAGAGACAAACTACGTATATAATTTAATATATGTAAAAAGAAAACATTCATTTACATTTGTTATTTACTTTTATATTTTCTGTTGGCTTTAATTTTGCTCATTTAGAAAATATTAAAAAACTGAAAATTATGAAAAAAATAGGTTTAATTTTCATATCATTCCACACATCGTCAACATTCAAAGAATATGTGTGATGCGACTGCCAGTTCTTTGTGCTTCATTTTTTTTTTCACAAATTTTTAAAACTCCTCCTGTGATATTTAAACATTGAACAAAGAGACCAGAATTATAGAAATCTCTCTGAAAAAGTCTACTAAGTGAAATCCTTTCATAAACAAGACTGTCACGTTTAGTCTCTTCTCTGCAAGTAGAATTTTCAAATCAAAGACCACTGATTTTAACAATTTTTTTTAGCAATTTCTTTGTTTTGTTTGCATTTCAATCTGATACTGACAAAAAGTTTTGAGCTAATCAATAAATTTTTTGTTCAATGTATTGCAGCCAAGTTAAATGTGACTTCTTCATTATATTTTTTCATGCAATCAAAAGTGAAAATTATGAAAATATATATTTACCTATCTTTTATGTGCATATATAAAAACTGACAACATGGTTTGGATATCACAGTGTCAAAATAAAGTTTCATGTAAGAAAATATTTTATAGACCATCTGCTATATATTTATGTAACATCAGAGCTGATTAATATTTTAGATGTTTTAAGTAAAGCAATGTATATTTACATTGGTAGATCAAAATGATAATGGCCAAATGGCCTTAGAATCTGTAAAGTAGAAATTATGGATATTTTATTAGTGACATTTCTTAGATCAAATATTTTCAGATAAGTAAACGCAGCTGAAATACAACCACCAATGCAAAACATTTTATACACTTACCATTTTAGCATCTGATCTTCAAGTCTCGAATAGGTAGGATCAAGTTTAGTCTGCAAGGCCAGAAACAATTTGTTAATGAATATGGGTAATTTTTGTAAATATGGGTTCCCATTAAAATTAAAAAAAAGAACTGTTCTAATGAAAGTATGAAACTCATTAAAGTCTGAATTTCTATGATGAGGACAATAACCTAGTGGATTGGTTCATGAATTTGGAGACATAGGAATTTTGTGTTTAAATCCATTGGTTGAGTAATGTATAGCTGGACTCAGTGGAAACAGGGTGAGTAATAATTGGTCAGTACTAGACCCACACATAAAATTAAGGGTTCAGTTCAAAATTCCCTAAAGGTTACCTAGATTGATATGCCTAAAAGCCAAAGGGCACAACAGCTGAAACTTTGTGATGACAACAAAAAAGTTGGTGACAATAGTCTGCCTGTAAATGATGATAACTCCTCAGAAAGTCCCATGGTACAATAGCCTACTTGATTAAAGTACTGGTATGTGTATTTGGTGACATAATATTGTGATTTTAACCTCTGGGACAGGCAGTGTGTATTTGGATTCTGTGGAAACAAGGTGAGAAATAACTGAGAAGTACTAAATAAAAACTGGATGAGATATTCATAGAGAGTGGAACAAGATAAATCTATCCCTGTAGATTGTATAAAGGTCACCTGGATTGACAGTTGAAACATTATATGAGCAGAATAAGAGGAAGCAGTAACTGAGAGAGTACTAAATAAAAACTAGATGAGATATTATCCCTAGACAAGGTCAGCAGTTCCATATTTACTACTTTTGGTGAGTTTTAATAAATTCATTGAAAAATCTTATTACTGTTATTAACCTATTTAAGCAAAATGAAACCAAAATATTTTTATTCTGGGAATACAGTGTAAATCTTTAAAACAATTCTGCAGTTCCAATGGAAATTTATATTGAAACATTTTTGTGCCTTCTATCAATGAAGTGACCATTTATTTTATTTTTGGTATGTATTCATATTTTATATTCCTTGTTCTTAAGAGAAAATAGGAGATGATTTGTTGGTCACTGAAATAGTAGTATTATCTTGGTCAGTGTCATGCCCAGACATATTTTTTGTGTCCCCATTCTGGCATCTGCCATTTTTTATGGTCATTCGCCATGTTACATTGTCAGTCATCAACTAATAATATATACATCAGTATCTGCATGGACAGTGCAGTGTGTATTATACAGGAAACCCCAATGAACTTTGTGCTCCAAAAGGGCGAGTTTCAGCAGCATTTTTATGCTTTTGATACTTTTTACTTTTTTTAACTATAATAATCAACAGGGCTGGTGATTACTACCCCAGACTTCTCAACCACGTGGGGGCCCCATGCCTACTGAGGAGGTGGGGGGGGAGTGCTAATTTCAATAGTGCTTATTTTTTTTAAATTTTCTTTCTGAACAGTTCTTTTAAATCAATTAAGAGAGTGATATATCTCAGTAAAATCATTTTTTATTCTGAGATCATTCACTAAGGAGGATTTTTTTTTACTAACAGAAACCTAGTAATACTGACCAGAAGCCCACAGCTAGTAATTATTAAAATAAAATTTCTAGTCCCTATTTTTTACATTTCTAAAAAGATGAAACCGAGAAAATAATCACTTTAAAAATATTTAAAGATTGCAACACATGAAAAATTTTCCCAAAAACTTAAATACTGTTTTTAAAACAAATTTTTAAGATAAACCCATTTGTGTTGTGTTGGAATCTTTGTAAAACTTTCTTTTTCTAGCAGAGATGCATCAACCATTAATCTTTATGGAAATATAAAGATTTTTAATTTAAACGTTTTTTTTTAATAAAATTTCATCATGAAAATATTGGTAGTTATTACAAAAAGAATAACATTTTCTCAGACTTTTAAAATAAAAAAATTTTCATTATAAAAGTAAATAATTAATGAATTATATGTATATGTACTGAAATTTTCATTTAAATTGGATAATTGTCTGATTTTTGGTAATTTAAAAAATGTGTTGTCCCCATCCAATTTTTCCATCAAGGGTTTGTGGCCCCTAGATTGGGAAACTTTGAAATCGACATGTAGTTGACAGTGGGGCCCCATATTAAATTTTCGAAGTGGGGGCCCAATACATTAGTGCTAGCCATAGTCAGTGTTCAAGATCAGATGAAAGAGATGATTTAACCCAAAGAACAAAGTAAAATATCAAAATAAATGTACAAAATAAGGATAACCGATGTTACTTGGACTCATCAAACCCTCAAAAGAAGTAAGAGAGGCTGCTGTATTATGTGTTTAGACAAAATCAAGAGTCTCTCTGGCTACAGAACAGGGAAGGATAAAATAAATATGCCCATGAGAAAAAGGAGGCCAAAAAACAAACCAGGGAGGTTGGAAATCTCAACTTGGATCATAACCAAAGAAGGATCCCGGAACATGGCGGGAATGATACTTATATTAACTAGGTACACAAGTAGGGTCTATCCTACTCAAGAGAGGGCTCCACAGGAAACCACCCTGATGTGACAGGGGGACCTAAAAGAGAAAATCAATGCTAGCCCCACTCAGGCGAACCAGGCTCACCTCAGTCACCCACCTTTTGCTGAAATCTGTCAAAAACCAATTGCTTTCTATCAGTTCTAATCTTCATCTTGAGCTGATATTGGATTAGATCCTGATGAGAATAACAGTGACCTCACAAGACATCCTCCAGTCACATTGTCCAAATTACCATTCAGGCCATGGCTAGCAGCAACAGAAGCACCATCCGTTTCACTCCAGAATACAGGGGTGACACATTCTCACACGTATCTGCATGATCAATGAACACAAGCTTTTTAGGAGTGACACGAGCTGTCAACTCATCAACATAGTCACATGAGGGGTGGGGTCTGAAGACAATGTTAGAAGGCATGCAAAGCCATTTCCTCTAAGCCAAGGTCATACTATTCACAGTCTGGCAAATCCACCAAGCCCCATATGAAGGCCTTGTCATTGAGAGATAGCCTATTCTGAACCAATCTCCATGTAAGCAAAAACTCAGAGTTGAGGAGGTAATCTGCTGCTGTCACCTAAGAACAAAAGTAGCAAAACTTGTCTGCCGACAAGCCAAGCCAGTCACATAGTGGATCCTTCATGACCCCACTCCACTAGTTCATGATAGAAGACTCTCCTAGGCTGAGAATGATCACTGGACAGAGGAATGACTCACAAGACCAATCAACACTTAAGATGGAAACTCAATTGATCCCAGGGCTTACGAAGGCACTCAACCTGTGAAATGGGAGGAGTGATAGCAAGGAAAGGGAATGACCAAAACTGAATCCACTGTAAATGCACAGTGTAGGGAAGCCAGCCTTGAGGCATGCTTGAGACTTGCAAAGTGTCACATCTCCAGCCCCCCGCATGACGCAGATGTTGGGCACAGACTACTCTGTCAATGTGATGCTTGTGTCCACCTCAAACACAAAAGGGAGGAGAGAAAGCACTCAATTCTCTTCTTACATTCCTTACAGAGAGGAAGTATAGACAAGCAGTAAAGGACAAGAGCAAAAACATAAGTGGCACATGCCTCAGCCCTGCCCTTCATGGACAACTTCTTTTGCCACCAAGTCTTGACCACCACGCCGACCTTTGCCTGTACTTCTGACCAATTTTTCTGCAACTGGAGATCGGGTCCAAACCACACTCCGAGAATATGGACAGGACTGTTTGTCCAACCAAAGGGCCCTGGAAGATCGACCTCACACATGTTGTCAGTCGACCTCAGAGTATGCCCCTCTGGGATTTTGACCTCTCAAATGTTGCGACCAGAACCTTAGTGGATGTCATCCTTGCGCAATTCTGCACCCATGTTCATAGCTTCAGAAGACATCTTGCTTAACTTATGTCTAATTACCTGACCAATGTAGAGCTTGCTAGCCAAACACTCCAAGGCCTCTGTGGCTAGGGTATCTCTGGCGCTAAACATTATGCAGTCTTTAGAAGCTTTGCTGAGAACAGTCTAGAGGAGAAAACTTTTGAGTAGTTATGTTTTAATGGAAAGACACATTAGGTCCATTCCTAATAAAATTCATGAGTGCATTTTGTTCAACACAAGAGACAAAAAAGACAGTGCGTCTATTAGTGAATATGTAGCTGCATTATGAAAAATGTTGGAGCACTGCAATTTGGAAGAAGAAGTAAACAAGCACATATGAGATCGTTTGGTTATAGGTGTGAAGAATGAGAATATTCAAGAGTGTCTACTTGGTGAGAAAACACTAACATTGGAAAAGGCTATTGAAATAGCAGTGTCTATGGAATCTGCCAGGAATTATTCCAAAGCAATGCATGGAACACTGACAAATGAAACAGAGACACCCATTCACAGAAATATATGAATGCTATCATTGTGGGAACACCATCCACCTTTCTGACAAATGTCCATTTAAAAACAGAATGTTTCAAATGCAGGAAAGGACATATCCATCGATAGTGTAGACAAGATGAGGACAGGCCTTCTAATGCAACAGCACATAAAGAAAGATAGTGAATAAGGTGGATGAGAATTATGCAGAAGAAAGGGAGATAAGCATGGAAAAATTGGATCTAAACACCATTGCTATTCTCCAAACACCACCTATACTAGTGGAAGGGTTAATAGACAAGAAAAATGGACTCATGGAGGGAGATACTGGTGCCTTATGCTCTGTAATGAGTTTGACTAAATTCAAAGAATTGGGCCAACTGCAAAATTTAAAAGAAAGTTTGGTAAAGCTGAAAACATACACTGACAAGTTGATGAAGCCATACAGGACAACAGAACTCAAGGTATCATATGAAGGTACAGAAAATTATTTGTCATTGCTAGTGATAAAGGATGACATGGCAACGATACTAGGTCAGAACTGGTTGCAAAAAGTAAAGTTGGACTAGAGAACTATGTTTCCATTAAATGGGGAAGAAATCTTTTAACATTGAAGGATCTACTCATGGAATTTGATTTAGTGTTTAGTAAAGAAATGGGTTGCCTGAAAGAATTTAAAGTAAAAATAACTCTTGATAAAACAGTGAGTTCAAAGTTTTGCCAATCAAGGACAGTACCCTACACCATAAAAGAAGACTTGGAAAAAGAACTGGACCATCTGGAAAGCCAGGGCAATTTTAAGAGAGTGGAGTATTCTTAGCAGGCTTCCCCCATTATGTCAGTGGTCAAGAACAACAATGGAGATGTCTGGATATGAAGTGATTACAAATAAACAATAAATGCTGTTTCACCATGTGATAATTACCATGAATGAAGGAACTATCCATTACTCTAATAGGAAGCCAGAAGTTTAGCAAACTAGACTTAAGCCATGCCTATCAGCAATTAAAACTGGATGAAAAAACACAGGAATTGTTGGTGGTAAACACACATCGGGGATTATAACAGCCCAGAAAATTACAATTTGGAGTGCACAGTGCAACTGGAATTTCTCAATGAGATAAAAGGTTGAAGGATATTCCCTTCTGTAAGGTACACATGGATAATATCCAGATTTTGGGTCATGATGTTGCTCGTCATCTAAAGAACCTAGAGAATGTAATTACTGCACTGGATAAAGCAGGACTAAAATTGAAGAGGATTAAGTACAAATTCCTTACGTAACGTATTTCAGTTTCAAAATCAACAAAGAAGGCACAGCTCCTCTTCCAGAGAAATGGCTGCTATTATAGGGGCTCACACACCCAAGAATATTACAGAGTTGAAAGCTTATCTTGGGGCAGTGAATTACTTATGATCATTTCCTCAATTTATCAAATATACTGGAGCCACTTCATAGTTTAATGAGGAAGGGCACTTGGAGATGGGGTGCCATGCAGAGGAGAGCCTTTGAAGAAATCAAGAAAATACTGTATTCTGACTCATTTCAACTCATCCAAGCCGATTCTGGTAGAAGTGTATGCTTCTCCCTATAGAATGAGAGCTGTAATGGAAGATGGGAGTAAGAAACTGATATGCTACATTTTACGAGCACTTTCTAATGCTGAACAAAATTATGCCCATATCAAAAATGAAGGGTTGGCCCTGAATTAGGTCATGAAAAAGCTGCACCAGTATTTGTATGGGAATTGTTTCACAATATTCACTCACAACAAACCGTTGTTCGGACTGTTCACAGAATACAAACCCATTTCCCCTCTTGCTGCTGCCAGAGTTCAATGCAGGGCTCTCTTCTTAGCAGCATACAACTATAAGCTGAAGTACTATGCTTAGACTCTTAATGGAAACACAGTCTTAGTAGTCACCCACTAAATGCACAAGAACAGAATTTTTCTGCATCCACAAATCAGTTACACGTGATGAATTTGGTTGATGCTCCGGTAATTGTGGCTGCAGTGAGATCAGAAATGAGGTGAGACCCCATTTTCAGTTGGGTGTATGAATATACAATGAATGGCTTCAATTGAAGTATTGAAGTCCTATTTCAACAAATGAGGGGAGTTGATATGTGAGGATGGTACAATACTATGGGGAAGCAGGGTGGAAGGTGTTGCAGCAGTTCCACCAGACACACATAGGGATTGTACATATGAAGTCCCTTCAAGAATTTAAAGTTGATGATCTGGTTCTATTATGGAATTTTGTATCTAGTTGATGATGGATGGAAAGCACCATTACCATACAGTTGGGAGCAGTGAATTTTGAAGTTGAGGCAGGAGGCGGGTTAATGAGGAGACATGCAGACCAACATTTCAAACTTCTACCCAGGTTTGCAGCAGAAGGGATATTTGATGTCCAGGCTGGCATTACTACAAATAATCCAGGAATTACTTTTGTTCTTGAAATTCCTGAAGAAATCATGGAACTGGATGACACACATATTGAAGAAGCTGCCATAGCTCCTGTGGAGACTAGAAAAACCACAACACCTCCAATTCGTACATCAGGTTACATATGCAGATCACCAATCAAGTTGAACAATTATATCTGTAGTTCCAAGTAAGATTGGAGGGATGTTATGTATATTGAACTGAGATATGGAGTTGCATCTTTTTTCTCAAGTGACCCAATGTGTTGGGCTATCTGTCTTTTACCACTAGGGGGAATCATTTCATAGTACCTAAGAATAAATGGGCAGTGATGAATGGCTGCCATATTGGATGGATACATGTTTCTGCTCTCTTAAGTAAATTCTGTCTTTTGTATTCATTATCAGTTTCAGAATGTTTGAATAGTACACTACACTCTATGAATGATAAATTATAACAAGCTTTCTGTATTGTTAAAATATCCAAATTTGTTACTTTAATTGTCATATGAAGACTGAGCACAACATGGTAATTTTCTTGTTGTATACTTTAATATTTAAAAATTAGTATTAACACATGCCCATATATTTGAATATTTGATACTTTATTTTATGCTGAAAGGTAAAGATCTGGCATTAAACTTTTATATTTGTCGATTGAGATTAAAAGGTTAGGAAACAAACAATTTTGATATTAAAGATAGCAGACAAATACATAAAGATGCCATGCTTATTATTATCAGTTATTCTCAGTTTCACTTCTTTTAACTGCTGTGAATTTGAAGAAATAAAATTTAATATCAAATGTAACTCTTAAAATTTTTTACCCAGGCAACATGAAATAGCCTTGCTAGTTTTGAATAAGATTTATTGTGCTCAATCTACTTGGTTTTAAGACATCTTTTTTTGCGGTATTTACAACATTTGTTTTTGTTACCCACTGGATATTCAATTCGCACAATTTTGACAATACTTTTATTTGGAGGCCTTTAGCTGGCTTCCTTTTCTTTTTCCTTTTCCCAATCAAGTTAATATATTTTATGGAAATCATTTTGCTCATTGATTTATATATTTATCATTTTTCTTTCTTTCATTTTTGTAGGTAAAGGATTGCCTTAAATGTATTCTTTTTCATTTTTTCTTTCAATATTTTTATATTTAAAAAGTTTTTTTTAATTGGAATGCCTGAAGCATGCTGGGTATTTTCTGTTAATTGCATCGATGTAGTTTTTAAATGTCTGATTCCTCATGAAATTATTTTCTTTTTGGAATGTTTTCTTTTTCACTGTTGTGGGGAAAAAAAATTTACATCATTAAAAATTGCTTTGAACATGCATAATCAGTTTTATTATTAGTTTTGTGGTGGGACAGGGAAAGACTTTTCAACAGGAAAATAGCAAAATTTTTCAATATATTTTTATAAGATTATGATTTTTTTTTGCTAATTTCAAGAAACTTCAGTTTTGTGTTTGTTACTGCTTTTCAGTTCTAAAATCTATTGAAAAGATTTTAAAGAGATACATGGTTTAGTGCACTGGTCATAAAAAACCAGCAATAAGTTTAAATTTAATTACTATTGTTCTGTTGTTGACTTGATTGAGACTAGACTAAGCTTAATACATTACTAAATTATTGCATACTGTTAAAACCTGAATAAGTATTGGATTTATAGCCTTGTGTATGATTGTGCACATACGAATTCATGTGTATAATTTTTGATAGTTGTATTAGTTTTTCTTTAAACATACAAATGCTTATGCATGAAAATTTAACAGCATTACCTTTTAACAGAGAATATGGATTTCACATCATTTCTGGCAGAGAATATATTTAAAGTCAATATTTACATGCATAAACACATATGAGAGATTATGCTCCAATCCAGAAAAATAAAAAAAAATAAAATAGTTGATTTTAAAACCAGGTTAGGAAATTGGTTTGTTTATGAATTGAGAATGGTTGGTAAATATAGCTCATGAGAAAATTGCTTATTCCATGAGTAACTCACTAGATATCTTACAATTAGTGCCTTTACTACTGTAGTGGCTGACAAAATATCTCATGAGAAAAGTTCCTTATTCCAAGAGCAACTCACTAGATATCTTACAATTAATGTCTTTACTACTGCAGTGGCTGAAAAGATATCTCATGAGGAAGTTCTTTATCCTTAGAGTGGCTGATGTGATATTTCTTTATTCCTGGAGTAAATGACAAGATATCTTATACTTAATTTCTTTACTCCTGAAATGGCTGATAAGATATCTCACGAGAAAGTTCTTTATTCCTAGAGTGGCTGATGTGATATTCCTGGAGCAGCTGACATCACCTGAGAATTCTCTTTTTTTTTGAACAGTTAATGAAATATCTCAGATGAAATTTATTTGTTTCTGAATCAGCTAACATGATTTTTTGCAACAAATTTATCTTGGATCTTCTCACATTAGTTATGAATTTGATTAGCATTGAATATAATGTGCATATGATAACAAAGGCAATGAATGCAATGATTGTTCTAAGATGCTTTTTTTTAATTGAGTTCACCCCAAGCAAGGCAGTAAAGTCAATAAGGCACAAGGGTTTACTGATTGTGGAAGAATTAGAAAACAGAAACATTAACAAGGAGTGAGAACAAAAGAAGGATAATCAGGAGGACAGTAGACAGTGATTGACATTGCATTTAAATTTTTGAAAATTAAAGTTGACTGGAAAGCATGGAGCTGAGAGGGAGTTCCATAAGCAAGAAGTGTGAGAAAAAAACTGTTAACATAGAACTTATGGTTACATCTAGCCAACTCAACTGTATATTGATAAGACCTTGTCGCCAGTCTAGTACTGCATTTAAATTCAAAAAGTCTAGGTACATAGTGAAAAGCTCATCTGAACAGTTGGCATGAAGTATTTATAGAAAAGGCACAGGGAGGTAACTTTACAGCGATGGGAAAATGACTGAAACACAGATGCCAGATCAGGACCAATAATATTGCTGATTCTTCCCTGGATTTTATGAAGAATCTCTAAATATATATCAGGTGCACCAGACCATATGTGGCAGCAATATTATAAGCATGGTTAAATGGTACTTATAGATATGTAAGATAGATTATGATATTTCACTGAACATCAACATCTGACGCCCTGAACTTGTTCCCCATCCTTCTCTGTATCTTTTCCTCAAACATGCCTCTTTACTCTTGCTCTCAATCCTCTGTAACCCTTTGCATGCTAGTAGCACTCCCATCTTGCTTGGGGGGAATTGCTTTAAAAACAAAATTGAGTGAAAAAGAATGAGAAGATGTTAGTTGAAGAGAAAGATATTAAAAGAACAGGATTCAGGAAAACAGAATAGAGTGATTGACATTGCATTAAAATTTTTGAAGATTGTAGGTAACAGTTAAGCAAGAAATTGGAAGAGAGTTCCACAAGTAAGAAGTGAGAGAAAAGAAATTATTATAATAAAACATGTTGTTACATCTAGCTTGTAATTCAATTTTCTGTCTTGAACCTAATTGCTCTGCACTTTTATTGTATGTAGGTTTGAATTAGAGAATTAATATCTTCAAATTTTTTCTCATTTTCCTTACATGCCAATTCTGATATTTCAGAATTGTAACACTTAACTTCTTGCAGATATTCTCTAATAAATTATAATCATAATAAAAAATACAAGGTTGAGAGCCATGATTGCTCACATTCTGAAGGGACACAGGCCATAGAAGAAAATCATTATCTTAAAAAATCATTTATTTATTTGTCTAAAATAACTATATTTATTCATCTAAATAACCATATTTATTATATCAAGAATGAAGATTTATCAATATATTAACGTCTTTAAAGTCTTTTCTTGTGTAAATTTTTAAGCTCTAATTTATCATCAGTTTTACAAAAATATGAATGTGTTAGGATACCCATTAATGTGAGTTTAGATAGCCATTTACTGGTTGTGTCGGTCATGGAATATGAAAACTAGCTTAAAACCTATACATGAATTGGAATTCTTATATTGATAAGAAAAAGAGGAAAGAGAATTACAAAAAGATGAACTCTTATTTATCAGCAACAGTGAAAAAAAATGGAACCCTTTGATGGAAGACTACAGAGAAAAAAATCAACTAATAAAAAAAAGCAGCAATATGTGTTATCATTGCTGGCATTCACAAGAATATTGGCATTAGTGTTAAAATAATTATAAGTTCTTAAATTTGCTTAAGAAAGAAAAATAAACATGAGAATGTTAAAAATATATTTTATGAACAAAAATTTGAAGACTGAAAAAATGAGCAACAAAAGTATGAACTAAAATAAAAAAATAAGGCAAAAAGCAAAACATGCATATTTAAAAATGATTAACTTCAATAATAATAATAATAATGAAAAAGAAGAGTTTTTCATTTTGATAATGATGATGATTGTTTTCTAAGATGGTAGATTTATCAGGTTGCCAAAGTTGGTGAGTTCTAAATAAGGAATGAAAATCTCTTTAAAAAAAAGAAGTTGGTGAGGATTATCTAAAATCTTCTCAAAGCTGTTTATCAGCTTCAAGTCCACAAAATGAAGGTACATCAGGAAAGAAAAAAATAATCTCCAGTCAAAATGTTCCTGGGAAGTTTCTAAAATAGTCAAAAGATTCTAAAACATAATTCAAGGAGAAACTTGTGCAAATGCTTTCAAAATTCCTAATAAAATTGCAAATAAATAATTATAATATATATTTCAATAATTTCAAATTGTAAAATGAGGCAAAGAAAGTCATTCTTTCTGCAAAATAGTGAATTGCAAATATAAAAAGAATAGCTCATTTATATGGGTCAATAAATCCATAGCCTTACATAGAGCTATTAGCTGAATTTTGATCTTAAATGTTCACTGTATAATGTTTGATTTTTTTAATGGAGAAGTTTTAAGAGCAAAGTAGAAAATAAAGAAATGCATAGTTTTTACTTAGTATATACTGTACTTTTCTTGTTAGTTATAATGATAATAATAATTTTGATATTAGCTGTTTCCTTATAAGGAAACTTTTGGCAGTTACTAACCAACCAGCAATTACTATTTTGGTTAAAATTTATAAAATCTTTCTCTTAAAACCATTTTTTTTATAGAAACAGGTTTCTCAAGTCCACTAACTGTTATTGCTCTTCCCCATTATTGGTGGGGCTTCCTTCCTAATCTTTTGTTAGAAATAATATGGAATGTCAACATCTTGATTATGTCATTATTCCCTGTTCAAGTTATGTATGCTATGTGTTTTTTTATTTGCTGTTGTTGAAAGTCTTCAAATGATATGGTTTCTTTTATTTGATACAATTCTTTGTTTGTGATTCTGTAGCACTAGTTGACAAGGCTCAAAGAAGGATGGTACATGCTAAGACCTATAGGCTTCATTTTCTGAAAGCCACTTTTAACTATTGATCTGAGAAAGTGTTTTCATACAACTTTGGTTAAGTTTAATCGCTAACAGATGCACTATGTCAAACTTTATTTTGAAGGTCAATATTTTCATAATAAAATAATTAACCAATGCAAGATAGTGAAATTTTCAGGATATATTTATATGATAAACATACCATGCAAATGGAAACTTATAATATCTACTTTTATTAGAAATATTTGCAAAAACTTACTTCTTAATGTCAGATTTTATTATGCAACTTGAGAGTTGTTCATCATATTAAAATAAATATCTATAATAGCATATTTATTGATATTTTTTTAAGTTTCAGATAAAAATGATTCCTGTGGATTGTATCTTGTTTCTCTATATCATATAGAGAAATGAGATATTGTAAAATTATTGAGTAATGAGTATTCAGCATTTAAAATTGCAAAATAATTGAGCAGAAATCATATATCAGTCAAAAAAGATATTAAAACCATTGACAAGAGAACAAAATCTCTTTGAGAATGTCACAAAAAGAAATTTGAAAAAAATTGAAAGAGTATTAAACTTAGAAAATATAAGTTGAGTGAAGAAGTATATGAACTGATTTCTCAAAAGTAAATTTTTCGTTTGTTTAGCAGCATATCAACTTCTTATGGATTATTTAATGCTGAAATTTAATTTTCTTGGATGCATTAGTAATTTCTTTTACAAAAAATGTATTGCTGGCAACATTTTTTTAAAATATATTGCTGGTAATTTTTTTACGATGAATATGTATTGCTGGTATTTTTACTATAAAATAGTTTATACTTTCATAGTGTTTAGACCCCAGTTTGGGAGTTAACTATTTGCCTATAGCCGGGACTCTAACAGGTGCTACCACCCCAGGTCAGGGTGGACCTGGGAATGACAGCAAGTAAGAGGTGGTTCCACTTTCCTCAAAACTTTCAATCTCCCAATCAGTGGCTTTGCTGCTAGATGTAGTTTATCATCATACCCAGGACTAAGAGTAATTATTACTGATGAATGTAGAGCTATATTGGATAAGCCTAATGACTGAACTAGATCTTTCTTGGTAATATTCAGATTTATGACTTAGAACAGAACAGTGAGGAGATGATGTAATATTTTGGGCTACCATTAAAGGCCTTAAAATTATAAGTCCCTTCAAAATTAATGATGCCAAAAGGAATTATTGTACCTTCTTGTATCAGAGATTTTTTGATAACCAAGAAAACATTGCAGCTTCACAGTCTGCAAAGCTGACTATTGACCTCTTTGACAAAATGTTTCAAAGTCTCCAAATTAATAGACTGACTTCCATGCTCTCCAGATATTAATTTAATAGACAACTTATGATCCGTCATTAAAAGAGATGTATATAAGAATGGGAAACAATATTCAAGTAAAGAATAGGAAACAATAAAAATTGCTGCAAGTAATGTTAAAGTCAAAACATAAGAAAAGTTAAAAGAACAGGATTCAAAAAGATTGGTGTTGCATTCAAATTTGTGAAGATTGTCATTGGCGGGGAAGCAAGAAACCAAAAGAGAGTTCCACAGGCAAATAAAAGACTGATGAGGTTTACAGAATGTCAATAAGCCCATATTAACATGTAAAATAACAAAATAATAATTTAGGTAATTTGGAAAATGTGTTAATGAAATATATGTTCTTTGTATGTATTTATAAATAGGTTTCTTTTAGATTTTTTTCCTTTTTTTTTTGATAATGGTGTTCACCTTGTATAAGGCCCAGGGCCACTTGAAGTAGAGGGTTACAGTTTAAGAATCACAGCTTATTAACATAACTAGTGGAAGATAACGGTTAACCCTAGACTTGAACATGTTAAGATTGTAGTGATCATGGATGCAACCTCTTCAGAGTCCCTTCCATAAGGCAGGAGTTCATGGGAAGAAGCTGCTCAAGTGGAACTTAAATCTCAGCAAAGGAATACAAAGGGAATGAAAATGATTCACTACAATGTGTATGGCATGCTGGGTTTTAGTATTGAAGGTTAGAACTGGTGGAACTAAGGAGTGTAGTTCATCTGAACACTTTCTATGGAAACAGTGACAGAGCAGCAAGAGGCTTGCAACATCTCAAGGGTTGTAGGGTGAAAAATAATTTGTTACCTACAAGGACATGGAAACACTTGGACTGTATTAAGAGTAAAAAGTAAAGACTGGATAGTTCCTGCCCACATATAGCAACAATACTCCATTTTCAGCCTGATCTGGCTCTTGTAAAAGTAGAGGATAGCAGGAGATGACAGGTACTTGCTGGAGTAGTACAAAGGACCAACCATCTTTTGAGCATCTTTAGTGATGGATTGTATGTATGAGTTCCATGATGTCTAGGCTGAATTTAAGTCTCAATAGTCACTCAAGGCATGAGGCTTCTCTGAAGGAATATCCATTCATTATGATAAGTGAAAATTCTAAATTCAGTCATTGATGTTGGAATGTCACTAGTTTGGTTTTCAAAGTGTGGACTCTTCCACAACAAGCTAGTTAACCCCTGCTAGGAAATGCACAATTCCTGTTATAATTTTTACCATCACAATCTTACAAATATATAACAAGTATTCATTGGTCAATCACCTTCAATCTAGCTTGCTGATTGGTCAGTTCCGACCAATCAAACTGCCTGCATGCAACCAATCTGTTTTCCCGCTCATATGCTGGGAGCCACCCACATGGTACACGACCATTATATAAACAGAACACATGTAGCTCCCTGAGTAGTTTCTTCTCATTCCTTGCTACCAAGTGCCAAGATGTAATCTTCAAGAACTCCCATCTTAGCTATTGTGGTCAGACGTTAAAGACCATTACTAACATTCACGCAAGTACAAACTCTGAAATCTCTTCTGAACTTTTACTAACTTGTACAATACACAATTCCAAACATGCTAAAGAAACTTTATTCTTCTAAATTACAGTTTAATATTACTTCCTTTTAATATGAACTCAGGTAAAACTATTACCTAATCAAAGGGACATGACTCTGTCCTACCTTTTCAGTTCGCATGCATGTATGTCAAATATTAATAAATTCAATTGTTATGTTTTGAAATCATTCTGTTCAGTTTTGTATTTTATACTATGTGCTTATTTACGTCAAATATAAATTGCATTGCGTCCACGCATTGTCCTTAATCCCACCTTTCCTAGCCAAAGTTGAATATTGGTAACACTGTCACAACAATAATGGTAACACTATCACTACAAAAGCATTGAATGCGATCAGCCAGTTCTTCTCCCAAAAAGCTAGGTCAGAGGAGAGATCAGCTGTCAAGCTTTGGTCATCTAGGGTTTTAGAAGTGCACTCATATACTGTTGTATCATAAGCATAAATATTCACAAATGTTTGGAGTATACTCTTAGGCAGATCATTTATGTAAAGTCAGAATAGGAATGAACTGAGAACTGAAGTTTGAGGGATGTCTGCATTAATTGCTTTGGACTATGTTAACAACTACATTCAATTACCTACCCATTAGGAAAGATTTTATAACTGAGAAGACACTTCCAGTGATTTCATAGCTGGAGAGCTTGTACAGTAACCCTTTATGTCATACCTTGTCAAAGACCTTTCAAATACCTAATGTGATCGTCATTGAGATGGATTTATTGTCATGTGCCTCACTAATTCTGTGAGTAATTGCAGTTAGGATATCAGCAGTGGGCCAAGCTGTTGTATTGAGGTGATCAACAATCTTCTTTTTGATTATAGTTTCAAAGGGTGACTAATGGGTCTCTACTGTGAGGGGGATGAGCACTCACCTGCATTTTAGAGATAAAAATTCATGTTGAGCTTTGTTTGCATAAGGAAAACTGACACATTATTATTAATATTCTTTAATGATAGATTATATAAGCTGAAACACACACAAAATACCATGTATATATAAGTATATACTGAAAGTTTTACTCATATTATTACTGCTTTTATTGTGAAAGTATTGACTTACATAACAAAATTAGAGATAGTGTTTGTGTATGCATATGTCTTTCAGAAATCTTTGTTCATGAAGCCAATCTAACAGCCATCCATTTCATACTTATTATACAGAATACTCCTAAACTGCTATTGTTGTTGTTGTTATTATTATTATTATTGTTGTTGTTGTTGTGTGAATTTTTATTTCTAAGCCAATTTGAACTGTCAGATTTCACCTTTTTAATTGTGGAAATGACTGCCATAAATAACATAGCAATATAAGAATTTATTATTCATAAATGTGAGTGGTTGTTATATTCAACAGAATATAGTTTGGAAACCTTTTTTCTCTACAAAATCTTAAAAAGAAATGAAAAGAGAGCTATATGTCAATGATAATGTGCTTACAGTTAAAGAAAATGCAGAATACAGAAATAAATAAATTGATAAAGAAAGAAAGAATGCAGGATAGAAATGAAAATGCAAAATAAGATAATTTGAGAATGAAAAAATATATTTCAAGAAAATAAAAACAATGAAATCTGCAGAAGAAAATACATTAACAGAAGTGAATGAGTGAATGAAAAAAGAAACAAAAAGACAAATCAGAATGAGAAAAAGAAGAGAATAAAGAGAAAAAAAAAGAAGAGAATAAAGACAAAGAGAAAGAAAAAGAAGAGAATAAAGACAAAGAGAAAGAAAAAGAAGAGAATAAAGACAAAGAGAAAGAAAAAGAAGAGAATAAAGAGAAAGAGAAAGAAAAAGAAGAGAATAAAGAGAAAGAGAAAGAAAAAGAAGAGAATAAAGACAAAGAGAAAGAAAAAGAAGAGAATAAAGAGAAAGAGAAAGAAAAAGAAGAGAATAAAGAATAAAGACAAAGAGAAAGAAAAAAGAAGAGAATAAAGAGATAGAGAAAGAAAAAGAAGAGAATAAAAGAAAGAGAAAGAAAAGAAGAAATAAAGAAAAAAAGAAAAAAGAAGAGAATAAAGACAAAGAGAAAGAAAAGAAGAGAATAAAGAGAAAGAGAAAGAAAAGAAGAGAATAAAGAGAAAGAGAAAGAAAAGAAGAGAATAAAGACAAAGAGAAAGAAAAGAAGAGAATAAAGAAAAAGAGAAAAAAAAAAGAAGAAAAGAAAGAAAAGAGAGAAAGAAGAGAAAAAGAGAAAAAAAGAAGAGAATAAAGAGAAAGAGAAAGAAAAGAAGAGAATAAAAAGACAAAAAAAGAAAAAGAAGAGAATAAAGACAAAGAGAAAGAAAAGAAGAGAATAAAGAGAAAGAGAAAGAAAAAAGAAGAGAAGAAAGAAAAAGAAGAGAATAAAGACAAAGAGAAAGAAAAAGAAGAGAATAAAGACAAAGAGAAAGAAAAAGAAAGTGTTTTAAAAAAGAAAGTTTTAAAAGCTATATAGAAAAAGCTGTGCCAATAAAATAAATGAAGAATAATGAATGTTTTTTTTTTTATTAAAAATGGAAGAACATAATAAGAAACAAAAAAAAATGAATTATTGCCATTCTTTAGTTTTTCCTTCTTTCCCATTCTTGCCTTTCTTCTTTCTTCTTTCATTCATCTTTTTTCTGATCTTGGCAGAACTAAGTTAATCAACACAAATCTCCAAACTTGAAAAAGGAAGTGAACTAAAGAATATTTGCATCTCTGCTTTTTCTTGCCACTTTTTATGCCCTGTTGATAACAAAAAAGTAAATAATTTGTTCTCTCAACTTCTTCCACTTGGGAAACAGGTTTTGTCAAAATCTTCTGCTCTCAAAATATTTCAGCTGCTTTTTACAATGTTACTTTTTCCTATGATTCTCACTTTATTAATATTTCAACATGATTATTACAGATTTTAAAAGCATATGATTAGTTGTCTAGGATTTGGGATTAGGCATGATATCTATATTATTTTATTTTTATGAAATATTTGGTCATTTCATATAATGATTTATGTTAGTGAACATTATGGATAAGTTTGAGAAAAGAAAAAAAAATGGTCCAAGCATATACCAAACATAACATTTATACTATTGAGAAACTATATACAACATACAAAATATTTTTGTGAATACTTTTTTGTTATAGAACAATGAAAGTTCTGCTTTTGAAAATCCCAGCATATGGTGTCAAAAGAGAGACAGTTTTCATGGAGATAAAAAGAGGCCAAGAACTTTATATCTCTCACTGAGGTATCAGGAAGACAGATTATGATTGGACAGTTTTGTGACCAATCCAGAACTCCCATACATGTATATTTTGATTACCATATGAGTGTGTGAAAGTATATGTGTTTGTGTGTGTGTTAACTCATTATGGTCATCATCTCTCAAAATTTGATTTGAGAATAGAATAAAAAACTACCTAACTTTCAATCTCATTTGCACAATCTTCATTACAAGTGTTAATTTTCCAATATATTGACAAACTACCTTTTGTTTTTCCTTTTTCATATGCCAGTAATAAGCTGTATATCTTATTATAATCAACTGAATAAAAAATATATATCCTTTTCACACTCCGCCCCAGTGTTTTGAACAGAAGTAGAGGTTTATCTTTTGTTTTCTGTTTAGGATTGGGTTTCTGGTTCTTTCTAAAGTCTTTGCATTCTCTTTCACTCTCAGTAGCCCCTTGCATCTTAGTGGCATTGTCACCTTGTTTAGAGTGAATTGATTATAAAAAAAACAACTTTTTTTTTGTTTATATCATGGCACAAAGAAACTCTAGAAAACAAAACATGCTAATTGTACAAAATATGTAAAACTTTCTTGTATTAACTAAAAAATGAAACAAATTTTACACTTATTTTTTTGTTTATTTAGATTTCTTTGTTTTCTTACACTTTGGTTATAGGGCAGATATGATATACAAATCTATATTTCAGACTAACAGGGGCTACTCAAATGACAAAATGGAAAAAAAGAATCTTCTATAAGGTGTTTTGTTCTGAGACAGAACTTCTTCAGACTAATAATGGTTTTATGAATTAAGTCAGTCAAATATATGGTGAGAGGGAGAAATACAGCAAATACAGGTTACAAGTTTACCAAATAAACAATTAAGATACAATAAATTTACATCCATTATCATACAACATACTTCCTTTCCTGATAAAACTAATACAGATACAATGTGGGATATATAAAACAATATTGATAAAAATAAAAACAATAGAAAGATAAACAATGATATAGACTAAGTTATGTATTGAGATAAACTGCATATTAAAAATTTAAATTTAACACTAAACATCCCTGTTTCTTTATCATTTTCAATGCTAAATTGTAACTGGCATTTATTTTATTTTCCCCCACTTCTATATATGATCTGCTAACCTTTGATATTCCAGATTGAAGGAGATGGCCATAACAGCTCTTTGAATAATCTCTACTAAAAATTGCTTGTCACAGCTGACAAGTTTACAGAATACCATCAGGATGTGAAAACAATTTTGCAAAATGCAGTTGGGATGTGAAGTTAATTTGGAAACTTGTGATGCAATAAAATTTTGCATTGACAGAGATGGGCATCAAAACTGTTAATTACCTCATGACAGTCCAGATCTTGCTGTTTCCCAAGCTGAAGAACCTCAAGTGCAGTCATTTTGAAAATATTGAAATGATACAGGAGAGTGTGACAAGAGTTCTGGACACCTTCACTTTGGTTGACTTTCATGTGACTTTCACAAAGACGATGAACATGTGCATTAAGGAGATTATAGTTTTGTACTTTGAAATTAAGACACGTTACTTTTGAAAAAGTCTCAAAACTTTTAGAATACATCTCATGTATATATATTGTTATATCGTACATATGGACTATAATGGGTATGTCCCAATCCTCATAAATACAGTGGAATATACTGTCTGGGGAGATTCACCACTAGTTCACAACTAGCAGTGGATTATTTACTACACACTGCTCGCGAATCTTGTATCACCTTATTCAGTAACCTTTTCTAGGTTACAACATATATATATATATATATATATATATATATATATATATTAATTTTTCTGGACAAACTGTCATTTTAATTTTTGAACAGTCTAGTCTTATATATATATATATATATATATATATATATATAGAGAGAGAGAGAGAGAGAGAGGATCAATATGAGTAAAAGTTTGTCACTTAGCTGATTGATATTGTCTTCAGTATCCCAACTCCAGTTTTGTAGGCAGACCTGTTCATCCACTCATCAGGAGGTATCAGCAATTTACAATTTAATATATACATATATATATATATATATATATATATATATATATATATATATAAATATATATAAATTGACTCCATTGAAGTAGTTCCTTACAGAGATGAAATTTTTTTATATAGGTGATGTTTATTTCTATTTTATTATTCAATTGATTGCCTAATTTGATTATGTAATAATGATAATAATTGCAGTGACTGTCTAAGGACAGACTTTTCATGGCATACTGGCTATAATATTTTAAACATTTTACATAATAAGCTCTACGACATTTAAAAATCAAGATAAAAGATTTCTTTGGTATAGATTTATATTCAAAGTAACTTTCATTGATAAAAGAACTGAAAATATAAAACATAATTTTGATACAAGCAGAACTGTGATTTTTACAGAAAATTGCAAAATGGTTTTCAAATCTAGCAAAATTCTCTCCAAAATTGTAAAATTCAAATTAAAGTTTCTAAATGTTTTGCATTAATCAATCAATTATGTTTCTTTATTAATCTACAGACAACACTTTCTTCATTTTTACATCGGCATGCATAGTCTTCTTTTATGACAGTGACTATCTCCTTACACATGAAGAAGAGACTTGAGGCAACAGAACTGTGGTTCTACAAAAGGATGCTGAGAAATGCATTGACCAAATATGTGAGTAATGACAAAGTTTTATAGAAAATGCAAACAAAAAAGATGCATACTTAACAACAGAAAGAGAAAGTTGAAATTTCTAGGGCACATAATGAGGAAAGAGGGCTTCGAAAGTTTGATACTCACAGAACAAATTGAAGGCAAGGGGGACAGAGGTAAACAACGAGTAACTTACCTCGTGAACTTGATTAAATAGATGGCAAAACAAGGTTTAGCAGATATGACAAAAAGAAAAAAATTAGTAAGAACTACAATGGAGAGGAAATTGTGGGGAGCCATGATCACCAACGTTCTAATCAGACAGAAGATATGTAGGCGTATATTGAAAGGGTAATGGGTAAAGTAAGAAATGTTAAGCATTAAATAGGTGCAGAATAAAATTCAAGTCATGCAATGAGGACAAGATGGAATTTGCTGAACAAAATTGTGGCTAAGTCTGTCTGCAAAGGCACAGAAATGGATTCCAGAGAAATTCTAAGCAGATTCTAAGATCAGGAAATTGGTTTCTGCCATGAACAATTAATGCTATATAGTTATCTTTGGCACTTTTGCATGACTGAGATTAAATTTCTGAAAATAAAAACCACATGCAATGGGTTTGGCAATCATTTTCAATTCCTTTCTATGATTTTTGTTTTGATTAAAATGTTTACAATACTATGAGTGATAAGCTGCTCTTTTATTCAATGAATAGAATAAATTTTAAGGTAAGTAGTTCAATTTTTGCTACTTTCTCTCTCTGCTCTGTTTTTAGAAAAAATTATAATCAGGCAATTCCTCTTATCATTTGAGTAACAGAATTGAAAATATCGTAAAAAACCACACAATGATATTGATGTAGTATGTGACTCACTCCAGATATTGCTAAAATGGACTTTACATTCAGTGTTATGTTGGAACTGTAGAAAAACTAGGAGCATCATCAGGTTAAGTTGAAATATGACCTCCTAGCCACAAGGTACAGATTTGTACTTCACTCAATGTCTGTAGTTGCCCTCAACAAGTAACTAGATGACCCAACTGCATTTAGACTGTGCACATATGGGGAAAACCATACGACATATAGATATATTTGCATCCCCTCAAGAAGGAAGAAGTCTCTTATATTCTGATGAGTATGCAGAATCCATGTTCTGAAAAAAACTTGCACCTTCTCTGGCTAACATTCTCAGCTGATATGAAGTAGAAAAACTATATTGAATCTATTGTTAGGTCAGCTGCTAAGAAAGTTGGTTCTCTCTTTCATGCTAGACAACTTTTCTGTCCTGAATCTATCTTATATATCTATGTCTACATTCACTCATGCTTAAAATATTGCTGCCACATATGGGCTGGTGCTCCTGCTATATATCTAGAGATCATTGATAAAATCCAAAGAAGAATCTGCAATATTATTGGTCTTGATCTGGTGTCTTGGCTTCAATGACATTCTTACTACTGTAGAGTAGCCTTCTTGTGCCTTTTCTACAAATACTTTCATGGTAATTGTTCAAATGAGTTCTTCATTATGATACCTACACTTTTTAAATTTAAGCACCATACTAGACTGGAACATGGTCTAATCAATTTGTAGTTGAGTTGGCTAGATGTAACCATAAGTTCTATGCTAACAGTTTCTTTTCTCGCATTTCTCACTTGTTAGCATGAGTAAAAAAAATTCATGTATTTGGATGACAAAAAAAACTTTAGTATGCATTCAAAATTTGTGAAAATGTTTCATCCTTTAATAGTTGTGTTTAGTTTAATCGGTAACATACATAATTGTAGGTAGAAAAATGCAAATTTTGATAAGATAGTGAGTGTCACAAAACATATTCCAGGGCCCCAATCATGACTTGCACCTCCCCTGATTGAGGAGTTCAGGAATAGTATACACCAGCACTTTTCATTACTCACAATTCTTTTTTCTCTTTCAAAACTCTTTCTTGACAAATAAGAAAATTCATTGTTGGTATTTATCATGGATCATGCCATACATACAAAGTATAAGTTTAGGATATGGCATGATATTTAGGATATATACAGATATCAACAACAATTACTTTAGATTTTCAACTTACATGTTTATCACTTCGTGATTCATTGCAGGGGAGGTACGGTGGAGTCATGATTGCCTAAACGTTTATCACACATGACACATAACTGACTGTTTCATTTCAAGCGTCTTTTTTAGCATTTCAAGCTAAATTTTTTTATATATACTAGGCAAGTAAATTGCTTGCTGTGATAATACTAACAAAATGCCCACTATATATTTTAATAAAGCATTATTTTTGCTATGGTCTTTCTCTGTCCTGATGAAGGCCATAGTAAAAATTATATATTTATAAGTTCACATGCACAATTTCATAAAAATGACCCAATTATAAATAATCTTTTCTTCAATACAGACTATTTTATCTCAAATTACATTGCAGAATAACAAAGTAGATCATATTATCCTAGACACCATTCAGAAAGTGACATGATTTATAGTGTGTTTTAAAATACTAACACATCTTCTCACAAATACAGATTCATACAGAATATCTAACCTGATAATATCATTTTATCTTCCAGAAGCTTGGGGAATTTCAAGAAATTTCTAACTTATCCTACTGAAATGCCATTTCTGGTTTAGTGAAACATCAAAACATTTCTTTACCTAACAGGATTTTACTTTGCTCAAAATCAAAGGAAAGTCTTTTGAGTCAAATATTATTTTGATACTTTTTATGACCCACCATTTGACATATGTTCTTTATCTTTTACATTTCACAAACAATCATACAAAAATCCATGAAACAAAGATGATTGCTTACTTTCTTTAATGTGTCACAGACAAATGGTCAGTGCAATTTTAAGCTCTTAACAAAAAATAGGCTAATATATATATATATATATATATATATATATATATATATATATATATATATATTTAAATAAAAAGAAAGAACAGTAAGATATAAGTGTTCTTATAGATATTTTTATTTTTACAATATAGTGCTCAATGTAAATTTACAGAGCATTAATATTATAAATTAATTGATTTAAAATATGTTTTTTTTTTTTCCACTACACAGTTCTAACCATGTTTCAAAAATGGAAGCTAAAAGCCACGAATTTAATTTTGCAATTAAATTAAAGACATTAGTTCCATTTCATCCTCAAGCGAATTTTGGAGTAACTTTTAAAATTACTGGGTTTTAAAGACACAGCTAAAATCCCGTTTCCATGGTTACAAATAAATCTACTTCAATTGGACAAGGGTTGTCTGGGTTTTCCTTATGTCTGTATCATTGTATCGGTTATTAGCTACATTTTGGTAAGGGGTAGGGATGTATTTTTCAATGAGAACTGACATCCGTTGAATGCATGAGGGTCTGGATTTTTTTAAATTTATTGTTAATGGCAAAAAAATTCTTACGCCATTTTTTTTCTTATTTGTAAATTTAAAGATTTTCGTGGGTGTTCAGATTAGGATACTTTTTAGTTTTTATTTAACTATGATTTGAAATATTCTCATTTTTAATTTTTATTATACTATATTTTTTTTATGAACAGTTAAATGTATTAGAATCCCTTATATTATGTAGGATTATTTTTACAACAAGTATAAGTATGTATATTAGGGTACATTTTTTTTTTTTTTTAAGTAAAATTTATGACAATGACAGCAAAAATAGTTACTTAATTTACTGATTTAGTAAACTTTTATTTTTTGATATATATAAACCTAGTAATATATTGTTTCTCATGTAAGTACAAAGGACATGGGTCATTCATAAGTTTACATCTTCTGGCATTTCATATTAATTTTATTTTACTATAGGTGTTTTATTGGATTCTTTTAAGTGCGTGTAGTACTAAAAGAAGTTTAGATTAGAATTCATTTTATTTAACCACAATTTTAATTACAACTTTAAAATATTTTCATTGTTATTTTTAATAGACTATATTACTTTATAACAGAAGGAAATGTATTTGAAATTACTTATAGTAAGTAAAATTATTTTTCCATATCAAAGTATATGTATATTACGATTTTTAAACTTTTATATTTAAATATTATTTAAGTAAAATTTATGGCACTTACTGGAAAAATAGGTAATTCATTTCTCAGATTTAGTAAACTTTATTTATTAATTAATTAATCTATTTATTTTAAATATATATAAACTAAGTAATAACGTTTCATATGTATGTACAATGGACATGGGTCGTTCAAAGGCCTACATCATCTAGCTTTTTGTTATAATTTCATTTTTCTGTAGGTGTTTTATTGGATTCATTTAAGTGCCGGTAGTACTTTTTGTTAGAGGTGTTTAGGTTAGCATACATTTTATTTAACTGCAATTTTTAAAAGATGCTTAGGTTAGAATTCGTGTTAACTACAATTTTAAATACAACTTTAAAATATTTTCACTGTTATTCCAATAGACTTTTTTTTTTTTTATAAAGAAAAAACAAGTAAATGTAATATAATTACTTACAGTATATAAAATTATTTTTCATGTTAAATATAAGTATGTATACTACCTGATTGCCCCTTTTTTTTTTTTTTTAAATTTTTAAATATTATTTCAGGAAAATTTTTGACAATGACGGCATATAATAGCTATTTCATTTCTCTGATTCAGTAAATTTTTATTTTTATAAACTTAGTAATATATAGTTTCTCATGTATGCACAAAGGACATGGGTCATTTAATGACCTACATATTCTAGCTTTTCTTATTAACTTCCATTTTACTGGAGGTGTTTTATTTGATTCTTTTAGATGCCAGAAGTATTTTGAGAGAGATGTCTGATTTTTATATTTATTTATTCTAAATGAAGTCTGATGTTGGTTGAATATATATATATAGGATTAATATGAGTAAAATTTGTCACTTAGCTGATTGATGTTGCCTTGAGGATCCCGACTCTAGAGTTTTGTAGCCGGACCTGTTTGTCCACTCTTCAGAGGATATCAGCAATTTTCTGTTTATATTTTTTCAATTTTTTTTCTTTTTATACACATTTAGCAGTGGTGTAAATTTTCTGTATTCTCTGTGTTTGCGCTTGTCCACACACTCACATGCGCCATCTGTGCAGATGTGCGTTGTTATCATTTTGCTCTTTTTTTTGTTTCTTTTATTTTTTTTTCTATTTTTTTAATCTGTAGTGAAATTAGTCTGGTTTTGATCTGGCTCTAGACATGTGACCTAGGAAAGATGTATTTTGGTTATTTACGTTTTTATATAAATAATTGGTATTAATGCTTAGGCAATAAATATATTTTATATATATGCATATATATATATATATATATATATATATGATACCAATGATGTTAATGCTTAAATGATAGATACTTATATATACATATATACTTATGCTGACACACATACATATACAAACACACATATACACACATGTAGACAAACACATATTTATATATGTTTACTTTTTTGCTTTTTTTAATAGGGTTAGGTGATACCATAAGTATTAATTGTAGAAGGTTAGATTTATAATTAAATTTATTTATTATTGCTAGAATTTATGTGCATATGTCTGTAATTATACACCTGTGTAGACACACATGTACATATCTATTCGCATAGACAGATATAAAGATAGATAATGTCAAATTTTATCATGTAAGTCAATAGTATTTACAATAAAATTCATATTAATCAACCAATGCTGGTAAAATTCTCAAGATATATTTAAATGATAAATATTCCATGCAAATATCAGCTTATAATAAGTTTTTATTTTTAAAAAATTACAATAACTTATTCAGTGATGTGAGATTTTAGTAGGCACTATTTATCCTGAACTGGCACCTTGGCTTCAGTCACTTTCCACGGCCATAATGTAACTTCATTGTGCCTTTTCTATAAATATTTTCATGTGTAATTGTTCTGATGAGTTTTTCTCTTTGATACCTAGACTTTATGAATTTAATATTACTGTTAGATTGGCAGAAAGGTCTAACCATTTTATAGTTGAAATGGCTAGATTTAACTATAAGTTCTATGCTAACAGTTTACTTCCATGTACTTCACACTTGTGGAACTCTCTTCATGCTTCTTGCTTTCCAGTCAGATTTGATCTTCAAAAATTTAAATGCAATGTCAATCATTATCTTCTTAATTCCTGTCCTTTATTGTTCTCTCCCCTTATTAATTTTATTTATTTTTCTCATATTTTTCAAAATGTATAATAATGTAGTTAGTGATATTTACTTCTTAATTTCACATATAATTCTTGCTATTAGTTAAAGAAAGATATAAGTTCAAAAAGGTAACAAGATAATGCAAAGCAATTGCCTAATGGGAGCACAACATTGAAAATTACAAAAAGTTGGAAAGAGATCACAGAATAATCACAAGAGATATTATTGACAAAAAATAGTAAGAAATAAAACTGTCTTTAAGAATAGATAGATAAGGTCAGATTTTAATATGTAAAATTGGAATTAATTGCTCACCTTGTTAAAAAGTTTCTGTTGTATAAGAGTAAGTGTCGTTGGCGACACTGTGGTTTCCATTATTAAGTAGATCATGTGATCATAAAGGAAGTGGATAAATATGAAAGAGTGTAAGGATAACTATTCACTCTTCTTGTCTATCAACTATTGCTATATGTTCACTCTCTCTACTCTACTACTATACGGATTATGATTCTTTTCTGATCATTATACTATTTGTGCGATTACTACTTGAACAAGTATTACTAGTGTGGATATTATTGGAAGGCATTACTACTAGTACTGCAACTATGAAGTCTTGAAACAAGCATTTTTGGAAGTGATAAGGAGCTTTTGTTCGACATAACAAAAGTGACACATGAAGGCATCGAATATCACAAAAGTGGCAAGGAATCATAAAAGTTTCAAAGTCATCAGATTAATGGCAGGGTTTCAGATCTTTTCATGAATTCATCCAATAGACAATTTGTAGTATATCATTAATATATATATATATATATATATATATATATATATATATATAATACAGAAAAAAATATTCATACAAAGAAAATCTCTAGGAAGCACTAAAACTGCTGCAAGTAATGTTAAATGTGAAAGAGTAAAAAAGATAACAAAATTGGCGATTGAAAGAATGATGAAGGGTATAGAATATTAAGATGTATAATAAGAAAATACGTCTTTGTTCAGATATATGGGAAAATGATATTTTACTATATATTTTGGATTTATTTTTAAATAAAAACACTTTTGTTGAACTTAGTTTATTTCCATAATAATACCTGCCATGACAAAATGACTTATTAATATTTTTAATAAGGATGGATATTATAAGCTGAAATTCAGCCAACACATTGCTCATATAAATATATATATGTCTTGAAAATTTTACTATAATCAATGCCAATTTTATAGTGATTATAAAATCTTGAATAGTGCATATATGTGTGTTACTGCATGTATGTATATGCCTATAGGTACTTACATATGTGCATATTTATTTATGTGATTTTAACAATATCTAAAACCTAACAATAAGAACTTGATAGACATTTTTCCTTGCAATGCCACCTGAGTATAGGGAAATGCAATGCACTAAAGGATGTCTGACAAGAAATCAATAATCACATGATGCAAGTTACTGCACAAGTAACTGATTTTCTAATTTAACAAAGGTAAGATGGAAAAATGTAGGGAAAAGTTTCAGTACTCTCAAAGATAAAAATCATTGCTGGTTTACTATTTTTGCTACAATCATTTATATTAATTTCATTATTATTCATATTATTTATAATTAATTATATTTATAATTAATTATATTAATTTGACTATAATTAATATTATTATTATTAATATCAATAATAATCATTTTAATTTTATTAATATAATTATTTGTTCATAACTTTTTTTTATCCTGGTCTTACAAAGAGAATAAAAATAACATGAAAGTTAAAAGAGATTTTACTTAGAATAGAAAAGTGATAGCTGAAGGATTTGGAACATATAATGGTGAAAGAGAGCTTAGAGAATTTGACACACACACACAGGACATACTGAAGTGTAGAGTGTAGCATCAAGTAATCTACCTAACATGCATGTGTAAATGCATGGCAGAAGAGGGACTGGAAGAGATAGTAAAGGAACAAATATAGGAAGTTGTGGTGAGCTATGGTTCATGTCAGCAGAAAATGTTAACTCAAGAAGATAAAATGAGTTACTCACATAGAGGTTAGCATCAGCCATGATGATGGGAAGCAGATAGGGATCACTCGGATGATTAATACAGAATAGTTTAATTTTGGAAGTATTAAAATTGATAAAACATTCTTTGCCCCAATTAACAGCAGATTGTAGATCATTTTTGAGATTAGCTGCCAGTTTGATGTTATAGAACTGATCAGAATTGCTATTAAGACAGTCAGTAAATAGTTGTGTCATCAACATAGATACTGAGTTGAGAACTGATGATATTGGTGAAAATTTGGAACACCATAGGTCCAAGGAGGACACCTGCATTAATGCAAAAGATCTAGAAGAGTAGCCCAATCACACATCAAATGACCAATAGTATTTAAAAGTGTATCATCATGCATACATAATGGAGTTATTGCAAATGGTCATTTCTCACAACCACACATGACATCATTGCTTCCTCATGATGTCAGTCATGTTAGATTTAACCACCAAACCAATAAGGTAAGAGCATTCTCTCGCTACACTCCTCCCTAATATCACTATCACATAAGTGGCAGGGCAACAGTGACCACCTTATCCTAGTTCTTCTTGCAGGTGGGGGGTTCTCTGCCTGCATTTCTCCCACATTGGTGCCTATAGGATCTCCATCATTCCCAGTATCCTCACTATCATTGTCATCATTATCTGGCTCTGTTACAACAAATGGATAATATCTATATCTATCTATCTATCTATCTATCTATATCTATATATATATATATATATATATATAAAGTTGTAGTTTCTGTTTGTCTGTTATCAAACTCCTCCTAGAGTTTTGGAGATAGACCCCCATAACCATATATATTCTGAAACTGCATTACTCAGGGTACTTGGATAAGTATATTTCATTTTGATCAAAGGAGATCCCCAGTGGGCACAAAGCCCCACTGAAAAATTTTTTCCCTTTGATATAAATTAAATTTAAATTTAAGAATGACTCTTAGGGTACTTGGATAAGTATATTTCATATTGACCAAAGGGGTCCCAGGGGTGCACAAACCCGCAGTGAATTTTTTTTTTACCCTTTGATTTAAATTAAATTTAAATTTGAACAAGTGAACGTCTCTTATCCAAAATATAGAAGGAGAAAGCCAGAAGTTGGAGATCACATTGGCAAGATGAAAATGAAACAATATGGAGGTCAAATTGAGCAAGATGAAAATGAAACAATGTGGAGGTCAAATTGAGCAAGAAATCACCAATCAGTGGGTAGTCCCTTACAATACATATTTATTTTGACAATTTAGCTGTCATATTAATATTGAAATCTACTCATCAATTCATTCAGTCATGTATTGCATCAAATACATATGAAAGGAGTCAGTTCAAGCTGTTTTTGCATACCCCACCCCACTGAAATCTTTTTCCAATTGATTTAAATTAAAATTAAATTTGAACAAGGGAATGACTCCTATACAAAATATAGAAGCAGAAAAACAGAGAATGGAGGTTACATCAGCAATATCATTGAGTATTACTGAAATACATCTTTTTTCTCCATAGATTATAACAATGATTTAAAATCAATCTTAATTTTCTTACAAAAAATGTGTGACACCAGCAAGGCGCGGGTAATTCATCTAGTGTATATGTATAAATATGCATGAACACATATAAAAATAGATATTTATTTAGATGTGGAACAGAACACTTAATTGTGTACTTGGGCTTGTCAAATAAACTCACTATAATGCATACATATTCACATTTACTTTATCAAGCAAATGTTTACAAAACATTTCTTAATTTTTCTACCTCAAGCAATGCTATAAAGTCCGGGGTTACTGAGTATAAAAGAATATGAGAAAAAGAAAAACCTTATTAAGGAGAGAGAACAATAAAAGAACAAGTATTAAGACAACATTGTAACCATTCATATATCCAGATGAATTTTGCCATTTGCATGTTGATGTACATATATCTTCATCATCATCATCATTAGTCGCATGACTTGGTGGGGTTGTAGAGTCACTGTGTAGCTGAGAATCAGACCAGCTCCCTCCATATATCTCGGTTGGATGTCAATGTCTGAGTCTGTGAATGATCTTCAAGATACACTCAGTGATATTGTCAGACTTTTCTTCCTGTCTACCTATTCATCTTTTGCCTAAGTTTGAACCTTATAGAATAGCATGGAAAAGATTGTTGGCCCTTATGATGTGTCCATACCATTTCAACTTTCTTTTCAGGATGGTGGCTATGAGGTCTTCCAATGAGTCTGCACCTTACCTAATGGTGTCTCATGCTGCATCATTTGTGATGCTGTCTTTGTAAGAGATGCCTAGGATGATTCTGTAGCATCTTATTTCTAATGTTTGGATTTTTTACTGTATTTCTGCTGTTAATGTCCAAGATTTGAAGGCATACAGAAAGATTAGGGAGATTAATGCACACAACAGCCTGCTCTTTGATTTCAGGCAGATATTCTCATCTTTCCAGATGGTTCTTAATTTTGCAGCAGCTGCCAACTTTTGTGCTACTTTTGAAATTATTTCTATTCTGGAGTTTTTTCACTGATAATTGAGCCAATATATTTGAATTGCTTCACAACTTTAAGTTCCTGATCATCAACATTCATCTTGGTTGAAAGGACTTTCTCATTGTTCATCATAAGTTTTTTTTTTTTTTACATTAATCTCCTTGCCATATTTGGAAGATGTTTCCTTCAGGCTCCTCACCTGACTGATGGTCCCTCTTCTTTGTCAGCTAGACCATCTATGTCATCTATTTGTGATCTTACAATCTCTAATGCTGATTGTGTCCTGTGTCAAATGTGTCACTCAGGATACATTTATAGAATCTCCCACAACACAACCAGCCTTACCTCTTTGTAGGAAATGCACTCTTCCTATCTGGTAAGCCTAATTCTACTTTCAGACAATATAACAAGTATTAATCAATCACCTCCAATCTGGCTTGCTGATTAGTCAGTTCCAACCATTCAAACCGCCTGCACACAACCAATCTGTTTTCCCGCTCATATGCTGGGAGCCACTCAGCGATTATAAAAACTGAACACATGTGAACCTTTTGAGTAGTAATTACCAAGTTTCAAGATGTAACCTTCACCGACTCCCGTCTTAGTCATTGCTGACCAGACGTTAAAGACAATTACTAACTTTAGACAGTCAGACCTCCACACCTAGAGAGATGCCCATCAACTCCTCGCCAGTCTAAACTCTGACTTTGCCGCGTTAAAATATTCACTGACTTGGTAACCTTCGAGCACACTCTATCTCTCTCTAGAACATTTTCTCAAAACTTCACTTACTATACTTTCAAAGTGATATTTCTCACTACATAACAAGTATCAGTAACTAACAAACTATTTTTCTCAAGCAGATAAAGGTACGCAACTCTGAACAACTTTGAATATTTGTATAAATTGTATATAAATTGATGTTATTGTTATGCATTCAACTTTTGTCTTGTTTTCAACTTTATTTGCATGATTTATTCCAAGTATTTGTTCTAAATAATTGTTGTGGACGAATGTTGTAGAACACGGCCTCGAAATTCCTTCTGATCAATTTAAACGCAATCACCAGTCCACAACACATTCAAGAGAGTTTAAAGAGTGTAAGGGATAGAAGACAGCTTTGATATACACTGACTGACATTTATAACCACTTTTTTATATTCATATATGGAGTGTCTCATAAATGTAAGGATCTTTTCTAATATTACAATAGTATTAAAACAAATTTTAATTCAATTCAAATACAACACCACTGCTGAAAAATACATAACTCAGCTATGTGCTAGGCTCATTTCTATGTTCTTTTAGAAATATGTAGGATGCAAGAAAATATACAGTTGTAAAAAGTATATTTTGGTTGTTTTCAGCCATATACAGGGGGTCGACACTATTTTTGGGACACTTTGAAAAATGTGCTTAAAGGTGTATTTTGCTGCCGAGATATTTTGTGTTGATGAGTAGGTAGTTCAGTGGTAACTGCCCATTAATGGTATGAACATTGATTGATGGGTTTGTCTTTGGTTTCATGTTTTCCTTATTTTTACTTCAACTTAGGCGACACTATTTTTCGGACATGACACAAATTCTGTTTTTTTTAATGAGTTAGTCTACAATATACAAATTTTCTGCAGGTAAATTGTACCCTGACCATTACATTTGAGTATCTTTACCATTCACTGTGAAAACATATTAAAATCTTGAAGAAGAATGCATTCAAAAGAAGTCATCAGTTTGGTCCAAAAGAAGAGAGAAGACGGGCTCAGCATCCGAAAGATCGCCGCTGAGATGAAGCTACCAAAGTCAACAGTTGAATACATGCTAAGTACAGACTATGAGCGGAAGAAGAAGAAGAGAGGATGGAAAAAAAACAATTTCCAAGAGAACAGAAAGAAGAATGAAGAGGAGTGTTACGAGGTTGTTATCATCTGGAGAAAAGGTGACAGCGAAGAAAGTAAAGGAGAAGTGTGAACTTGACGTCAGTGTTTAAACTGTACAAAGAAAGCTACACGAAATTGGACTTAAGTATGTTAAAATCAAGAAAAGAATTACACTAACAAAAAAACACAAGGAGGCAAGGCTGAGAAGCGCCAAAAGATGGATAACAAACCATGTCGACTTCAAGAAAGTGAAATTTACTGATGAAAAATGTTTTAAGTTGGATGGACATGATGTGTGGTGTACATGGTCAAGAAAAGGTGAACCTGTTATTCTCAACAAGAGACAGATGGGAGGAGGAGGAGGCATGGTTTGGGGTATGGTATTTCCGAATGGAAACTTGTGGCTCGAGTGGTTAAAAGCACATCAAAATAGCTTGAGCTACAGAGAACTTTTGGAAAAGAAAGCCCTACCACTCATAGAAAAAGAAATGGGAAGTAATTTTATTTTGCAGCAAGATAACTGCAGCATCCATGTGGCCAAAATTGGATGTGTGAAGCAAATATAACTACTCTGGAATGGCCTGCAAGAAGTCCAGACTTAAATTTAATTGAAAACATATGGGAAATGCTTGCAGAGCTTGTTTACGACAGGCCAGAAATAACCAGAAAGGCTGAACTGTGGCAGCGCATACAAGATGCTAAAAATAGACTGCTAGAAACACGAAGAGACATTATTATCAATATGTACGAACATTATGAAGATAGACTGATAGAAATCATTGAAAAAAGGGTGCTGCCATAAACTATTAGCATTGTTTCTGCAATGTCCGAAAAATACTGTCACCTGTGTAATGTGAAAATTTGTAAAAAAAATAAAAATACTTCTAATTTGAATTCTGCTTTTCTATTTGTAGTATTGAAACAGTTTTTAAATGTTATTGCCATTACACTAAAACAGTACAGACTGCCTGTGCTACCTAAAACTTGAAAGTGTCTGAAAAATAGTGTCGGCCCCCTGTACAACCACATTCTCAGACTGAAGTTTAAAAATGACTTTGAATAAATGTAGGTCTTAATGAGGACCATCTTTCTTCAAACCTCATGCACTAGCACTACAAAATCACAAACAAAGAATTGTACCAATTAACACAAACCACATCACTTGAAGACTTTTAACAACAGAAACAACTTAAATGGATAGCAAATGTAACTTGAAGAGAAAATAATGATATAATCAAGATGTTGACAATCCACTCTACTTCAAACAAAAGTGAGCACATAAGCCCCCATCAATTAATGAAAAGAGTAATAATAGTTACTGGATTTGAGAAAACTATTTTTTTTAAGAAAAGATATAAATTTCAAATGAAAGTAACCCTGACTTGGTCAATGAATGCTGAATATTTCCTTATAATGAGGTCAGCTAATATTACCATTGCCATTTAAAGATAAGAACTTCTAATTTTAAATTTATATCAACTAATTTGGTGTGAGTGCAAGCCTATTGTGAAATATACACCTAGCATATAGCATGATACATCAAAAGTAAACTGTTGCATTAAAAATTTATGTATGTAAATGTGTAACAGCAATATTTTCCTTGTAACATAGTGTATACCTATTTCTAGACATGTACATCATGAATTCAAGGTTGTAGGACAATATATATATATATATATATATATATATATATATATATATATATATATATATATATATATATATATATATATAAAATGTTATGCTTCAAGGCTCACTCTCTTTTCTCCTCAGTCTTTCATTCTTTCTGCTTTTTTAATGATTTGCCTAGAAACACTCACAGACCATAAATAAATATCTATTCAGATGATAACACAGTTTATGTAAGCACCTCCAAAAATCAAGATATTTAAAGCCTTGCAGCTGCTCTCCTCTCTGACTGAGCTCTGCCTGCTCAATAAGGAAATTTGTAACTTTGTATGCCTCAGAATCCAAGCTGATATTATTTTATCATTGCAATAAGCCCCTGAGTTTTCTTTATTCACAATGAATGGTTTGCACTCTCAACAACTCTCTGTCCTTTGAACATCTATTGGAACTCAACTACATGCCAGACTTCAGGTGGAACATACATACAATCTATTGCTAAAGATACTAGAAAAATGATCAGCTCATTCTACCACTCAAGGAAGTCTGTCACTACTTCTGTTTTTGTTATTTATACAAGGTGTAATTTTTCTTTTGACATACTTCTCTCTTGAAGGTTGAATTATTTTAAGGTTTTTCTGTCTTGTTTACAAGAGATATACTCCATTTTTGGTTTAACTCTGACTTTTGTAAATATAAAGCATGACAGAAGAAGTCATGTACTTCCTGGAGTATTGTGAAGATCAAAATAAATCATATTTGCTTCTTGTGCTACATAAGATACATGAGCAAATGATATTTGTATCTATTTATTGAATGATCCATAGAGACCCAATTATAAATATTAATGGGACCAAGATTCAAATCTGATGTACTGGTGGACAGCTTTATCAAGCTAAAAGGCTCCAACTACTCTAATGTTAACTCAATGTTGAGGAAAGAAATACTTCATATTTTCCCCAGGGCATTAGTGCAAAGTGAAGGCAAATTACATTTGTTGGGCATCTGAACTAAAGACAAAAGGAAAACTTTTCTTTTACCTTTTGTCTTATATATATATATATATATATATATATATATATATATATATATATATATATATATATATATATATCAACCCATTCAAAAATGTACATCTGAGGTCTCCTCCTGGGTAAAAGCTGGCATCAAGGCTTACATCCCAGCAAGAAAATATAAAGTTAAATTGTGCTCTTCTCCTTGGTTCTCAGCTGTTTGCTCAGCTGCTATGGCCAATAGGAATCATTTCTTCCATCTGTACCAAAGCAACATGTCTGATTGCAACAGATGTCTCTTTGTCTCTTTCCGTAATGAGTGCAAGCATGCTCTCAGTGAGGCAAAGTTACTATTTGTTGATAGAATGAAACATCGTATTGCATCTCCCAAGTTTGGTTCTAAAGGTTATTGGCAGCTCTCTGCAAGAGTCTGCTGAACAACAGCAAATTGGGGTGAAATGCTTAAAAAAATATAGAATTAATATGAAAAAGTTTTTTTCACTTAACTCATTTTTACCTTGGAGTTTTGTGGCTATATAGTTACAACCACCCATTGGAACAGACTTAAACTGCAGTTTAACTCTGTTCCAATGAGTGGTTACACCTATATAGCCACAAAATTTCAAAGTACACATGAGTTAAGTGAAAAAAAATTTTCATATTAATTCTATTAATGCACTATCTCTATTTTTGATATACAAAGCTTGCTTGTCTTAAATACCTCCATCACAGCAAACAATTGAAAAAACCAGCAACTTTGGCTTCAGAAATAGTATTTCAAATTAACACTATATATATATATAATGAAATCTGTCAGATTAATAAAGAAAAACCCACTTCTTTACATTAAGATACAAAACTGAGCAGTTATGAATATTTTGAGAGTCTAAGAATAATTTTTGTTTATAAGGTACTATTCAACTTTGCTTGATGAATGATGCACTCTGTGGCTGACTTGGTCGAAAACATGTTGAATAATGTTTGTTTCAGAAGGATGCAGCTTCAAATCCTGCTGGAGGGCACAAATTTTTTTTTTAATAGAATTTCCTGAATATTCAGGCCGATAGACTACAATAAATAAATATACTGTTTAATAAAGAAACTGTGTATCTACTCAAATATGGGTATCCACAAAAAATAACGTTTAAGTAAATATATATATATGTGTGTATGTGTATGATGATGAGACAAAGTGGAAAATTTATCAAGAATATGTTTCAGTGAGAGAGTCTGCTCTTTCTGGCTTCTTCAGATTAGAATGAAATAGAGACAAAACTATGTAAGGAAAAAGGCATTGTGATCCTTGAAGTTAAATGGGGACCACAAATCAAATTACATTATCACATCCATAGCCAAAATCCTGAGAGTGCCTCTCTGCTTGTTTGTTTTATATATGTATTTCATATATATGTATGTATATAAATATGAAAGTGGCATTGAGGTCAATCCCTAGCAGCAACAGTCTATTTCATGCTTAAGTGCGATCTTCAAGTCATGAGATTGCATTTAAGCATGAAACAGACTACTGCTGCTGGGTGTTGACCTCACTGTCCACTCTTATATTTGCATATTCTCTATTCCTGATATTGAACACTTTAGCCTATAAATATAGCATACCTTAAAACTATATATATATATATATATATATATATATATATATATATATATATATATATATATATATATATTGTCATCCACAGACAGGCTGTTTCACTGTATCACAGCTCATCAGTGTGGCTAGACATCCGGTTGCCCCTAGCTAGGATTGAAACCCGATTGAATTGGCGTCAGTCAGGGATTCTACCACTAAGCCATTGGCACACGGCAGGGATGAAGGTGAATTTTAAGTGTATTTATTTTTAGATAAACACCCAGTGACTTAGAGAACTCAATTCGATTTACCGAAGAGTCTTGCATTATTAGCCGTAATAGTCACTGTTTACAAACTCACACTTCCTCCCCAGAGAGCTCAACCGAAATAAATTTTTCAGGAGCATATATATTGTCATCCACAGACAGACTGTTTCACTGTATCACAGCTCATCAGTGTGGCTAGACATCCGGTTGCCCCTAGCTAGGATCGAAACCCAATTGAATTGGCGTCAGTCGGGGATATATATATATATATATATATATATATATATATGTGTGTGTGTGTGTGTGTGTGTGTGTGTGTGTGTGTGTGGATGGCCACTCATATACGAGGATGCTGATCTACTAGGGCAGCTAGCAAATCCCTATTGCAGATGCCTGCTCAGGCACATTTGTTTTTTTTCAACAACTGTGGTTTATACTGCAACTATGATTAGCAGACCTTAGTTACAGTTTCTGGGAGAAAGTGCATTATCTAGAGTGGTCAACATTCTGAACAAGGCCAGCATCCTCAAACCCTCGGTCACAATGACTTGTGACTTTGTGCTAGCACAATCATAAAACAGTTTTGAAAGGGTTCCGTCTACTCAGTTTTACTCACAAGGCTTGGGTCTACCTGTGGTGTGATGTTTCAGGCACTCTCTAAATGTACTGCATGCTGAGATCACATCCTCCAGACTGATAACATCAAGGAGTCACCTTCATGACAAACTGACCATGGTGTGATTCGGACGTGGGTCTCATGGTCAGAAAGTGAACCATTTTAACCATTTTGTGTCTGTTGGGTTATAAATCAGTCCACTGAAATTATAGTATGTTTTTTATGTATATATGTGTACATACATACACACCCAACCAGCTTTTTTTAGCCTTTTTTATTATTTTTCTGGTGCTGCCTGTTCATTGACAAAAACATGACAAAATAGAAGTCTTCAAAATTGTCTTATATCTTTAACAATACATCAGATTCTCATCCAACTTTACTCACACACACACACACACTCCCCTATACATACACTACACACATGCACACACACATACTACATGCATCCATATTAAAATCCATAAACAAAAACACACTATTATATAAATTGAATTATATATATGTATGTGTGTGTGTTTGTGTGTGCTAATGCACGTAACACACAGTGAGATATTCATGTAATAGATTACATATACAATTAGCAGCTCATGCTTTTATATAGCAATAAACCTTCAGGATAAAATGCATGTCAGTACATTTATTTACATCTACATTTGTTCCAAATAGCTTTCCTCTTCCCAATAATTCAATAAAAGATTTGCAGACTCTTTGGATACAAATTTTACCAAACTCAAAACAACCCCTGCCTACTGTTTCTGCTATCATTCCAATAATATATCCATAGTAAATAGAACAAGCATAGCCAACAAGCTGTCCAGGCCTCTGTCTGACTGGTTGTCAATGAGCCAAATAAGAAAGTATTGTGCAGACATTGCAAGAAGCACTTCCTAGCAGTCGGGTACAAAGAGATCCTTGGTAGTTCCCCAAACACATTATCAGCACTCAACCGGAAAATGAATGGTCTTCTCTTGTGTTGTCCAGCAAGTAATTGCTGAGTAAATTGGGCACAAAGAGTTAATCTAGGGATTGGCGGGTGGGGGTAGCTTATGACTCTGGTTATGATACAAGATGGCTTGTATTGTCAGCAGGAGTCTACTAGAGCAGAGTGAGTTTTGCCAAAGTAGACAGAGAGGCTTCCTTTTATGTCATTTTTGTATAATGTGAAAGATTGAAGTGGATATTTTGTGGAATATTGCATGGATATATCCAAGCAACCACAGACAACAACATACTTATAATTAAATGTATATATCCATTTTCATCTCTTCTCTGTTTTCCCACACACATACATGCACACACACACGCACACACACACAAACTTTCATGTATACATATATATATAACTTTTACTTCATACTGATTTATTTATCTGTAAAGTGTCTTCATAAAGATATTGGTAATAGTTCTTCATTAGTGGAATTGTTTCCATACCTCCTTCATGCCTCAATTGCATGAATTTAAACATACTATTAGATTGGCAACTAGGTTTTACCATATTACTTTTGAACTAGCTAGATGTAACCATAATTTCTATTTTCATAGTTTTCTTTTCTTGCATTTCTAGCATCTGGAACTCTCTTCCGTTTTCTTGTTTCTCTGCCATCTTTTTTATATGCCATGTTCCCTCAGTACAGCAAGCGATCATGGCTCTCCACAATTTCCTGTACTTTGTAGTTCTTAATAAATATTGTCTTTTTGTTATATTTCCTAAACCTTGTTCCATCATCCTCAAGCTCATTAAGTATGTGCTTTTTATCTCTGTCCCTCTATCCTTCAATCTGTTCTGCAGGTATTGGCTTTTCCATGCTCTCTTTCCTTATTATGTGTCTATAAACTTCAACTGTCTTTTCCTGATGTTAAGTGTAAGTTTCCTTTTTGTTTCCATTTTCTCTAAAATTTTGTCATTGCTCACATATTCAGTCCATGGTATCCTCAACATCCTTCTATAGAAACACATTTCTGTTACTTCAAGTGTCTTTTTCATCTGTGAGTAGATTGTCCAGCATTTACTGTCATATAGGAGGACAGATATCATGTAACAGTTCGGTATGCTTTTCTTTGTTTCTAATGAAGTTTTTCTTATTCTTAATACCCTGCTGAGCTTTTGGAATGCATCTTAGCTATCCCAGTGTGCCTTTGGATTTCAGTGTTGCACTTCTCAGGTACTTAAATTTTTTTTCTTGTTTGATTTTAGTATTTTCAATTCATAATTTGCATTTTGGGATCTTTCTTTTGCTATCAACCATACATTCTGTCTTCTTGCAGTTGATCTTTAATCCTTTCTTCTCACTTTCCTGTACTATCTTCTGTAGGAGTTTTTGTACTTTTTCTTTTCTTTTCTATGTCTGCTATCAACACTGTATTACCTTCATATCATATGTTTTTAAGATTTTGGCTGCCAATAATGAATCTTGATGGGCTTCCGTTCTCTCAAAATAAGCTCCTTGTATAAGTTGAATAAGTCTGATGAGAAGATACATCTTTGTCTTACACACTTTCCTATTTTTGTATATTGACTAAATTCATTTTCTATCCATATACAGGTGGTTTTTTGCCAGTATAGGTTCTGGATTATTGTAATACCTTCCCACATATGTCAGGTTTATGTAGCAGTTGCAACAATTCTTTGTGACATACTTTATCAAATGCTTTTGCATAATCTATAAAACACAGGTACACACCCTTACAATCTTCAAAAATTTAAATGTAATACAAATTGCCATCTTACTTGTAAATCTTCCTGAATCCTGTTTTTTTATAATTCACTGAAGCATTTTTATTCATTTCCTGTGACCCCTTGCATCTTAGTGAAATTACCATCTTGCCTGGAGTGAAATGAAGACATAAGCATGCTTTCAAATAATTAATATTCTGGGTAGACATGTTAACTTACTGTGAGACTATCAATGTATTTAATATATTCATCTGCTTGTAAAATCTGCAATATCTGCTTACCTCACTGTAAGGATATTCATCTCTTGTGGAATAAACACTCATCAATGGACAAAAGAGGCTGCCTGCAGGGAAACATGATGGCATAAGATCTCCATTGAAATTTCTTAATTTGAAGAAAATATGCAGAAATACAGAAAAAAGTGGCAACATTGTAAAACTGGTTTGACTTCTGAATTCCAGACTTTCTCTTGCAACTGTTATGGCAAAATTTCTCTGTTCCATGTGGGCTTCAGTAGGTATTAACAAACTTACAAGCTATACAGAATACCCTCTTATGTCTTCATCCACAAAGCCAACCTATAAGAAGGTATTGTGGTAAGAGCCAGTTACTGTCCTTACTCTCATGAATGGACTGATTCATTCATAATAAGTAGTCCTAGGTAACTGTCTAGAAGTAAAAAAGATAATACTATTGCAGTGACTTGTCTAGCTGAGTATTGAATACTTCTATCACAACCTACTTGGTTGAATTAAGTGTTGTATCTTGCCAGACTCCAATTATAGATTAAACACAATTAAAATACAATGTTGTTCTGCTAGATTTTTAAACTGGGACAATTAGGATGGCATTAATCTAGTATGAATTTGATCCTTAGACATACTTCACTATTTACACTTCCAAAATCTCCATGGAGTAAGGGTTGGTAAGCAAGTCAAAGCAACTGTTTCTTCTATGCAGTGAGTTCAATCCTCGCTTATGGCTTTATATTAGATTAAACCAAGCTTAATGAATACCCTCATGTATAAAAGCCAGAACCTTGAATGCTGATTTTCTTGGCAATCAGGCTGTTTGCACTTAGATTAGTGCTACATAGTCTTTTTACCTACCTCTTCACCAAACTGGCCTTATAATTAGCAAATATTGATAATCATAGAATCCATCTCAGTAAAATACAAATAAATATTCATTTTTAACTTAGGAAATTACACAATGAACAAGTTGGAAGAAACTAACTATAAGCCAACATTTATAGTGACTTGATTTTGATGTTAAAAATTCTTGCTTAAGATTATATAATCATAGCGCTAAAACGCACTTTAAGATTTATTTTCTTTCTTTACTAATTGTGTTAAATGTCAACTAAGCAATATATAATTAACATTAATTTAACATTACTAGTAATCTTATTATTTCTCTTCTATATCTAATTAGCAGCTATGTTAAATACAGATCAAATGCTGTTCAATTATGCAACAATGACTAATTGAGATTACAGACTTTTGGTTTAAAAGTTTAATGTGTATGAATATATACATATGCAGTTTATAATTGAGTTAAACTTTGCCTTTCATCAAAGTGCTGCTAAATTTTGAAAATAAGATTCCAACAGATTGATTCACACAATAATTGAATTAATAATTAATTTTATGAAAAAATCAAAAAAGAGAAAAAAAAGAAAAATTAGTCAAAACAAGTCATAGAATGATGATGATGATGATGATGATGATGATTCAACTTAAAATACAAGCATTTTATTCACGACTCTATAAAAGTAAATAAAATAGGCATTTCAAATAAGATATTTGTAAAGTGATTGTTTTTTTTATTACATTATAGTAAATGTAAAAATAATAACTTCAAACTACCTTTTAATTTTTGTACACACACACATACATATACACATGCACACAAACACAAATAATTATAAATATTTTATCAATAAATAAGATATATATGTACACACACATGCACATAAATATAATTATAAATATCAATATCAATAAATAAAATAATGTATATGTACACACACACACATAATGTTATAGCAGGCCACTCATATTTGAGGATACCCATTTACTAGGGTGGCTAGCCAATCCCTATTGCAGACTCTCACTCAGGCACATTTGTGTTTGTTCAACACCCACAGAGCTCACCTGTGGTTTATACTGCAACTATGCTGAGCAGATCTTAGTTACAGTTTCTGGGAGAGAGTGTGTTATCTAGAATGGTCAACAATCTGGACAACACCAGCACACTCAAATGTCAATGACTTGTGACTTTGTGCTAGCACAGCTATCAACAGCCCAGAGTGTTCTGTCTACCCAATTTCACTCAAAAGCCTATGGTATGGCTTACAGGCACTTTCCAAAGGTGCTGTACACTGGGATTGGATCCAGATTGATAACATCAGGAAGTTGTCTTCCTGATAAATTCCCCAGAGTGAGATTCGAACCCGGGTCTCATGGTTAGAAAGTTCGCTTTCTAACCATTTGGCCATGTTCCTATCTATCTATCTATCTATATATATATATATATATATATATATATATATATATATCAATAAAACCTTTTTGTGTGGATGTTGCTTGGGGTTAAATTGTTTCAATGTTTTAGATATTCAATAATTTTCCTATGGCCATAATCACTTTCAAATAGTATGGCATTGTTCACAAATCTAATAATCAAACAAAAACAGGGATGAAGCATCAGAACTTGATTTAACTGCAAGTGAAAACACATGACCTCCCCTCGGTTTTTGCATGTTTACTGTAAAGCAGGAATTAACACGAGGTTCTTTGGGAATATTTTATCCATTTTAACACTTCAATAATCCGTCTTAAACAATCTTTGCTTCAAAGGTTTTTTCAAATGCCAATTTAGGATGGAATCATATGAAGAATCAATTGGTTAAATGGTAAAAGTCGATTTGGGACCTAGTTTGCCACAGATTTCATCCACTTAAATGAAATAATCTAAACCAAACATTCACATAAGACAATTTGTATGTTATATGTAATTTACATGGTAAATTTGGAAAGTATCGAATTAAAATCAGGGCTGTAAAAAATGGGCCTTTTGAACATTTTTTCCTGATTTTTCATTACATGGAAAGAAGCAAGCAGGACTAAAACCACACTATCTTATTGCTTGCATGATAGTCAGTTTTTTGTGTCATGTTTGAAGAAAATCAGATAAAAAATGAGGAAGTTATTCAAGTTTTTATTTCAAGTAATATGAAAAACCCAATTTTTTGCAATTTTTTGTGTGAAGTCAATGTTGCAGGAAAACTATCAAGCAAATTACATAAATCTCATAACATGAGCTGATGTTTTGCGTTAAATGCAAAGAACATCAGCTCATCCAATAAAAATTTATTTGTGTGTAACTTTGCTTGTGTTTTCACAAAAAGTCGTACCCACCTTCAATTTTATCAAATTTTCTGTCAAAACTGGAGGCCTGGAGATTGAAACATTGGTCTTGACATAGTTTGGTAAATTTGCAATACGCGTGGACAATATTATCAAAATTGGTCACGAAATCTGGACATGCATAAATAGCATACACACACTAATACATACAAAGATCTTCTGTTTTATAGATATATAGGAGCTATACCCAGCTGGTCGATCAGAAAAAGTGTTTAATTAGAATGGAGCAAAAACAGCATCATGTTTAGATGTAAGTGACTATCTTCTTGCTTCACTTTCATCAAAAAAACATTTTGAATTAATCCAGTTACTGATATAGCAAAAGTCATCTGTATTTATGCAATCAAAATTAGCTGAGGGGTAAAACAGGCAACATGAAGACCCACTTCAGGCTACAATTATTTTGGAGTTTTTTTATATTCAATTTGTCATTGCACTACCATGGATGTAAAAGAGGATATATTTATAAGGCAATTTTTAAGTTTGATGAAAATTGGTTGAAAGATCAATGAATATAAGAAAAAAAGAATAAAAATTGCCATTTTTCACTATTTACATGGATTTACACTATATGGGTGACTCAGTCATCAAGTTAAATGACTGTAAAACAATAAACTTATTGTTGGCTACTAATGAGTGAAGTTTGTATTAGATTGCTTGAAAATTGAAGGAGATTTTAGTTTAAAATCTGTGTTGAAATCTATTTCTGTTGAAATGGATTTTTTGTTTTTTGGGGTTTTCCGCTAAATACAGTGGCCTAGAATAAAAATAAGATATCATTGAGCTCATCAAGATGTAAGTAACCTACATGCCAAGTTTGAATGAAATCAGAGGAAAAAAGTTGATTTTATCGATATTTGATTCACTAAGAACCTATCTCTTATATTATACAATGTATGTGCCAAAATCGGTTGGATGGATCTCGAGTGAAATGGTATCATACAGATAGAGAGACACACAGACATCCTCTGTTTTATATATATATATATATGTCTAATTATAAATATTTTACAAAATCTAAATTCTTACCCCTTTACAACTATCAGTTTCATGCATAAACATTCTACAAGTGATGCATTAAGGATATATATATATATATATATGTGTGTGTGTGTGTGTGTGTGTGTGTGTAATTTCTATATGTATTATTTATATATTATATATATGTGATATTTTTTGAAAGTGCTCAATATCAGTGATAGAGCTAACATATTTAGTTGGATTGATGTGAGTTTGTGACCTTGGGTTTCACACCCTTGTGATTGTTTGGCATCACAAGTGTGTGAAGCTCAAGGTCACAAACTCAAATCAATACAACATATATATATATATATATATATATATATATATATATATATATATAGGTACACATACAAACACACAAATATATAATGACATAAATCAATTTGTTGAATACTGGTTGCTTTCATCATTGGTCTGACAAAAGCTGTGAAGACAATATTTTCACTTACTGTTTATGATAACATTAGCAAATGTGAAAATGATAGCTTATATAAAATGTGTATATTCCCTTGTTCACAATGTATATATCATATAACCCCTTCCAATAAAGTTAGTGGAGTTACAGTACTGAATAAAAAAAGTGTACCAATGAAAAATGAAACTCTTTCTCAAAGATAACAACATATATGGAAAAAATAAATGAACACAAGTTTACAAAAAGACAAAAAACTTTAAATATGCAATCAGGGTAAAAAATGAAGACATTTCTTGGTCAAAAAATAATGGTGTGTAATCCATAACTGCTCACACTTTACAGAATACTAAAAGTACATAAGCCAAGTATTCCAATGAGGCCCATTAAACAAGAATAGGTAGCAAACCACATAAAATAGACAGTATGTATATGTATATATAATAATGACGATGATGATGATGATGATGATGATGATGATGATGATGATGATGATTGCCACCACCACAATGCTGAGTTTGACAATTGCAAGAAAAAGTTGTAAGATTCAATTGTGTTTTGAATAAATATGGCCCTTTAAACCTGACAAACTTTTAAAACCTGTGGCACAAAGTCAGCAGACATGAGACACACACATTTTGTTGGTATTAGGTTTGTGTGCCCACCCACCTGATTTGAAAACCTTTCTACAAATGTCACATGAATTGTTAGTATTTAATGCCAACAACCACAGAGCCCACTTGTGGCTTACACTGTAACTATACTAAGCAGACTGTTATTACAGTTTCTTCTAGGAGGAAGTTCATAACCTTGCATGATCAGCAGTTTGAACAATGGTCATGATGAATTATTATTACATGCCAACACAACCATCAACAATTTCCAATCAGTTCTATCTACTTAATTTCAATCACAAGGCAAGGGTTAATCCATGGTTTGGTTTACTGGCACTTTCCAAAGGTGTCATATACTGGGATCACCTTCCCAGACTGTCATCTTCCTGACAAATTGACGATGGTGAGATTAGAACTTGGGTCTCATGGTTGGAAAACAAATGTAATCAGTCAGCTGCGTTGAAGGGTAACTTGGAAATCAGGTCATGCAGCTCATAATGCTAGTCAATTGCCAAGGTAAAGAGTGGGGCAGCAGAGCCTTCCTATCTCTGGAAAATTATTCAGCTCCTTTGTCTCTGGGAATGTAATATGGACCTGTTTTAATGTGAGAAAATGCACTTTTGATTTGTTATGCAACTGAATCAAAGCTGCTTTCCAGTGATTGACCACTGTAGCAATTTTTTGTTAGCCAAAGGTTTTTCAGGGCAATTTATGGAATTCAAATGGTTCTGAGATTTTTTTTGTGTCTTGTCAATGCTGTAATCAAATTATTCAAATCACAGCAGTCAGTAGCTGTCCATGTGTTCTTATGTTAACAAAATAACAGACATGGGAAAAGAGAACAGTTTGTTCATAATGGGACATCCTGTCATCCACTCATACAGTATGTCATTGTTATTTTGATTCCATAATACTTTGAATCAAAATAATGATGATATTCCTTGCTACCAACTTTGGTTTTGATTTAAGCTTTATCGTCACTCTTCCAAAAATGGTAATATTCTTTGTCTCTTTGAAACTTCTTGCTGTAAAAGGTCAAGAAAGTACAGAAGAAACTGAGCTAACAGATTTTTGCCACCCTGTGGGTGAATGCTACTGGATAACAGAATTTATAGTAGAACCCTCCCAAAAAGGAAAGGGATACCTATGGTTTAAAATGCATTTATGAAAATGAAGAATCTTTCTTCAAGCTTTTATTTTAGTTTTAATCCTAAAATAATAGATTAAATTTAATATTTCTAATAAGAAAAATACATTGCTGTATTTCATATCAAATTTAAATTTTTTTTAAATGATTTTTGTGTTATGAGTAAAATCAATGAAATCATCTGTATTGACAAATCATAATTCTCTTTATTAAAAAATCTTTCAAAAATAAAATATACTTTTCTGAAACTTTATTTGAGAAATTTTAGCTGATTTAAAGTTTAATTAATTAATTAATCTAATGAAAAAAAAATGTAAAAATCACTTATCCAAAAACATTTTCTTAAGAATGTCCATAATATATTTTATTTATAAAAGTAATTAAAAGATTTTCTAATTAAATAATGTCTCAGTTTTATTACATTTTTTTAATTTTATGATTCAAAGCATATTTTGAAGGTTTTACAGACAATTAAAAAAAAATATACATCAAAAAATCCTTTCATCTTTCCTCTTATTAATAACACACAGATTTTAATGACAAAACTTTGTTTTTATTAATTTTTGTGCATTTTTTCATCATGTATGCTCATTTTTTTAGGGAATCTTTGGATGTAGCTGGATAAGTTTTTTAAAAATGAATTGAAGTTTTATTCTAATAAAAATTTAGGTGCTAGTTCAACTTTTGTCATTAACTTTTCAAATAATTTTAAATATTTAAATTTAGATTTTAAAGGATTAGAATGGATAAATGGATAAAACTATATTTCTAATCCCAAAATAATAAACCTTACAGGTTACTCCTTTTTGCTCCAAATGTGTCAAGAAGAAAATACTGGGTAGTGGTCACATGACTGAATGTGTTTTTTTAAGAAGGTTTCAGGAATATTCTCCTATGGGTTAATTCCGTTTAAAAAGTAGTAAGAAAGTAACATTAGGATGTTCCGTGTATCGACTCTTCATTTTCAAATAATCATATGAAATATGAATCAGCAATAAAAGAAACTTGCAAATTGACTAAATACCCATTTCTGGTCTAAATCTGTCAGACTTGGACTCTTTAATCTTAGCTACACAGGGCAATAAAAACATTAGCACTTCAGAAGAAAATATATTGGGAGCTTATAATACAGCTTAAGGTAAGTAAGCAACAAAAAATTCTGCTTTTTTCTATGAGTGTGTGTGGGAGGTGCAACCTTTTGTTTTTTGATTCCTGCTCCCTGTTCAATAAAAATAGAACAAGAATGCAATTAATTTACTGCTTTTTCATCTTTTCTTGATAAACAAACTGAAGCTTTTTCTACTTCTTTCTTTCTTTTTATGTGCTATGTCCTTTCAGGATGTAGGTGATCATGGCTCACCACCTCCCTTTATCCCTTGTTGCTATCAACAAGTTCCTTCCCTCTGCTACCTCCCACAGACCATGTTGTGTCATCCACTTACTTAAGCCTATTAGGTATATAATGCCTTGTTTTCCATTGTCTCTCTTTCCTCTGACCTGTGAGTATCAGATTCTCCAGGCCCTCCTCCCTCATTATGTATCCCAGAAACTTTACACTTCTTAAATAATATCACTTATTTTAATTACTTCTTCTTCATCTATTTACCATGTCGTTTCAGGATACTGATGATCATGGATCTCCACAATTTCCTGTCCTTTGTAGCTCTTAATAAATTTTGTCTTCTAAACCTTGTTCTGCCATCCATTTACTCAAGCTCACTAGGTAGATTATACATTGTTTTCCATTATTCCTCTAACCATCCTTATATCCTGTGAGTATCAAATTTTCCAAAACTTCTTTCCTTATTGTGTACCCTAGAAATTTCAACTACAACTTCCTGTATAAGATACCTTTTTGTTTCCATTTTCTCTAAAACTTCATCATTGCTTACATGTTGAGTCCATGGTATTCTCAGCATCCTACTGTACAACCACATTTCTGTTTCTTCTTCCTCTGTGAGGAGATTTCCAGTATTCACTGTCATATAGGAGAATTGATGTTAGGTAAAAGTTCAGTACTCTTTTCTTTGTTTCTAACAAAATTTTCTTAGTAATACATTACTTAGATTTTGGATGGCATCTTTCCCTATGCCTTCAGATTTCAGTGTTGCATTTTCTGCCCACACTTCCCAGATATTTTAATTTTTCTACTTGTTTGATTTTGGTATCTCCAATTTGTAATTTGCATATGGGGCTGTTCCATTTGTTAACAATCATGCAATTGATGTTTAATCCTTTCTTCTCACTTTCCTTCACTACCTTTTGTAGGAGTTCTTCTAGTTTCCTTTCTGTGTTTGTTATCAATACTGAATCATCTACATATCCTATGTTGTTAAGATTTTTGCTATCAGTAATGAATCCTGATTGAACTCAGAGTCAGTTCATTGTATAAGATGGTGAGAAGACACATCCTTGTCTTACACATCTTTTGTATTTTTGCATATTGGCTAAATTAATTTTATATCCATATACAGGTGGTTTTCTGCCAGTATAGGTTCTGGATTACTGTAATATCCTTCCCACATATGTCAAGTTTATGTAGCAATTCCAACAGCTCTTTGTGACATACTTTATGAAATGCTTTTTGTATAATCTATAAAACACAGGTACATATCCTTCTCTGTATTTGTATTGCTCTTTCTGATAACATTTTGAGCATAAATATTGCATGCTTTGCTCCACTGTCTTTAATGAACTTACACTGTTCTTGTCTTATTTTGGGCTAATTCTGCTACATGCTCTATTTATCAGAATTTGAATGGTAAGTTTTGTTATATAGCTCGTAAGGCTGATTGATGGAGTTCACATTCATTTGCACCTGGCTTCTTGGGCAATGCTATAAAATGGATCTATTTATGTCTTCTAGTATATCACCACTGTTTTCTGTAATCTTTTCATGACCAGAATCATCTAAGACTGCCAGTTATCTATCATTATTACAATTCTGTCTGTTTCTGCTGCTTTGTTTCTGTTCAATTTGACGAGTGCTGATTTCACCTCAGATTTTAATATTTCTGGTCCTTTGATATAGCTGTGTATTGCCAGTTGTCCTCTTTTCTCATGGAAGAGTTCTCCAATGTATTCATTCTATCTGTGAAGTAATTTTTCTTTCTCTAATATTAGTATCCGATCCTTCGATTTTATGCATCTTATTGATGAGCATGTCTTTTGTTCTGTTTTACATTTCTTAATTTATATCATTATTTTTATATAACTTAAAAATTATTTATCTTGGAAAAAAGTATCAAGTCTATTTCAGACTAACAAGCATTGTCTCAGCAGAACAAAATGTTTGTTCATTCATGACTAAGACTGATAAATTTTGGTTCAAATTATTATGAATAAACACACCTTCAGTGTTCTTAAATCACTATTTTCCAGTGAATATAGCTGTGGTTTAAATTCATAACTTAAAAAAACATAAACATGTTGACTTAAGCAAGATTATTGTTCATAATTATACCAGTGATACATAAAAGAAAGTTGTTGAAAGTAGTTCAAGCAAATTCAATTTAGCACAGAGAAATTAATAAATAAATTTTCATTCACCATTCTAATAGCATGAGTGGGGTTAACACATTCCTGCCAAAATTATTAAGGATAATTTTAAACTTTCTAATGGTTTTATTTTACTATTTTTCAAGGTATATATCTTTATTACAACTTGTAATTTAAAAACTTGACTTAAATAAATTTTATGCTTCATAATAATGTTATATGAACAAAATTTAATGAGGCCATTGAATTTAGTCTAACCCATAACACAAAATTAGAGCAGTAAACTCCATTTACAAAATAGCTGTAATTATAAAAAAATATTTTCTCTTTTCTTTTCTTGTATTTAGTCAGTAGCAGATTTTTGTGTGAAGAAAAATTGTGTAATGTTTTTGACATTGTTTTAGCTAATTAAATAACAAAACAAAAAACAAACTTATATTTCACCTATATCAAATAACAATATTAATAAGTTATAATTTTGTTAACATTTATTTCACTAAAATATTATTTGTTTCATTATTTATAATTATTTTACTAAAAAATAAAGGAAATTTTAAATATTTTATTAATGGATAAAATCCTCTGGGCTGCCAGTTCCTAGAACTGATCTGCTAACCCTCATACATCGAATACAATGGGAGAGTCCACCATATATATATATATATATATATATATATATATATATATATATATATATATATAAAAAGAAGCCACAATCTGTCTCATGCTAAATGCAATTGTCAGACTATATATATATATATATATATATATATATAGATATAGATATATATGGCTTTCAGCTAATTCATTAAGCATTTTCAAAGGGGGTTGTTTTTATAGTTATTAATTTCTTTTCATGCTTGTCTTTTGAGATGTAATTATGTGATGTGTAGTGTTTGTTAATTATTATTCACACAATAACATCTTAAAAGACAAATGGAAAAATTTAAGAATACTAGAAAAACTCTATAAAAAATTCATCAAATTTTCCTTGTCCATCATATTCATATTTGATTTTGTCAGCTGCACAGTTGGACACCATCTGTGAGAAAAAGAGCAACATGACATGCTCCAATATGAACATTTCAGTGTACTTGGGTATTAATCTGATGACACTGCAGAGGATTCAGATAGAGTTGGAAGATATATCCAGTCAACATCATGCGGTTTGGAGTGATCACTAGTGATGGTGATGTTAAGCCTACATTCATCTTCCTACAGTGACTCAACATGGAGGCCTTGAGGAGGTAGTGCTGCTGGAAGACCCTGCTGGCAACAGGACTCTGCACTATGTCACACAAGCAGGAGAACTCAGTCATAGCTGTCAGACAATTTCTACAACCACATTGCCTCTTACTTCTGGTCACTTAACTCCCCAGCCTGCAACCCCCTTGATAATTATGCATGGGACACAGTTGATCAAGAGACCAACAAAACTCCTTCTAAGACCAAAGATGAACTAAAGGCAAGGATTATGGCAGCATTCACCAACTTAAACAAGGAGACTGTCCAGAAGTGTTACAGAAGATTCTGAAGCAGACCAGAGCAGGGGGCAGCAACCTAGGGCACATGTGCCATGTGTGGCACATGTGCCACACATGGTATACCAAGCAATTTCCAATGGTACACAGTTGCAAATGACATCATGAAGTCCAAACCAATAACTACTATGATGCAAAGAAGATATTTAGCTGTTTCAATTTTAATGTATACTAAAGTATATATACTATATATTACTATATAAAATATATTGTAGAACAGGTATATTGACCTTGACTTGTATAAAAATGCATATGCTGTTAGCACACTGAATGATATTAAAACCCTAAGACGGCACATACTTAGCAAAAGGTTGCTGAATCCTAATCTAGAGGCCAGTGTTATTTTCCTTTTTACGTAATTTAGATGACAATTTATCCATCGCACCCTGTTTATAAATATATATATATATATATATATATATATATGTGTGTGTGTGTGTGTGTGTGTGTGTGAAAAGTGTGTGTATATAAATATAAATAAATATATATATATAATTATTTATATATTATATGTGTGGTACTTATTAGAAAGCGCTCAATATCAGAGATAGAGCTAACATCTATCCAACCAAATATATATATATATATATATATATATATGTGTGTGTGTGTGTGTGTGTGTGTGTGTGTGTGTGTGTGTGTGTGTATACATATATATATATTAAGGCATTAAAAACTAGAAATGTAGTATTGTAGGCCATGATAAGTTTAAAATAAAACACACCAGTCGACCGGTTTCGTCCCCTCTCGTCAGAACTGTTAACAGGGAATTTAGATTATGAAGAAAAGAAAAAGTCTGTCATGGGTGACATGAATGAATGGACAGGGAAGGAAAAAAAAAAAAATTTATATATTAAAATTATACCAACCAAGCTGCTAGAATCGCAGAACAGCAAGTCCAAGCAAACAATCTCTCTGTTTGCAAAGAGCAGGCTGCCTAGACCTGATGTAAAGCGACTCCAGCACCTTAAGATGGAAAAGTGAGTGCGAACTGGCCAAGACGGAAAACCAGTTCACACTGAAATCCATCGCACAAGTTGAATTCTTTATAAAATGATCCGCAATGGAAGACCCATACGTGTACCCATACGTTGAACATTGTTCAATCGGTTATTCGAGATGAGACCGCCAGGTTCAACAAAATCAAACCTGCTTCAGTAGGTAAATGTCCGGTCTATCTTCGTTTACCGTGGTTGGGTAAGATTAGTGAATCCTTCGCTAAGCGTATTTCATGTAGTTCACGTGAGTGTTATTTTGCAGCGAACGTTCGTGTTGTCTTTCAAACTAAGTCCATACTTTCATCTATGTGTAAAGATGTTCTACCCCCCCCCCACCATATTAACTCTGTTATTTACTATTTCAAATGTAGTTGTGGATGCGACTACATAGGTAGAACGACACAGCGGTTGGACGTGAGAATTAAACAACACGCACCTGCGATAATACTAAACAAAAAATTTTTTTGGGCGATACCATTCGTAACACGTATGGGTCTTCCATTGCGGATCATTTTATAAAGAATCCAACTTGTGCGATGGATTTCAGTGTGAACTGGTTTTCCGTCTTGGCCAGTTCGCACTCATTTTTCCATCTTAAGGTGCTGGAGTCGCTTTACATCAGGTCTAGGTAGCCTGCTCTTTTGCAAACAGAGATTGTTTGCTTGGACTTGCTGTTCTGCGATTCTAGCAGCTTGGTTGGTATAATTTTAATATATAAATTTTTTTTTTTTCCCTGTCCATTCATTCATGTCACCCATGACAGACTTTTTCTTTTTCTTCATAATCTAAATTCCCGTTAACAGTTCTGACGAGAGGGACGAAACTGGTCGACTGGTGTGTTTTATTTTAAACTTATCATGGCCTACAATACTACATTTCTAGTTTTTAATGCCTTTAATACGCTTTTTGTACCGTTTCAAACCTATTTAAATATATATATATATATATATATATATATATATATAGAGAGAGAGAGAGAGAGAGAGAGATTGCATATATTTTGGCAGCATATTTTCATGTTGTGATTGTTTATTTTCAATAATATCCTTTTGTAATTATGCATAAGCTTTGTTGTTTCATGATTAAAGAGAGCAAGGAAGTTATTGTGGTTATATTTATTCAATTCTATTTTTCCGAGTACTTTTGATATATTTCAATATCATCTTCAGAGTTATGATGGCTAAAACAAGTAGTTGTGTGTGTCTGAAGTAAATCTTTGCTTTTTTGGTGAAACTGTTAGCCGTTCCAGTCATGCACAAAGTCACAATTTTCCATATTGTAAACATTTAATGTAAAGGAGTTAACTTAGTTAAGAATACAGTTCGAAGGAGGTTACAGTTTGCTTGTTTTTAAAAAATTGTTTAGTTTTAACATAGACATTTCCAAAGTACTATATATGATAAGCATTTCAGAACATTTGTACTCTATTCATAATTAATTTTGCTAAATGTTGGTTTGAATTTTTAAAAAAAGATTGTTTTGAGAGTTTATAGATTCTGCTTATTATGTTCTTGGGGACATATACAGATATTGTTGACTAATATTCTTCTAAATTGTGAATGTGGACAGGAATGTTTTTGTAAATATTGTGAAATGGACAATGAATCCTGCATGTGCAGAGTGAGACACCTTGATAACATTATTGTAGAATAACCAACATATACATTAGCTTTCTGGTCAGAGAAAAATTATTTGCATTAAATTTAGTATAGTATATAATTAATTTTAATTTTTTTAATGTTTGCGTTGGGGGATATATCAGTATTTATTAGTTTTTTTTAGGATTTTTTCATCTTGTTTCTATTTAGAATGCTTCTGATTATGATATAAAAGATTGATATGTCTAGGGTCATTTGAGGAAGTATTATGTTCTATTTGATTTATATTAAAATTTGTAATGGATCACCTTATTTGTACATCAACAATGTAGTTAGGAAAGTCATTATTAAGTTAGAGTTTTTTGAATTCTTGTTGTAGTTCATGTATTTCATCATTTTTTTTTACTAAGATGAGGATATTGTCAACATATCTTAGGTAGATGAAATCTGTAATCATGAAACAACCAAGCTTATACATGATTATGAAAAAATATTGTTGAATATAAACAAACACAACATGTTCAATAATATCCTTTCATGTATAAGCTTGGTTATTTCATGATTACAGATGATATAGTCGGCCTTTGTTTATCATGGTTAATCAGTTCCAGACACTACCATGACAAGTGAATTTCTGTGAAGTAGAATTCTTTATTTATAAATCAAATATTTTCATAGTTAAATCTGTTTACAACCTAAATATGGTTTTTGACATTATAAGAGCTCTCTAGAAAATGAAATAACATCCCTGCAGTCACTTTTACACTTATATTACCCAATATAATACAATATTATCCAAATAAGAGAAAATAAGATATATTAGATGTTACAAATATTATTATTGTTATTCTACATTAAAATCACACACAAAGTTCTGATGTGTACATTGCTTCATCATCAAACAAGTTGCATTATTTTCCTAGGTTAGAATAATAACATTATAAAGAATAACATTATAAAGCCAAATGAAATTTGGTTTTATTTTAATCAAATACTATTATCTTGTTGTTTTGAACTCGGTTTATTTTCAACTTACTATCATCTGAACAATTTTGTTTGTGGACTCCTTGGTACCAACAGGCAGTCAAACAAATCACTAGCAAGTGATCCACAGCACACATGCAACAATAGCCAATCAGTGAACAGCATATTCTGATTGCCTTGGTTTCTCCACATCTGATTTTTGAATAATACAGTCCTGGAAAAAGTTCTTGCCCACACACAAAAGTGGTTACCTGGCATTGAAGGATTTGCAAGGGTGTTTGAATACATAGTCCTACAGTTATTTTAATACAGGGGTGTAAAATTGACTCAGACAACCAAGCGCACACAGTATTATTTTCAATCTCTCGATCATCTGAAGGATTGGCTGTGTGCCTGCTCCTGAGATCTGGGTAAGAACCCTATAGTAGACTGTAGTTAACTATAAAGCAGTGAGGAACCATGATCTGATTTTTTAATGAAAAGATCTGGAAAAAATGTGATAGAGTGAAGCTGTGAAATTCAAAGCAAAGCTGTGAGGGACTATATATATATATATATATATATATATATATATATATCTTTTCAAATAGAACAATTCAGATGCAAGCATTAAAATTTTGTGCTAATGCCAAAATTCTTTGGAGTTAGTATTAAAAAAAGATTATACATGATAAATCTTTACATTTTCTAAGAAAGTTACCATTTTCTTGTTCACCTGAGATATGAAAACCTATTCCAACCATTAACTATTCCTCTGAATGCTGATTTTTATATGGTATTAAACCCAATATTTTATACTGTTATTTTTTAACAAATTCCCATGAACTATGATAATAGTATTTGATTAAAATAAAACCAAATTTCATCTTCAGTAAAATGCTTTCTTGTATAGTTCTTATTCTAATACCAGATAGAACAGTGGATTGGATTAAAGATAATCAGGATGAGAATAAAAGTCCTGAAGATTTATTAAAAAATGATGTTTTATCTAAGAATTTCATAAAAACTAATGTCATCATATTTTCAAATAATGTCATTGCATGTTATGACTCATCTTATCTCCCCGAGGCATCTGCTCATTGTTGTCAATCAAGGTAGCTCAATTCTTTTTTAATAATTCATACATTATGATATTTTTGATTACTTTTACTGTGACTGATGTTAACTGTGCAGATGTCATCAGCACTTCTTCCTATAATTTGACATTGCTACTCCTTTTAAAGACACATTAATTTGAACAGATATACATTTGAGTATAAAAATACAAAGATTATTTCTAACATACACAAAAATATATATTTATTTCCAGTATTAATATACATTTTAACACATATATTATTCCCAGAAATGCTGGACCATTGAATAAACACTATTCTCACTGTAATGGTCATGTCACCTTCTGTCACTTCTGATTGACTGAAAGCCAATGTGTATAAATAGTTAATAGTTGAGTTCCATCAGGAATGTAGACTTTAGTGATTTATGCAACATACCAGAAATGACTGGTATTATAATTCAAGTAACCAGGAGTTTTTGCTATAGTATCAATCAGGCATAATTCTTATTTAAATCTCATGTCCCGTCAAAATGTAGGTATGATGATCACTTACATATTGATAACATCAACATCATTAGTGATCCCTTCACACATACCTTTTTTATTATCTATGAATTTCCATTCTGCGGGGTTAACTCCACTTACTTTCCTGAAACCACTACTAGGGGATGCTCTCTGGCACTATAAATACTCTGCGATATTTTTTCTCACTCTCTTACTTTTCCCTCTTACACGTCAACATGTAAGTCTCTCACAGGAATATGTGTTTCCCATTGGGAAACACATGAACAATCTACACACACAACACACATACGTATGCACATTCACTCACTTCACATCCTTTGAACCAAAAAAGTTTTCACATTCTTTTGTTACACACATCATTGTCTTTGTCACTTGTATAACTTTCTTGCTAATAAATTATCATTTATTTGTACAAGTTGGTGACCCCAATGTGATGAATTATTTTTCTCCTGAATGCAAGAAATACATAAGGTTATATATGTACTGACTCAAATATACATTTACACACCTTTTTTCAAACTAAGATCCAGTGAAGAAAAAACATTGACAAACATTACCACGCACGGCAGACACTATAAACTTATAGCAAAACAATTTACACAAATACAAAATTTGTGATTAGACCCTATAAAAGAACAAAATCACAAACTTTAGACACTACAACATATCTACACAACACATGATGTTCTCCAACTCAGCAAATAATTTTTTTTGCAACATGTATGACCCTCCCCACAAAAAGATCCCTCATGACTTTTGCAATTTCTACTAAGGTTCATCAGTAGGCAAACAACACACTCCTCATCCTTACTGTCTTGTGCTTGACCCTTTTCTTCTCTCAGGCACCATTATGTTTGACTTGACCTCAACTGGCAGATATCACAATATCTTTTTTCCGACATAACAAAAATACAACTCCATTTCAACTTTAATCAACACTGTTTCTTCTGGACTAATCAGATAAAGTGTGATACACCTCAAAAGTCGACTCACTGTCCTTTTTTTTCACTCGGCAACAATATCACTTGAACAACACTAAGAATTTACAAGTACAATATAAAAATCGACAATAATAGAAAATTTCTTAAAGTTCTCAAACATGGATTCAACACTTGATAGAAATTCTACATCATCTCAACTTTGCCACATTGCTGCTTCTATTAAATTTTGTATGCCAACATCATCCATGCATAGCAAACAAATGAGGCCTTTTTAAACAAAATCCTTCAACAAACTGGAACCAATGCAACAGATGACAAAACCAATTCAATGTGGAGCATTGGAAAAAGACAAAATTTTAATAGCAGACACTGAACAATCTATGTTATCGACACATCTTACAGGACGTGCTACAACTCTAACCCACTAGAGAAAATAATACAGCACCCTGATGACAGCACAAGTACATTAATGCCGACATGTTTAAAAATGCATCTCAGTCACACTTCCGACACTTTTTCTTTTCAGTTCATTAGGACAGAAACAAATCTACACAAATAAAATTCTACTTATCTGGATGGGAGTATTCTTGGGTTGACTCCACTTACTTTCCTGAAACTACTACTAGGGGATGCTCTCTGGCACTATAAATACTCTGCAATATTTTTTCTCACTCTCTTCTTACTTTTTCTGCTTATACGTCAACATGTAAGTCTCTCATGGGAAAATTTGTTTCTCATTAGGAAACAGATAAACAAAACACACACACACCAAATGCATACACACATTCACTCACTTCACATCTTTTTAACCAAAAAAGTTTTCACATTCTTTTGCTAAACAAATCATTTTTTTTGTTACTTGTGTACCTTTCTTGTTAATACATTATCATTTGTTTGTACATATATTGATTCTTGCTGTTTCTTTGTTTTTTATCATTTTTTGTTGTGGGTATTTCAGAAGACATGTGTTTATTCTCCCAACAAACATGCAATGTACTACTGTCTGCGACAATTCTAAAGAAAGATAGGTTTTCCATTATCGTTTCCTCAGTTTGGAATTCAGAGTTTTCCTTCTCTTAGACTGGTTGCCACTTAAGTCTACATAGCCCAATCTACCCTGCTATTTAATACCTAATTGGGGAGGTGATGGATTCATGCTTTAATGGCATTAATGTGAAAGTGCATGCAACTGACTAAACCAGAATTTGAACTTGTCTTGCTGATTACATTTTCTCTGCTGATATCTGTACTCTAGCTGAATATCAAGACATTGATGATAAACAAATGATATCTAGTCCACACCAAAAGGACAAGTTATTACACTCTTCCACACATTATAACAAAAGCCAAAAAAAAGCATAAGGTCACATATATAGCAAGAGATTCTTTCCAACATTTCAGAAGTATATTTTCAGTTTATATACATTTCTAATAACTATTTTTCCAAGACATTTTCTAATGCACATATACATTAACTTTTTTGTTCTTAAGATTCAAAGATTAAGTAATTTAATTATTACACAAGTTCTGGTAAGTTTAATTTTCATCTATTCCGTTATTTTTATTTCACTATTTTATTCAAAATATTCTCTCTGTAAATATTAAAACCAGTATTTCTTGTTTTCAAAGCTCTGTGCATTGCTAGAAGGTCATGTTCAATTTTCTCAAACTTTGGTGAGTTTCTCATATTTCTCCTCACAAATATGGATTCTGCAACTTGTGTACATATGCACATTTATTTTCACTATGTGCATACATTTCATTGTAAAAATGTTCATATAAATACACCAATTTCTAACTTAATTAGTCATAATTTGGTCACACAAAGGTTTAGAAAAGGCAAGTTTGAATTTCCCAAAATAATATTAATCACTGATTTGTTTGTTAAATAATTTGAAAGATGAAAGATCTTTATACTCCCATTGCCTAACCCCAATATCCTAATTACTTTGCTGGTGGAATTATTTCCCTTTGAATATGATTGGCAGTTGACACTAATTAACCTGTAAATTATTATTATGATCATAATAATTCAAGTTGTGATTGTAATGTTGGGAAAATATTTGGAAATACCAAATAAAAAAAAATTATTTGCTCTTCTGATGACAGAAGTTTTTTTATAACTGTAGTAACAAAAATATCCAAATTTTAATAAGTGTTTTTCTCCTATTGCAGAATTTGCTCACACAAAAATAGTTTTTCTTTCTTTGCAAGTGAAAATAGAATTATAAGAGTCAAAAGATATAAAAAAAATTACTTCAAGATACATGAGTTTCATGTCTTCATTTTTGTTTTTTTCAATTTTTTGAAATATTTGTAATTATTTTCATGTCAGTGATATGTTTCAGTGTTGTTTTTATTTTAATTTTCATTAAATACTACATATCCAAGCATCAAAACATTATCAATACATTATAAATCATTTTACTTAATGGCAAACCTATTAAGCCAAAATAATCTGCCCAATAGGACTTTTGTTGTTTGCCACTTTCCATCATCCTTGAATGAGAAATTGGAGAGCCGAGATCAAGTTCCAGTCAAGTTCATTACATTCACTTTCACACAAATATCCTTGAAAAAGGTATGAAAATGAAATTTAAAGGTTGTGTACTGATCTATTTTAGGTGTGTTTGTTCACATGTAAACAATTAAAGAAGAAGCAATAAAAACTTGGCTTTCTACTATGGACTGTTTATTCTCCTTTTTTATATAAACTGTAATGAAACAAAGTTCTCAATGTCTCTTGAGTATGTTTCATTTTTTTTTCTGGTTCAGAAGTTAGAGTAAGTAAGGATGAGCATTATTATAATGATTGAGCTTTGTACAGAGCTGGATGACCAAAGAAAAGTTTGTACTATAATATTATGTCTGGCTTAAGCTACTGACCATATCATCTGTTACTAATTTTCCTGTCTGACTCAATGGACTGCCCAGACTCACTTGAATTTCTTGTTTAAGACATTTTGCCTAGTTCATTTGTGTTACTGTGGAGTGTGTTATTTTCTCCATAACATCCCTCCTTTTGAGATATTTTTATTAATAAATATTTCATTTTATTTCTTAGTGTTCACCCCTCCTCTTTTTGGCAAGTTTGCCATGTACTGAACTTTGTATTTCTTTTGTTTTGGGTCAGCCTCTAGTTTTTCTGTATTTTTCCTTTTTCTGGTAATCATACTTGTATGTCCAATGAATTCTTGGGATATTGGTACATCAAAAGTCTCACACAGTACTTGCATAGATTCTTCCTTTCTTGAAGGCCTTTCTTCAGTAAAGCTTTTCTTTAACTGATTCCAATGCCTTTCGTGTTCTCATTTTTTTCCTTTTATCATATGTATCTTTTTTCCAATTTGTGACCTTATTACACCATCTTCCCAAATTTCTTTTCCATATTTATATACTCTGAAAAACACTTTTTTGGTAATTTTGTGTCCCTTTTGTTATCCGTTCTTATTCTTTTTTTACCTGGTAACAACTTGTTGAACACCGATTTAATTTTTCTTGCAAGCATCAATTCTTCCGGCAACATGTCTGATTGTGTATTGTGATTTGGCATTATCCGGAACACTCTCAAGAAATTTGTAGTGCTTCTTTGCTCACTTTTTCAAAGCTCTCTTAAATGTACCCACAAACCATTCATTTTGTCTGTTTGACTTTGGGTGATATGGTGGCGTAGTAATATGTTCCGTCCAGAACATATTACAAAATTCTTTAAATTGGTTATCAGTGAATTGTGTACTGTTATCTGAGACTATGGCATCTGGAATGCCATATCTTGCAAACAGTTCATGTAAAAGATTCACTGTAACCGTGGAAGTTGTTTTTGCACTTACAAATTTCAGGCCACTTAGTAAAGCTATCCACTACCACAAGATAATGTGATCCATTTATTGGACCTGCAAAATCTATATGCAATCTTGATCATAGTTTATCTGTCTTTGGCTAAGGTTGTAATTTCATGGTAGGTGATTTTGCTGCCAGAGCACAACTTCTACAGGCTTTTACTAATTTTTCAATGTCTTGATCCATTTTTATCCCGTATACATAGTTTCACATAAGAAATTTCACCCTTGAAATTCCCAGATGTCCACTATGAAATTCATTCAGTATCTGCTTTTGTAATATGCTAGGTAATATTACTCTTTATGCAGACATCACGACTCCATCACATAGCAAGTAAGCATTTAAATCTGGAATGTGCTTAAAAATCATCCATCTTTCTTACTGTTTTTTTTTTTTGTTTTAAATAATCATGTCCTGTTCTGCTTTAACTTTTATTTCTACCATGAGGTTCTAAACATTTGTTTAACCCTGTTGAATAATCAACACAAACAATAATTTTATTATTTTTTTTCTTTACATACACTGCTGGTGCTGTCCATTTTGAATGGTCAGTCTTTTTAATTACACCTATTTTTTCAAATCTGTTTAATTCTTTGTTGACTTAATCCAGATGCTGTGAATGGTACACTACATTTCAGTTTAAACACTGGCATCAACTCTTTTTTCACTTGAAATTTTACTTTGACTTTGTTGGTAATTCTGTATATTACCAGTTGTTCTCTTTCATCGTGGAAGAGTTCTCCAATATATTCATTCCAGTGCTGAAGAATTTTTTTCCTTCTCTAATGTGTGTGTTTCAGACTTGGATTTTATACAGCTCATTGATGAGCATTTTTTCTGTCTTGTTAGTTCCCTTATTTATTTATGCATATCTCCTTTGTGCTACTCAATCTCTCTATTTCTGCACATTTTTCCTTTAGCCTGCCTGCATTTGGTCCTTATTTGTTTGTGCAGTTTTTCTCTGTATTCTGTTCCATATCTTCTTTGTTCATTCTCCTTTGGGATGATATCATTTGCTGATGTCACTAAAGCTTCTCTTAGTATGTACCATTTCAAGTTTCCATTTCCATTTTGCCCCTCATATCTTCTTTTCACACATATATTTTCACACATGTCCATATATTTTTCTTTCATGTTTGGGTCACTCAGGAGTTTGTTGTATTGCAATTTGGGTGCTGCGTTAGGCTTCTTCAGTTTCCATAGTTTTCACTCTTAGTTATATAACAGGGCGATGATCACTTCTGCAGTCAGCACTTTGGTAGGTTTTGCAGTGAACCATTGCATTGTTGATAGTTATATAGTCAATTTGGTTTTTAATTTCTCCTCCATGTCTATAATCATCTTAAATGTTCTTGGAACCATGTGTTGGCTATTACATGGTCATAGGCCATGCACCATTGGACCCATTTTTCTCCACATTCATTGCAGATTCCTAGTCTAAATTTGCCAGCTATCTCCCCTGCTCTCTCCCTACCTACTTTGGTGTTCAGGTCTCCCATGATAATTATGACTTCTTGTGATTTGCAATTAGCATTGGTGTTGTCTAGCATGGAGTAGAAAGATTTGATTTTGTCTCCCTTACTTTGTGCTGTCAGTGAATACAATATTATGATAACTACATTGAAAGGCTTTACTTTTAGCTTGATTACCAGAATTCTTTCAGATAATTGGTAGTATCCCAGAATGCAGTTGCTGAATTCTTGACCTAGTATCAATCCTACTCCTTTATCGTTTTTCTCTCCACCTGTATATATAATCCTATGATTGACACAGACAAAATCTCCATTGTTTGACCACCTACTTTCATATACACCTAAGATTTTGATCTTTAGCTTACTCATCTCCTTTTTTACATTTTCTTACTGGCTACAGTCATTCAATATTCTACCATTCCATGTCTCAAGAGTTATTTTTTGTTTCATGTGAGCAGTCATTAGATAACTGTCACTCCTTTCTGGGTGAGGAATAGGTTCAAAGGAATTTTATCCTCTTTACACTATTTATGCTAGCAATCACTGGATGATGATGACACCTGTTGCACATGTTGGTCCTTACAAGGTGAGGAATTAATTCCTGTAGACCTAACCACCTTCATGCCATTAGGTTTCATAATATGTGTGTTATTTCCCATTATATATCTTGGGATTAATAGTGGAGTGGCTTCCTGTTGCCTTCTCCATGGCGGTTTATGGAGATACCATCTCTCGTTAGCTGGCCATTGACTCATCGAGAGTTCTTCTGCCCTTTGTTAGGTCTTATTTTTCATCCTACTGGCTTAATAACAAACCGCCTCATTCACAAGAACATGGAGTGGAGAAGCCAGTTTAGTCACCAACATTTTAACAGTGGAATACTTACCAAATATATATATATATATATATATATATATAGCCCCCCCCCTCAAATCTGTTTACAATTAAAAGGTTTTGGGGTCAGACTTAGTAAGGAGCCAGAAGATTGGTAATGTGGGAGAATAGAATAAAATGATTAAATTTTAACTTAGTATAAGTTTGTTTACCCACTATTAAAATGAATGAAATTAACAGATTAAGTTAACATGTCTGAAACAAAAAAATCACTACACTTTGATTATTTAAACTATGCTTAAGATTCTGGATCAAAGTTAGAAACTGAAATTTTATCCAGTTTAAAATGTTCCCTTGATTCTTTTGTTACATGACCCAAAGGGCAAATAAGTCTGTCTTCTATTTGGAAAGGTATGGGCAAAGGAGGAGCCATTGCACTGACACTTCCACATGGATGATTTTTTTGTACATACCCCACATAAATAACATCCCGGTTCCTTACTTCTCAAATAGTTATATGATAATCTCCTAAAATGGCTTGTCTTACTCTCCATGTCTTAATGCATATTCACACCTGAAATACAGAGACATTTTTTGTATGAACCTGCAAATTGAAGTGCATTTCATGTATTAAGATATGTTTCTACACATGAAATTTCATCTCCCAACACTCATTAGAAGTGGGTCAGTACACATATTTAATGAACTCCCACCTCAGTTTCAGATTATGGAATAAAACAAGTATTGATATTATTCAGTAAAGGAGCCAACTGTTTTATAGTATATCCATTCTTTTTTTCAGTTACATATCCATTCTTTTTTATTGCATATCTATTCTTATTTTATTGCATATCCTTTCATTTTTTTATTGGATATTCATTCTATTTTATTCCATATTAATTCTTTTTTATTGCATATTAATTCTTTTTTTGGTTGCATATAGATTCTTTTTTATTGGATATTCATTCTATTTTATTCCATATTCATTCTTTTTTTATTCCATATTAATTCTTTTTTTAATTGCATATTCATTCTTTTTTTTATTTCATATTAATTCTTTTTTTAATTGCATATTCATTCTTTTTTATTGGATATTCATTCTATTTTATTCCATATTCATTCTTTTTTTTATTGCATATTAATTCTTTTTTTATTGCATATTCATTCTTTTTTATTGGATATTCATTCTATTTTATTCCATATTCTTTTTTTATTCCATATTCATTCTTTTTTGGATTATATATTCATTCTTTTTTATTGCATATTAATTCATTTTTTATTCTATATTAATTCTTTTTTTATTGCATATTGATTCTCTTTTTTATTGTATATCCATTCTTGAGATGCCAAAGTATAAAGACATTACTTTTCTTGTCTGTGGTTATATTTTTTACTCTGGTTTTTAAAAATTAACCAATAAATAAAACAATTGAATTCATTAAGAAACAACAGTTTTATGACTCACTTGACTGGTGTAAAAAGAAAACAGATTTAATAACATTTCATAATTGAAAAGTGATCATTAATAATTTTTTTTCAATTTGATAATTAACACTGATTAAAAAGATAATGAGTTCTTCAGTAAATGGTAGGAAAAGCCAGAAGATGAAATTGGAATATTCGATTTAACAAAATATGAAGAATAAAGTAATTTCACTTTAATTATACTGGCAAAAGAGATGGACTATGAATTTTCTAATATTTATGGCATTATTCTTTTTTATGTTTCAGTATTAAATCAAATGGAATTGTTTACTTTAATGTCTTACTAATCTATTAACAACACTTACAAACTTTGACTGAAAGAAAATATGAATTTTTGAGAAATTCTTTCCTATTGCAACAAATACTCCACTGTTTGTTGAGCTCAGCCACACTGCTGCAGGCTTCATATGATTATCTCACAATGAAAATCATATGATATATCCCTGTAATTGCCCCTGCAATTGTCCTAAGGAATTGTATTCTTGAACTGGCTCCAATTCTCTCTGAAGAAATATAAAAATTTTATTCCTACCAAATCCAAGTTCTTGTGCCAGACACAAAAACTTAGTCAAGTAGGAATAGCAAGACATAATAGATGTAAAATTATAAAACAAAACAATGACTGTGTAAAATTTTAAAAAGGAAAAACACATTTATTTACAATTTACACAATTACAAAAAAAGGTACAAGTTAGCACAAAAATTTCCTTTTGTATGCTGATTAAGACAGGATAACAATTACAAGGATTACCAAGAAAAAGTGGAAAATAATTACACCAGGGAAAAACAAAGGAAATGACAAAAAGAGTAAACAATATAAGAAGGTTGTAAAAAAACAAAGGTTCAACAATCTATGAGAAAAATGAAAAGACTTACTTTCATAGTAATATTTTGAAAAAAGACACTTTTAACTTCACACAGTTCATGTTTGGAAAAATTTCTTCAAAATCTTTTCATTTTAGGCTGTCCAGTCACAGGAGAATTTTCACTTGAACTTTGGTATCTCTATGCCTGGCAGGTAACTGTTGTCTACTTTGGTGTTCTCTTGATATCAAATACCTTCTTTACTGTTGATGACCTGCCTTATTCCCATGCTATCCAAAAGTCTCTCCAAATTTCTCTTCACATCTACTGATCTCAGCCTCATTTATTTTAAAATTTAGGCTCACCTCTGCCCCACTATTCAGGAAGTTATTAGAGCTTGAGACCATGTCTCTCATTGGTCAATATATGTAAAAAAATAATTTTTCATCAACTAGAAAATTCCTTCACAAACTTTGGTGGGTTTAAGTGCTGAGCTGAAAAATATACACTGTTGTAACAATTTTTACACAAACCATCTCAGCTACATAAAAAATACACTTCTCCTAAAAGAATGTGCATTAAAAAACCACTGATGTGTTAATAATGGTTATTACTGAATTTGTATATTAGGCTTTACATAAGAACAGCCAGAGTCAGGCTGTAGCTTTAGATATTTTGAAGGTGTTTGGCATATTGGCTTTCTCTAAAAGCTCAAGGGCTATAGTGTTGCTGGCCAGATATTTAACAATCAAATTGTTCTTAACAAATCGGGTAATGAAGGTTGTGTTGAATGGACATTCTTCTAATTCATTTCACATTAATGTGTGGGTCCCTCAGAGCCCTATCCTTGGACCTAGATTTTCTTCTCATTCTCTTCCACTCTGAGTAAACCCTTGTATCTTAGTGTTATTATCATCTTGCTTGGGGTGAAATGATTAAAAAATATTCAATATTTCAAATCTTATGATATTTCCTACAGTATAGGATATATCTTACAGTAGTAACTCAACTCTCCAAGGTATTGTTTACCTCTGCTGTGGCCAGGTATTGGGTTGAGTCACTGGATTACTTCAGCCAATGCTTTTTATCCATTTGGCCATATATCACCTGAAGAAGACTGAAGTGTATATCAGCTGAAATGTTGTGAAGATGAGGACAATTGTCCAATCAATATAAATAGTGTAAATAAGTAATAATGTATGTTTAGATATTATATTTATCAAATATTATTGCATATTGAAAATACTGACATAACAATCAGCTATTTACTTATCAACAGGTACCAACTGCTCAACTTCAAGTTTCTCTATTTGTCTAGTGTTTTTTTTTATATATTTTTTATTGAATTTTAATAGCATTATGTTGAATTTGATATCCTGATTTCACTCTGAATAAAGTGATTAAACATCACCACCCACACTAAGTGACCAGCAATTATATTCCCTTATTGTATTAATTAAAACAAATTATAATCTTGTAAAATTGTATGTATCAATAAAATTCATCTCCCTGAAGTTGGTGATTTCATACAGAATCAAAGATGACTACACAAAAATACGTTTTTCCCCTTTATCCTTCCTTCCTTAGCTAACAACCTGTAAATAGCAATGTTGTAGCATAGTAATTAAAGTAAACAAGCAAAAACTGTCAAGTGACATATCTCAGGAAAAAAATGACCTAAAAGTGGATGACAACAAAATTAACTAATCAAACAAAAGCATTAGGAGTTACTAACTGTATGTGCAATAAAAAGACACTTACATTTGACTCCAAAGCCTCTTTTCCAATTTTCTCATTTAGCTGATTAGTTGGTCAGCAACTGGTATTAACTGCTCTCAGAACAGATCCAGATCCAAGTTTTACTATGAGAAAATGTGCAACATGCATGTCAGTGAAAGAGGCTAATGTTTTATATCCATTTTTCAGGAGGTGAATAAACTAATTTATTTATTGACTATGTACTGAGGTGCAAAATAAATATGTCTTCATTTGATTTTGCATGCATTTGTTATTCATTACAAATATCCTCATCATAACATTTATTGACATTAATTAAACTACTATTAATTTTTGACTAGTCATTATTTCATCTTTTTTTTTATTACAACTATTCAGGTGGTCACTATAGATATTGATAAAAGCAACTGGATTTAAAATGAAATAAATACTAGTCAAAAATTAATAATAGTTCATAATGCTTCATCTCATAATAATAAAATTCGAGAGAATTAAAAATGCTTATAAAATCTGTGACACTTTACCAATATAAATGTTTAACAGCATTTAAATATCTGAATGATCATAAAATTTTGTTTAATTATATTACAGCAATAAAAACAGACATATTAAAAGGACATTCATAACAAAATAGAGGAGTAACACAAAATAAATATTACTGTAAATTGGTATAAAACCAAAATCAGCTAAACTGTTTTATTAGTCCTCTCTCAAAACAAAAATTGAGGAAAAAAAAGTGTGTGCATCATAATTAAAAAATTTACAACCCCAGACTAATGTTATAAACAAACAACAAATATAACATTTTGCTTACAGAGAAACGGTTGGTAAGACTTAATATATATTGATTCCAAAACACTCAAATGATAAACAGTATTAGTCTTGCACTGTGAACATGCCCAGACTTATAAGGCCAAGCACACTGTTGGTTTATTAGTCAAATGTTCAGCTATCACTGAACCTGTTACATTAATACACCTATGTAAAACATCCACCTTTTTCTTGTGAATATTGGTTGAAGCATGTTTGTCAATAAGTGTCTCCAACCTTTGACCTCCTCTGCTTATATAGTCAGCATCATACTGACATCTGAATTTACAAACCACAAATTTGTGGGCCAGAACCAATTGTTCCCCAGAAATGTCCCCTGGATTGGTAGGGTGAGTGCAGGATTTGCTGGGTAAGTTTTGGTTAGTGTAAGAAGTTGTTAATTTTCTGCTAGTCCACATATTGTTTTTGCTGTTGGAACCAATCTGAAAAGATGTTTTGCCTATCCATCATGTTTGTTCTGTAATTTCATTAATGTCAATAAAAGATCTAATTTTGATAGAAAATGACAGTCACAAGATATCATCAGTGCAAACAAATGATGTCATTGAAGCATGAAGGCCTCACCTTATTGCTCTAGATAAAGAGAATAGTAAGAGTCAAATTATTGACTTTGCTGTTCTATATGATACAAAAGTGGACTCCAAAGGAATTGAAAAATACCAGAATCTGGTTAGGGAGCTGAAGGAGCCATGGAACTTGAATGGAAAAACTAATTTCTGTAGTAATGAATGCATTTGGAACATCACTTAGAAAATTGAAAAAAGCACATAGGAAGAACTGGAACTGAGACCAAGATTGCAGACTTCCAGAAAACTACCATCATTTACTCCACAAAGATTTCTATTGACTACATCAATGTGCCAACATTATATATATATGTTTCAAACAAAATAATTAAGGCCCAAAAAAAGCAAGGTAAGTTGATAAAAAAGTTTTAACTCAAATGAATGTTTGTTTTTAATGATTAAGTTTAAATAAAAGAACTGTATATGTATTCATGAATGAGAGGATATGCATACAGAAAGAGTGGAGTCAATTGAACTTTCAGTTTGTCCATGAGTGTAATAGTATTGGTAATATTAGCTGTTTTCTTAGAAGGAAACATTCACCATTCATTGACTCTTAAAACAATTTTTCAAGAAAATAAGTTCCTCAAATTCAGTAGTTATTATTGTTCTTTCCAGGACTAATGCAGGTTACTTTCCTAACCTTTTATTTGAAGTAATGTAGAATGTCAACATCTTGATTATGTCATTATTTTCTCTTTGAGTTAAACATGATATTCATTTTAGTTGTTGCTGCTGTTGAAAGTGATTTAGTTTCAGCTATCTGGTACAGTTCTTTGTTTGAGATTCTGTAGCAGCAGAGGTTGTGAAAAAGAATGATATTTGGCAGGATTCACAATGAGCTTGTCAGTAGTATTGGATAGATGATTGAAAACACTGCCTTTGAAGTTACTGGTTGTCAAAACAGAATTTTTCTGAAATGAGGGTGTCTGTCTCCTGACTTGGGTTGCTGGCTTCATATATATTTCTTCTTAGATGCCCTTAAGCTAGGTCTTTTGAACAACAAAAGAGAATGATATTCTTCTTTTTTGTCATGTAATATTTCTCTATGTTGTTTCCATGCAAAATGGCTTCAGTGAAACTAATTTTTAAATTTACAATATCAAGGGGCGAAGTGTTGTTTCATGTGGGTACATTTGTGTACAGCCTACAAAGTAATCCCTGAAATAAAGCTTTTATCCATAAGAAATCAAATTGGCTTATATATTGATAAAATTAAGTTTTTATACTGAAAAATGAAGCAAAATTTATTTTTTCATTGCCAGTTGTTCATCTTTGTTTCTTGTAACAAATCATTGATTGATTAATCCATTTTATCTAATCTGTTGTTATTTCATTATATATATATATATATATATATATATATATATATATATATATATATAACCTGCAACACATATTCTTTTGATTCGTAGCACTCTGATTTTTCAAAGAAGTAGACAGTTGTTAATTTGTCTTGGTTAGATTGATGTCCCAGCTGACAGTTCAGTGGCACTTTCTTGAGACAATGTCCAAAGTTGCCATCTTAAAGTCCAAAATAATTGCTGAAAATTGGTTGGAATAAAAGAAATCTGAATAAGTGGACATGAGTGTCTGTGAGATGACTTCTGAAAGGGAAAGATGATTGGAAGGATGGAGATTATTTCCCCCAGGAAGTATTTAGAATGTTTCTTTTGAACAACAAAAGTTGTGATAAATTGTGTACTGAAATGCCTGAAATAAAATCCAAGCTGTTAAATGGTTGGAATGAACCTTTGTTTTACTTTGGGGAAGGTAATAAAATAGTGAATAAGAAGGTCATGCAGAATAATTGATCTAGGATAAAAATAATCTAGAACTAAGCCTGGAAAATGTAGGTTGTCAACATTTGATTACAAAAATGATGTATTTGTTACACTTCTGGATACAAGCTTCAACATTCTTTATCTGCTCTTTTCTTTTTTTAATCATTTCACCCCAAATAAGGTGATAATATCACTAGATGCAATGGGTTACTGGAAGTAGAAGAGAATGAGAAGACTTTAGTGAGGAGAAAGGAAAATAAAAGAACAGGATTCAGGAAGACAGAAGATTGAGATTGACATTGCACTTAAATTGTAGGTAGTAGAGAAGAAGGAAATCAGAAGAGAGTTTCACAGTTAAGAAGTGTGAGAAATGGAACTATGAGAATAGAACTTATGCTTACATCTACGTATTTCAACAGTAAAACAGTGAGAACTAACTGTTTATCTAGTAGTACATTTAAATTCATGGGGTGGAAATACCAAGGAGGAGAGCTCATTAGAACAACTAATATGAAAATATTTATAGAAAAGACAAATGGAAGTGATGGCAATGAGAAAGTAACTGAAGCCAAAATACGAGGTCAGAACAGATAATATTACAGATCCTTCTTTAGATTTTATTAAGAATCTCATAATATATAGCTGCAGCACCAGACCAGATATGGCAGTAGAATTCAATGCACAGATGAATCTTAGATTTATAAATGTGCAAGAATGATAAGAAAAATTACCTGACATAATACAGTGAACAAACATTCTTAGCAGCAAACTAATAATTGATTCAATATAATCGCCCCACTTCATGTTAATAGAAAATGTGGAACCAAGAAGGCACAAAGAGCTGCTCTCCTAGAGGTTAGCATCACCCAAATTAGTGGAGGGCAAAAATGGTTGTCTATGATGATTAAAAGATAGCAGTTATGTTTTGAAGACATTAAAATTTACAATTCATTTCTTGCACCAGTTAACTGATTAGAGGTAATTTTGAGAACAGCTGCCAGTTTTACTTTATTGGATCTATTGGACTTACTATTAAGACAGGATAAAATAGTTTTGTCATAACATAAATTCCTAGTTGAGAACTGATGACATCAGGAGGGTCATTGATGAAGGTAAAAAACAATCTAAGTGCAAGGATAGAACACTAGGAGACACCTGCATTAAGGTGAAATGACTTAAAAGTGTAGTCATTCAATACAACATTCAAAAATGGCAGAAGAGGATTTCCAACCAGCTCATATATTGTAATTTTATCTCAGGAAATTTATCAAGCCATTCTATCTAGTTTTTACAGAAGATATTATGCTCCCTCCCTTTTATTTCATTTTTAAATTTTAAAGTTTTATTTATATTTTTTTTAAATATAAAAGAGAATTTAAGTTATAAATAGAGTGAGTGATTAAAATATGTAATTAATGCACAATTATGTAAGATTGAAAGTTGTGTAGCATCAGCATTAACCATTTATGACTTTTGCCCACAATGCTGCTATCAAAGGTCCAGTGTTAGCAAAGTATTTCCTTTACATAATAGAATACTCAATCTGACTAAAAACTATCTAGTTTTTAGTCTGTTCTATTGAATCTTTGTCTAAAGAAACTCAGAAATGTGATAAATAGATAGACTGATGATGACAGATTGATGTAAAATGGTTACATCTCTACACATCAAGGATAAAAAGCCTGATAAGCAGACTAAGATAGATAGATAGATAGATAGATAGATAGGTAGATAGATAATTTGGAGAAGGAATCATATATGATCAGACATAGATAGATAGATAGATAGATAGATAGATAGATATAAGTAAGCTGAAATCAACATACCAAGAGACTGACAAATACCTCAGTGTATAACTAGATAAATACATAAACTGTTTAGCAGTAAACAGGGTAAGCATTGTTGAGTTATCTTATGTTCTCCTTTGATAACCAATGATCAAGACACATTTGAAGTAAGAGCAATGAATTGAAGAAAGATTTTGACCCAATGTAAGTGTCTGAAAGTAGGAATGGTATGTATTGTCCTAATTTTGTAATTGTGGCACATTATATGGATGGAGATAAAAGACTATAAACAATATGCACAATCTCTTAGAATTTTACCAATGCCAAACAATAAATACTGACTCTGGCAAATTTCTGAATGTAAAAACAACAAATTCACAATTTTCTTCACTTATATGCAAATGCACAAGGACCATATATATATATATATATATATATATATATATATATATATATATATATATATATATATATATATATGCATGTTTCATTAAAACGACAGACAAGGTACTACGGTTGAGAGACGTCTTATGTTACACCTATCTGATCACAGCTCCATCAGAACACATTTAAACACACACCAGATTTACCAGACACCATTAGGAACATACTAGTAGAAAACACAAATATATTAACTGCATCCACTTGCAAAAAAGAAAAAAATAATGGAAGCTTTAATAATAAAAAAGAAAAAGCCAACTATTAACAATATTAACTAGGAACAAAGCCACAATGTGCTAACCGTATTCGTAAATTAAAAACATCCCTACCACACGCTGATACATACACAGAACGCACACACTCAACTAAGCTGAAAATCAAATCATCCTTGATAATGTCTAAAGGTATAGGTGAAAGAACTCGGAAATATAAAACATTTGGACAGTTCTTACACCCCTTTGTCCAGAAAAGAAAGCTCTTGTCAGAACACAAGAAAAATTAAATAAAAAAGCTCAACCGTAGTACCTTGTCTGTCGTTTTAATGAAACATGCATAAAGGAAGGATTGCTGCCTTAATATACAACTATATATATATATATATATATATATATATATATATATATATATATATATATATTGGGCCCCTGTCTGAATAGCCTGGACATTGAGCATTGTTATTTACTGCTTAGTTAGTTGTTTGCCTTTTGTTTTTCCTTCTTTTTTACTCTGACCTTTTTCTTGGTTTTTGCTTTTTTCTCTTATTAGTATTTCACGACTTCTTTGTAGGTCTTTTGGCAGGTAGTCTGTTGCCCTCATTCTCCCCAACAGTTCAGATTTTTTGCATATATATATATATATATATATATATATATATATATATATATATATATATATATATGGGTGAATGATATAAAAAATTTTATGTATCAAAAACTAATTTAGAGAAAACTTATGACAAAGTGGAAAAAGTTTTTATAGTGATATTTATATTGATGTGACTTCACATGCATATGAAGGAGAGGGGACACTGAGAATTTTAAATTTTAATTTTAATTTTTCTAAATATGTGTTTTGGTTATATCATCCAATTTCATTTAGTTTCTTTTTCTTTTTGTTTATGTTTCTGTCACTTTTGTTATTTAATGTTTCTAGTGATTTGTCTTTATTAGTTTGTTAGTATATATCTCTATATGTATAAGTATGTATTGATGAGTTTTGTCATGCCGTCAAAGAATGAGGACAATGTTTAAATAATTTTGCAATTACATTTTAATTATGAAATATAACAATTTTATGTTGTTCTGCAGTCTCTAGCTTTTGTCTCTATCTCTGAGATGAGGTTTTATGATTATTTACATTATTCGAACTGTTATCCTCATCTTCATTGCCATATTAACAACATGTTGGCTATTGTACACTCCGACCTTCTTCAGGTGATTGAAATTTCAAACTGAACACTTTATTTCGTCTACCAGCTTTGTTTTAGAGTCAGTGACTAACACCAAAGAGTTGTGAGTTCAATACCAAGCTACAGCAGTGATGAATCAAAAAACTTGAAGAGTTGAGTTAAAGGGAAATAACTGAGACATCCAGTAGAGACATGGCACATGAAACTGGAACAATCTACCCCGATGAATGAAATAAAGAATTCAGTTTGAAATTCGAATCACCTGAAGAAGGCCAGAGCATACACCAGCCAAAATGTTGTGAATATGTCAGTGAAGATAAGGATATCAGTCCAAATAATGTTTCTAGTTTTTAATCCATATTTTATGAATATTAAACTAAGCAAATAATATTTAATTCATCACTGAATAATCATGATTTCTACATCAATACAATATCCCAATTCAACCATCTATAGGTAGTGGATTCTACTGGTGATGTAAAAAAGTGTTAGATGTACATAAATGTGTATATGGATACACATTTTTTTAAGTATAGATATATGTGTGCATGCATTTATATGTATACATGTGCATGAATTGCCATATATATGATATATATGTAAAAATATTAATATATGTATGCATATGTCTATTTGTGGATGTTTAACATTTATATACACATATGCATGTAACTGAGAGAGTGCAGCGATAAATGAAAAAGAAATAGAAAAACCTTAATCCATGATACCTGACAATAAGTAATGTTGTGTTCTTGTAGTCTTTCTCTATGCAAGTACCAAATAAGCATTACATTAATATGGTTTCTATATAGGAAATATTTTTGCTATATGCTTGAACTCTTGAATCACAGGCAGAGAAATAAAATAATTTCTATAAAGGCACTCTTAAAACCAAGACATTGTAATTAATATAAGTACTGTAGGACTTTGTTATCTGTAGTAGATAGATTCCTGACAAATTATGAAATAGTGAACAATAATGGGGAAAATAAGTATTTCATCCCCTGCTGATTTTCTGAGCCACCTTGCAAAAATGGGAACGGTCTATAATTTTCAGGGTATGTCCGTCTTGAAAGTGAGACAGAATATAAAAAATATTCTAAAAAATCACATTATATTAATTTTTGAACATTTATTTCTTTTTTATTGAAAAAATAAATATTTCACCCCCTACCAACCAGCAATGATTCAGGCCCCACAGACTGGTTATGTGACCAGGAGGCATATAGATGAGTCCTATTACTCAATTATTACTCCTAATCAAGTACTCCTTACATGTATAAAAGACACTAGTTCACAGAATCCTTCAATGAATCAGAATCTAATCTCTCCACAATGGGCAAGATGAAAGAATTGTCTAAGGACATCCAGGACAAAATTGTATACCTGCACAAGACTGGAATGGGCTACAAGATGATTTTCAAGCAGCTAGATGAGGAGTCAAATGTTGGTGCAATAATAAGAAAATAGAAGAAATACCAATTGACTATCAGTCTCCCTCAGTCTGGAGCTCCATGCAAGATCTCTGAACATGGAGTGAACCTGATGATGAGAAAGGTGAGGAAACAGCTCAGAACTACATAGCAAGAGCTTGTTGACAATCTCAAGACAGCTGGGACCACAGTCACCAAGATGACCATTAATAACACACTGTCGTAGTGAACTGAAATCATGTAGTGCTGTAAGGCAGATGTACAGGCCTGTCAGAAGTTTTCAAATGAGCACCTGGATGATTCAGAGGAGGGTTGGGAGAAAGTGCTGTGGTCAGACGAGACTAAGATTTAACATTTTGACATCAACTCGACTTACCATATTTGGAGGGAAAAAAAGCTGACTTGGACCCTAAGACCACCATCCCAACCATTAAGCATGGTGGTGGAAACATTATGCTTTGAGGCTGTTTCTCTGCTAAGGGAACAGGTTGAGGAAAAATGGATAATGCCAAGTACAGACAAATCTTGAGTGAATACCTCCTTGCCTCAGGACAGCATGGAAATGACTCAAAGCATATGGCTAAGGCAACAAGGGAGTAGCTCAAGAAGAAGCACATTAAGGTAATAGAGTGGCTTAGTCAGTCTCCAGACCTTAATCCTTTAAGGAATCTGTGGAGAGAGCTGAAGATTCTAGTTGTTCAACGACAACCTACAAACCTTCAAGAAGATCTGCAAAAAGGAGTGGGACAAAATCCCCACTGGGATCTGTAAAAACTTAGTAACCAACTAAAGGAAATGTCTGCCTGCTGTGCTTGCCAACAAGGGTTTCTTCACCAAATACTGAGTTATATTTTGCTATGGGGTGAAATACGTATTTTTTCAATAAAAGAGAAATAAATGTTCAAAAATTAATATGTGATTTTCTAGATTTTTTTAATATTCTATCTCTCACTTTCAAAACAGACATACCCTGAAAATTATAGACAGTCCCTATTTTTGTAAGGTGGCAAACTCAGAAAATCAGTAGGAGATGAAATACTTATTTTCCCCGCTGGGACTAGTAATGCCACCAATATTTGTAATATACAGTCCACTTGATAACAGATTGGATACAATTCCCTCTAGTAAAAAATATATTTGTATATATTTTACTCCTTAATATATTTTGTAGAGAAGTTTTAAAGCATTTGAAAATGAAAGTTTGACAGATTGGACCAACTGCAGATGAGTGAAACTGCAGTAGACAATCTACAGATGATGAGGTTTTATTTTATTGAGCTGGAAAGTGATGATTGGGCACTTTTGGCTGAGATATGGCAGCCATGCTCTATTTTTGGTCTAATCTGACACTTGTAAAGATAAAGCATGTCATATTTATACAGCTTTACTCTTTGAATGAGTGAAGCTTGAAGATCATTCTTCTTTGAACATTGTGAACTTTCAAGACAGAATCACAAAGAACTGTAGCAAATAACAGAAACCCCATCACTTGAGGACCACCACCAACAGTAACAACTAAAATGGATATCACATGTAACTCAAAGAGAAAATAATTTCATACATACTAACATTTCAAACCACTTCAAATAAAAGATTAGGAAGGAAAGAACAATAAAAGTTACTGGACTTGAAAACCTATTTTCCTGAAAAATTATTTTAAGTGAAAGATTTTATAAATTTCAACCAAAAATAGTACTGGCTGCTTGGTCAATGAATGCCAAATGTTTATCTGTAAAGGAAATGACTAATACTATTACCATTACCAGTACTAAGAAATATATTTAAACTTGTAAAAAAAATTTTTTTATTTTCATCCTAAATGATACAAAAGGATAAATTGTCATTTATTGAGTTCAAATTCACCAGATAATCACATATTTAAAACACCTTGTCAGAAATTAAATTGCTATAATTGATTTGTGAGACAAGATTACTAACCCCTTCACTATCATTTTGAATAATTTTAGACAATATTCCCCTTTAAGTAGCTTTCTTTGATTTTGATAAAAAAAATGTTCTTAAAACAAAGTTCAATATTTTTACAAGATACTTTTTGCTAGTAAATCCTTCCAGACTCTCTGTAAATAAAGATTTTTTTCTCATTTGTGGATCTAAATTTTTGGACAGGCAAGTTCTTTAGAAAATAAATCAGCTCTCCTAGAAGATTAATTGATAAATTTTTTGTATGCATGTTCTTTTATACTCAAAGTTTTTCACTTGCTATACAATTCCTGAAAAAAAAACCAAAAAGATTTCCCAATTTTATTCGGGGTTGAGAAGATTGCCTCCATCACAGTTAAATCTTTTGTGGTTCCTTTCACTTGCACAAGATTCCCAGATTCTTGGCAGATAATGTTTTCTCCATTTTTCAAACATGACTTAAGTCTGTTCACTAAAATATTGGTATGCAATCTGTTATCTCAAACCCTTGGGACCAAACACTTTTGTGAATTTGGAATATTTTTTTTTGGAAAGGTAGTGCAAATATTGTATATAAGGTAGACATGTAAGTCAGTCATTTCATACAGAGGAATTCACAACATTTTTAACATTTTCAGTCTTCAAAGTAAAAAGAAATCACCAAAAACTAAACAAAATATCATTGAGTAATAGAGGCATGTGTGATTAATAGAAGTACTAAGACAATCGTGTATCTCAATAGTTTTGTAGAGCATAGTGGAAGTAAATTCCAAGAAATGGGTTGTTTCAGGTCATGTTTGGTGCCCAGCATGTATTCTGCAACATCCATGAAAAATGTTCAGTTTTCAGAGTCTTTTTTTAACTTATCTTCATAGGAAAACTTCTACCCATCATTACTTGGCCAACTCACTTTTTGTATCTAGTTTACAATCTTTATTGTTTCATTCTGCTTTTTACTTCTTGCTATACTATTATTTATTCAGAGATATAAAATTTGTTGTTGATAGTTATTTTTCTTTATTGCATTATTTCCTTTTCTTTAATAGCTTGATAACTGGGCTACTGTCTGAAAAAAAGAACTGGCATTAGAAACTCATGCCATTCAGTTAATATATTTCCAAATCTAAGCCTTAATTTATACTTCTCTCAAAGATCTTGGCTTCTATTCAATAAAGAATGAAATATTGCATTAAAAATCTCCTAGTTTATAAAATTAAAATTCATTAAATTCTTATCTGTTAAATTTTAAACACCAGCTCATTAAATTGTTTTTTACTTGTATTGGCTTGGCTGGAAATTTTGTTCATGAACTAAAATTAAAAGACAAATATTTACTTTTGGCATTAATTTTATTGAATAATACATTTACCATTTTCTTCCCCTATCTTCTGCCATCTTTCAGCCAACTTTATTATTCTATACCACAGAACCTTATTATCTACAAAGATCTACTTCTATGGGGAAATGAAATGTTTTCTTTAGATTTATCTATAGAATTAAATAAATAGTTATCAAAGAACTCAGTATATGACAAATATATGAAAACTTCTTAACCAAAATGTAACAATTTTAGCCTGATTACCAAAGAAATATGGTCACGTGTTTTCCTGATGAAATATTGTATACTTAACTAATTTCATATGCTTTTGGCGATTGTTGACTTCATTTGATCTAATTAGGAGCAGCATTTGTTGAAATCAAAGGTTGACTCTATAGAAGGAGCTCATAGTAGATTTCTTTCCAATTCCACCATATATACAACTTATTCATTGTATTAATATTGAGTTTTGATATGATTATTGGTGATTCATATCTCACAAACTCTTGCATTTAACATTGTTAGAAAGTAACTACTTTTTATTGCCCATCATAATTTGTTAAAAACGGAACATTTTTTATTTCATTATGAATTATACTTGAACTATTATCAATTAGACTTTTTTTATTATTTTGCACTTAATCCATGTGAAATCCACACATCAAAGTGACTAGCATAATCAAGCTAGTGCAAATGATGTTGATTATTCTCAATTGATATTTTGATGTTATTTTTATCAATCTTAACTGGTTTATGAATCAAAGAAACATTGTTCAGCAAGAGCTCTTCAACACAAAACTTCGGAAAAAAACTTTTGACAGATCTGATCATTCTAAATTCTTCAATCATAAATGGTAGAAATCATTGTCATATTTTTCCATTCCTTAGAATTAAAAAAAAACATAATATGCCAAAAATGCTACTTATTTCCTCCCATCTTCAGTGTTGCAATTAATAAGCACAAATACACAAATTTTGACAAAAAATCCATTCTTATATAACAACTATAATCAAAATTGAATAGAGTTTAAATTAAACACTTATAATGATATTTAATAAAAAATACAGAACAACCTTTTTGATAATTTGATTTTGTGTAGTTCATCATTATCATCATCACCATCAGCAGCAGCAGCAGCAACAGCAGCAGCAGCAACAGCAGCAGCAACATTCTCCTGACTAGGCGTGCTGCACAACTGAACACCTCTGCATGTCAATGTCTGAGTTTCTTTGAAGGATTTTCCAGACCACTCAGTGACAGTGTCAGCCATTCTTTCCTTTTTCTACTTTTTCTTCTGTAGGATGGTAGTGGAAAGATTTTTGGCTTTTGTTACTTGGCCATATTATTTGAAGGTGCTCTTTTTGATGGTGGTTGTGAGGTCTTCCAACGGGACAGTTTCTTGTTTTATGCATTTATATAATATATATTCATGTGTGTATTCATATGTATTAATAAATTTTCTGAGTTCTTAACAAGAAATATAAAAGTATATTTTTATTAGTAAAAGTAATGTGTAATACAATTGTGACTAAAACAAGTGTTTCTTTCAATGTTAGAAATCACTTAACTTTTAGCTATTACATTGCATTATATGCATATATATATATATATATATATATATATATATATATATATATATTCAATGAAGCATTTTTGAATATATATATTCAATGAAACATGTTTGTACAGGAAATGTAAAAGTATATTTTTATTAATAAAAATAATCTTCAACTTTACTACGGATAACTGAATTAACAGTATCAAGAGGATAACCCAAATTACATAGGGTATCCTTAATAAAGTCGATTTCGTCGTTCAAGAAAGGCTCAGAGCAGATCTTTAATGCTCTATGTAGGAGGGTTTTAATAATGTTAATCTTGCACTTAGTGGGACAAAAAGAGTCCCAACGCGTGTACAACCCTGCGAAAGTAGGTTTTCTATAAATGGAAGTGAGAAAACCTGTTAATGTGCAATGTACTAATACATCCAAAAAGGCCAATTGATGATTGGATTCCTTTTCAATAGTAAACCTCAATGCTGGATGGATACCATTTAAGTTGAAGAGTTCAGAAGTGCTGAGCTCTACACTGTCAAAAAATGCCCAGTTTACCTCAGATTACCCTGGATTGGTACCAAATGTGAAAAAATAGCTAAACAAATTTCATCCAATGTTCGTTATTGTTTTTTCTCTGCTGAAGTTTGGATTATTTTTCAAACTGGGCCTATGTTTTGATCTGCGTGTAAAAACGTTCTCCCTCCCCATCAAATTAATTCAATTATTTACAAATACATTTGTAGTTGCGAAGCCGACTACATAGGGAGAACAACTCAACACTTAGACATGAGAATAAAACAACATGTTCCTACAAAAATTAGAAATCACACCTTGCCTTTGAATGGACTCGTCCCGAACACCAAAAGTTCTGCCATATGCAAGCACCTATTAAAGAACAGAGATTGTGCAGCCAAATTTAGTGTTGACTGGTTCAGTCTGAAGTCGGACGTCCGGCTGACCAGCTGATCGGTTAAACTCTCTGCCTTCAGGCGGGGAGGAACCCGAAGGAGTCTCCGCTGAAGGGCGGAGTCTCTTTCGTGGAGGTAAACCGACCCTGAACCCGTTTATACGGTTCAAAAGGGCATATTTTTGGCCGAGCCCACGGGCTTGGAGATCCCAGGTTAAACCAGTCTTGTGCCACATGATGCCCTCGTGGCGGGGGGGGTGACTAAATACTAGTGTTGACTGGTTCACCGTGTTGTCCCGGTCTCACTCCTTATTTCATCTAAAGGTTCTGGAGGCACGTTACATTGGGTCCTGTAAGCCTTCTTTGTGTAAACAATGTGAGTGTTTGTTGGGACTCGCTGTCATTTGTCTCTAGTTCTTTTTGCTATTTTTTTTTCTCTTTTTTCACAACTTCCTTTTATTGTACATTTTTCTATGTTAATTTTAAATCTCCCGTTGAAGCCTGAAGAGCGGGAGCGAAACCGGTTGTTTCGCCCGTTTTTAATATGTCTCGTAATATTAAGTTTTATACTTTTATTTCGATCATTAAATTTTGTACCTACAAAAATATCTTTTAAACATATATATATATATATATATATATATATATATATATATATATATATATATTCAATGAAGCATGTTTCAATATATATATATATATATATATATATATATATATATATATATATATATATATATATTCAATGAAGCATGTTTCAATATGTATATATATATATATATATATATATATATATATATATATATGATAATAACCATACATTTTGTTCCCCACAACACAATTCTGAATTTTATGCACAATTCAATCATCAGGTGTGAATCGAAAACTTGATATTTGCATTTTGCATGTAACTCAAGGTTGTGTTACTGGTGAGAAACAAAATGTATATTTATTAGTAGTATAAATTTTAGCTTATTATATATAGAGCACTGTTTTATTAACACTGTATGCTACTTATATTGGGTTCTTCATAGAAGTATTTAACCAACACAATTCAGAAGACAAAAGTGTGTAAAAAGTGCAATGCTAGTATTATAAGCAGAAATATTATAGGTCTCTTCAAAGTTGGTGATGATATAAAAATAAATGCATAGAAGTTTTTGGACAAGACAATTTTTGAGTGGTACAACCAACAAGCTTTAAGCTAAAGAGTATATTCACAAAAATCAATGCTTCTACAAAGTTGACTATTGCCAACTTTAGTAAAATTGGCTTGAAAGACATCATATTAATGAAATATGTCGCTGCCTCCTAAGACATTAATCTAATAGAAAGCTTCAGATCCATCATAAAAACAAAGTTATATATGAGAATGGAAAACAATATTCAACCAAAAAATATTTCTGGGAAGTGTCAAAAACTGCTGCAAGTAATTTTAAATTAGAAAAGGTAACAAAATCAGTGACTGAAAGACTGATGAACGTTACAGAATGTCAAGAGTAAATACGTAAAATTATAATAATTTATTCATGTACGGTGGAGTAATGGATAGTGGCTTGGATTGAGAAATCGGAGAATCGAGTTTGAAAACCAGTCAAATCCATTACACTCGCTTACGTGCTAATACCCTTAGGAAGGGTATGAATCTTCTTCTCCCTCCAGCTATGGGTAAATAGCAGGACAGACCGAGATCTATAGCCTTGGATGGCAAGTGGTCTACCGCAGAAAGAAATGGCAACCTACTGTGGGAAAAAATCTGCCTCATCAGTCATGTATCAAAAGATACATGATCGCCTAAGCATGAATCATGCATGGCACATAACTGACTGATATATGATATTGCATTAGTCACACACACATTTTTATTTATCAATCTGACGGATTTTTATCACTTTAAACGTTATTTTTAGTGGATACTCATAGTTGAGTAAACTCTCCATTTATTTATTAAACAGTATATTTATTTATTTTTGTGTCTACCGGCCTGAATATTCAAGAAATCTTATTAAAGAAAAATAAGTGCTCTCCAGATGATACAAGGAGTGTGAGTATGAAGAGTTGGGTGAAGCCACAAATCTGAATTTGTTGATACAGAGGATGCCAGTGTGAAGAATGTAAAATGCACTGATGAGTTTGTTGCTGAGGATACAGTAATGGCTGCAAGTGGATAGTGAAAACATGCAGGTGTTAGAAATCATGATGGTGACATCATCAGCCTGGCAGTGTCAAAACTGGCTTCTTGGCTGCATTCTGTATGTGACAAGTTGGGTGAGATTGGTGAAGCATGGTGACAACAAAGGTAATCATAGTGGTGATAGTGACAGTGCACCTGTGTGTTGACAGGTAGGCCTGCAGCCTACTACTTGATAATGGTAACAGTGCCTGCATTGACAGATGGGCTTTTAGCCTACTACTGTTTTGCTTGTTTATGAGGGGCTTTCTTTTAAGCTAATCTGGTGGCCACCAGGCTCATCTTTTTTTCAACAGGAATGTTTATTATTGGCTATTGTATTTTATTGTGAGTATTTGTTTTGTGGACTGGACATAATGCTCAGAGTCCCTGCATGGAAGAAGAATTTTTATTGTGTTTTGCTTTCTTAATGCTCACCTCCAGTTAACATGTTGTGTAAATTAGAAAGAGATCTGGTTATATATTGATTAATGTCAATTTTAATGTGAAAACATGGAGTTGCATAATAAAATCTGACACAGTGTAAGTTAACCAATACTCATTGCCAAAATTATCTTTAATGGTAACACTGTAGCAAGAAGTAGACATTGTATCAATGGAAGAATGCTGCTGAGTCTCACTTTCTCTTGGGTAGACACCAAGGCATGCATGGGTTGTTATCCTGGGGAAGCAGTGGTATCAGAATAAATCGTGGATAAGCAAGAGCAACAAAATTTTAGAAACAGTGTAAATGTTTGAGCAAATTTCTACTGGGGAAACAGTGAGTCATTCATGTAGAATGTACTTTGTCACTTAGCAACATCATGGAAGAACAGGTACACTTCTTAATATTAGCATTTTTTTTTTTTGTAATTTTTTTCTTTTCTAGGCATAAATTATGCAGAAACTGTCAAAACATTCTGTATGTCCAAGCACTTTCAGCTATACTTTTACCCATTATCAAGGAAGATTTTATTTTTACTTTTAACTGAATATATATATGTGCTTAATGGTTGAAACCACACATTCATCATTCAATCTTTCTCCTGGCTTTCTTCTCACATAACCTCTTCTCTTACAATCAAAAAGTTCAAATTTGAACTCATTTGTCCACAATACATTTTACCATTTTTTCAATGTTCAGTTCTTAAGCTTTTTTGCTCACAACAGTCTTTTTTTCTTATTCATCTTACATAACAGGGGTTTCTTGATGGCTATGCATACCCTCAGCCCCATTGATGTAAGTTTATTTTTAACAGTCAAGATTGACACTGGTTGCTGTCAAGAGAAATTAAATTCAGCTGTCAACTCTGGAGCAGTTTTCCTTCAATTTCTTTTGTTCTCAATAGTCAAGTGTTTCTCTTCAGCACCAGTTTTCACTTTTGAGGATCCAGATCTTTTTCTGTTAACATTTGCATCTGTTTCTAACTGCCTTTGTAACAAATATTATACTCCATGTCTACAAACCTTCAAGTTCTTGCCAATTTGTCTTTGAGAGAAACCTTTTTTAATAAAATTTCCATTTGTTCCATCACCTCAATACTTAGCTTCTTTATTACCATTTTGTACAAATTACTTCAAAATTAAAAAATAAATTAAAAAAAAAAACTATGAAAATATTTTCGTAATGGAACACTCTTTTTTCTCTTCAAACAGAGACAACTACATATATTTTGTTCACAATATTAGTCAGTGTTGAGGTAACATTTAGAACCTGTATTCACATTTAACTTAGTTGAAAAGTCTACTGAGAGATTAATGATGAAAAACAAAATATAATGTTTCTCATATAAAATATTCATAATTTAACAAAATGTATTGTGGACAGATGAATTCAAATTTGAACTTTTTGGTAGTCAAAGGAAACCAGAGAAAAAAATGAAAAATAAAAGTAAATACAATGTAATTATCGAATTTTTATCTTTTACTTTAAAAAATACAGAAATATCTTATTTTGAGTTTTTTAAGAAATGCAGGATAGTCCTAAACTATTTGCCGATAATGCACACACACACACACACACACACACACACACACATATATATATATATATATTGTAATGAATTAGTCATTCAAAGAATAAATCAATAAAGTTAATGTAATTAATGGCGAAATCACTTCGCTAACAGATTAATTAAGGTATTAACTCACTGACCACGCATTGAATGATGTGAACCTTGTTTTATTAATTATAATAATAGAATTTGTGAATTACTACATTACTATTTTCAAAAGTATTCTCACTTACAATATTCAAAAAATCTAGAGTCGCATTACTGCACACTCAAAAAATTCTTAACTGTTGATAATAATACACATTTTTAAAAAAACATCTTTTGACAAGTATCACATTCATTTTTGTCTTGGAATTTTACCCAAAATTACCTGAAATTGAAAAAATAACATCTATGCCTGGGGATGGTAAATGTTTACTGAAAGTACTTGCAATATGAACTGAACATCTAACCCATTTTATCATTAATAAAAGCAAGGATCGCATCATTCGAGTGGTCAGTGAGTTAATGCCTTATTTAATCTGTTAGCAAAGTGATTTCAGCATTAACTACATTAACTTTATTGATTTATTCTTTGAATGGCTAATTCTTTACAAAAGCCAAGTTTGAATTCCAGTTGAATTCATTATATTTACTTATGTGCTAATACCCTTCTCCCCCCTGGCTATAGGTAAATAGCAGGACAGACTTTGCTCTATAGCCTTCGGTGGCAACCAGTCAGGGAGTAGAACAACTCTGAATTCAAAATCTGCGGAAGTTTGTTTGGTGACCTTGTGGTATAATGTGCTCCAGTTCTCTGCATTCAGTTCTTCTAAAAAGTGTGTTTGGTTCTACACAAGCTTTCACCGCTATAATCAAATGATATGTGTGAGTAGTCTGGTAGTCTGGATGTTGGTTCTAAGAACTTTGCTGCTTGATTCTCATATGTCAAAACCAATGGGTGTGTCCAGTATATATTTGTTGGTTGCTCTATTCATGATGATGGCCATTTTGGCCGAAACTAGTCGAGGAATCTAAATGAAATAATAATAATAATAATAACAAAAGAATATTAATCTACAACCCAGTGTGTCTGAAGATTTTAATTTTTTAATATTTTTTTATTCTTCAAAATATAATCATGAATACTAGACACGTGACTGAACCAAAAGCTGAGGAGATAACACCAACAGAACCAATAAACACCGAATTATTGGCTATGAATGGAGCAACCAACAAATTAGCCAGGTATGAATCACACCAGGAATATATTAGGATATGCCTGAAGGATCAACTAGTACTGACCAATCAATATGTAACCATAATGATGCGTTTCTAGCATCATGGTACCATAAATTAGAAGACTTCACCAGGGAACTCATGCAAGATACCATACAGTTCTCCCAGGAAAGCATAATGGCAATAACAGCGGAAATCAATCTGCTCGATGAGCAATTAGAGAAACAAACAGACACGGAGGAATATACTAATATAAAGAATGTCATAAAAGCTCACACAGACCAAACAGGGAGGGAACTACAAAAAACAAAAACTGAAAAACAAAGAAAATTAAAATGGAATATTTACTCCAGACAGAAGAACAAAAGAGAAATCATACCAAACTCAGAAAAAAGTGAACACCATACCCCAAAAGAAAACAACAAAACACCGCAAATACACTGACCACCACACAACCAATGCAACCACAAAACAGACCAAATAAAGACAACCACCAGCACCACAACCAACAATAACGACACCACCACCATCAACGATAGCTAGAACCTCAAAACAAACACACACACAAAACAAACCACTAACTTACGCGGACATCCTTAGGGTGCCGTACAAACATACACAAACCAAAACACAGAAGCCCTTCTACAGAACACATAACCCCATTAGACATCCCAGACCACCCAGACTAGCCCCTAGAAGACAATCAACAGCAAACACACTCAACCTTCCAAAAAACGGAAAATTACCCCAACCAGGACACCTGGATGGGAGTATAGCATCCTTAATCACCATGCTTTCAAATTCAAACTTGACCCATACGGGCGAGTTATAAATTTAAGTAACAATAAATTTTCACTCAACACATTCAGGTTATTAAATAAAGGACTAAGCTTTTGCCCTAGTCCCCCAAGGTTTGATAAAGACACCTTGGCAAAGGACCTGAAATCCTCCTTCAGAAGAATACGGTTAAAAGCCCACTACGGAGACAATGATCACACACCTTCCATACTTGATACATTAAAAGAGAAGGATACTACCTACACCCCACAAAACACAGACATTACTATACAGACATTTGAAATAGCCGTAGCAAATGACATAAAGAAAACAATAGCACGTAAGCTGCCACATGACAATATTACTGAAGGGGAACGTATAGCCCTCGACATGCTGACACATAGAGATGACCTAATCATAACACAGGCTGACAAAGGGGGTGCCACGGTGATCTGGGGAATCGAAGAATACATTAAAGAGGCCAACAAACAGCTAGCCGACAAAGAAACCTATAAAAGCTTACCTACAGATCCCCTCCCCGAATATCAAAAAGAAATTAACTAGCTCACTAAACATAATGCTTCACAACAATCTAATCGACAAGGAAACATGCACAACACTTACACCCACAAACATTACACCTGCTTGTTTCTATCTCCTTCCTAAAATACACAAAAGCAACAACCCAGGAAGGCCGGTCATTTCATCATTCAACAGCCACACAACAAAAATTTCCAAATACGTAGACCATTACATACAACCCCTAGCTAAGGAAGTAAAATCCTACATCAGAGACATAACAGATCTACTAAACAAAATTAATCACATACAAACAGTTCCAGAGAATGCTATTCTAGTGACTATGGATGTAATGTCACTCTATTCAAACATTAAACACATCGAAGGGCTAATCGCCCTTCAGGAAGCACTTAATAAAAGAAGAAAACAAGACCCCCCACCACCACCACAGAAGTTATCATAAAACTCATGGAGCATGTCCTTACATTGAATACTTTCAACTTCAAGGGAGCACACTACCTTCAAATAAGAGGTTGTGCCATGGGCACCGTTGCAACTCCATCATATGCTACAATATTCATGGGAAAATTTGAGGAGACCCATATCTATCCCCTCATTGGTAGCGACTGCGTATTCTATGCAAGATATATTGATGATATATTCTTTGTATACACGGGTAGTGATGACAAACTTACCCAATTCCTTATGACCCTAAACACAGTTAACAACGCAATTAAGTTTGACTATGAAAAATCCACAACATCAGTAACATTTTTTAGATGCCCGCATTTACATAGATGAAAACAGGAAACTACAAATGACACTACACACTAAAATCACCGACACCCACAACTATCTACACTTTAAGTCTTCCCACCCTAAACACCTCAAAGAAAACCTTCCCTATTCACAAGCACTTAGACTCAGAAGGATATGTTCCAACAATGAAAAATTAAATAAACGCATTGAAAATCTGGAGCATCAATTCACAACATGTGGCTATAAACAACACCTAATCAGGGAACAAATAAATAAAGCAATTTCCACAGTTAGAGAAGACACCCTAATGTACAAGATGAAAAATAAATCTAGCCGCATTCCTCTAGTAACCACTTTCAACCCCACTCTGCCTCCAATATCCCAAATAATCAAAAGTTACTGGGAAATACTACATCTCAAACCAGACCTAAAAAAATTGTTTAAGGAACCTGGCCTTTTAGCATATCATAGACCTAAGAACCTAAAAGAAATCATAGGTAGTAACCACATTTCAGGGGACAAGGTAATCTGTAATAAACTAACAACAAAAACAACAGTGTTTTCCCAACCATGTAACAACAAAAGAAGTTTATGCTGTAACCATATTAAACACACAAATTTATTCACTAGCTCAGACTCTAAATCTACTTTCAAAATCTACCATGATTCTAACTGTAGAAGTCATATCATAATTTACCTCCTAGAATTCACACTATGCCAGAAACAATATGTAGGAAAATCTGAATGGCCCTTTCACTACAGAATTAATAATTATGTCAATCGAATTAAGTCAAATCCTCATGAAAAATTATTACCTGTAGAACAACATTTCTGCCTAGAAAAATATGATTTCAAAACCTATGCCAAATTCACTATAACTAAGAGAATAGAAAAGTTCAGAGCAGATAATATTAGAAAGATTTTAGAGTTCCATGAAAATAAGTGGATACAACATTTAAAAACACACTATCCAACCGGGCTAAACCATAAATTTAACAATATAGATAGTATTAATATATAACCCTACAAATCAAAACCTACCCACATTTCTCACCCACACAAGACAGACATGCTTACGGAGGTGTTGAGGCCTCACACTTATACACACACCCACACAAACATACACACTTGCACACATCATACTCACTCACTCCCGAATGAGCCAAATGATAACACACCCCAACAGCAATGTACACATTTACACTTATCATACACACTCACGCCCGAAGAACCAAATAACACACACACACACACATTTACAGAGACACATCCCCACTCTATGAACCAATAAAACTGTCAAACTGACCAGGGGAATTCAGAGCAGCATGGATCCATCCAGCTCTTATCTCAAATAACAACTTAAAAGAGGCTGTTTGACCAACACAAGGAATGTTAAACGATTCATGTTAAAAAGATAAAAAAAAAGAAAAGAAAAAACAAATGAAAACTACAGACAAAAGTTCATTTTCTCCATCAAGACATTCATTTCTGTAGTTCACTGCTACCAGCAAGCAAAAGTATTTCTTCTCCTGATGATGGCCATTTTGGCCGAAACTAGTCGAAGGTCAAGGAACCTAAATGAAATAATAATAATAATAAAAATGAAAGAATATTAATCTACAACCCAGTGTGTCTGAAGATTTTAATTTTTTAATATTTTTTATTGTTCAAAATATATATATATATATATATATACACGCACACACACACACACATATATATTTTATATAATAAATTTCAATAAGCAAATTAAATTATTAAACAAGAAAAATGAATTAATGGGTAAATGTAGATATTTTAATAAATATTTACTTTGCAACTTACATAATAATATATCATAATATTTTACTTATTATAAAACGCAGCTTGTGTGTGTGTGTGTGTGTGTGTGTGTGTGTGTGTGTGTGTGTGTGTGTGTGTGTGTGTGTCTGTAACGTTTATATAATGGATGGGATTTCCTACATTTTTCAACCGATTTCAACAAAACTTCACAGGACTACATAAAATTACCTTGTGGTGGTTCTAACAGCGCCAAAAATGGGAAAAATATAATTGTTTTTGCACAAAATCAATTTGAAAACACGATTAAGAGACATCGTGAAAATGGAAGTGGGACAACTCACATCGGGTTGTTTGTGTGTGTGGGTTCCTTTAAATATGGGAGCAGATTTCCTATATTTTTCAGCCAATAAAACAAAACTTCACTTTTTTTTTTGGCAGGTAGTGTTTCTTATTCTCTTGCACACTTTTTTCTTTATTTTTAACATTCAGAATGTTTAAAAATTCCATTTACAAGACAATTATTTATAATAAAATTCTATTCAATCAGTAGACTCATAACAATTGAAAACAATGTTTTTGTTTGAGTTTGGGTTTGACCAATTCGTAAAAAATAACAAAAATAAAAACTAATTAAGACATGCGTGTCCATCAACCTTAAACAATAATCTAATGATCTCTACTGATTGTACGAATACAAACATCGGATAAATTCTTTATCTTTAGGGAAAGATAATGAAATCTAAACATACACAAGTCCTAACTAAAAATAATAACCAGAACGGGAAACTACTTTAAATACACATGGTGTCCAATTTTTTTACTGTAATCAATAAGTAAAAATCATAAATTGTAAAAGATAATTATTACAGAAAGGCTACTAAATGAATAAGATTTGTTAGATCATAATTAATAAACCCAAATAAAGTTAATATTTTTTGTATTAGAAACAACAAGTGGAAAATATATTCAAATCAGAATTCTAATTATGAATCACCACAAGCAAAATATGCAATTTTTTTTACTGTATTCAATAAGTAAAAATCATAAATTGTAAAACTAAAAGATTACAGAAAGGCTACCTACATTTTTCAACCGATTTCAAGAAAACTTCACTTTTTTTTTTGGCATGTAGTGTTTCTTATTGTCTTGCACACTTTTTTCTTTATTTTTACATTCAGAATGCTTTAAAAATTCCATTTACAAGACAATTGTTTATAAAATTATTCTATTCAATCGGGAGACTCATAACGATTGAAAACAATGTTTTGTTTGAGTTTGGGTTTGACCAATTCGTAAAAAAAAAAAAAAAACAAAACAAAAAAAACTAATTAAGACATGCGTGTCCGTCAACCTTAAACAATAATCTTTGTCAATTTTATTTTTCAGTCTTTATGATGGTGGATACTTGATCTATCTCTTACTGTTATATCCCCGGGCAACGCCGGGCTCTACTGCTAGTAATCAATACAACAGAAAATAATATAAATTAAATAATAATATAACATAATATAATAAACACAATACAATACATACATATATATAAAAACAATCACATACGAACAAAAATAACAATGAAAAATAAAAATTACAAAATATGCAATTGAAAACTATACAATTGGAAAACAATTACATTTATGAAGGAACATGTGTGTACATATAAAAACTTGAACATATGTGCATACATAACGGAATTAAAAAAAAGACACAAATATAAGAATTAAAAAAACAGATATTCATTACAATTAGAAATATTTCATATATGGATTAACCCCTTGAAAAGTGAACATATTACCATAATGAAAAGGAGAATATATATATATATATATATATATATATATATATATATATATAAAATAACAAGTTTGTCAAATTCAGCTAAGTCAGTCTGTTTAATTGTTTATTGCATTTTTCTAATTTTTGAATAAATTGTTGCATATCCAAATCAAAATTGTGGATAAACTGTCCAAAGTTCATGTTTTTGTATTTTTGACTGTCAATATCAAGAGCTAAATGTTCTCTGTATGGTAGACAAAATTTTATTGGCTACATCTTTGAATTTTTGTAATTCTACATTTCAAATTCAAGCATATATAGATATATACTATATATTTTATAAGTAGGATCATGAATCGAATGCTTACATAAAGCTTGACAGTGCTGGAGGATGAATGTATCATATTTCATATGTATTATTATTTATATTCATATTAAATATTTTATGTATATTTTAAAATGTCATTTGCTGTGGTAAACATCCATTCTAAAATCTAAATTTTGTGGTTTAGCCTGTTTCTAAGGAAATCATGATAACCACAAAGTGTTTTCTGAAAATTAGAAGACCAGGTCGAACAACAGGATTATGTTGAAATAATAAAAAAAATTAATGAAACTGCCCAACCTATTAATTAGTGATACAATATAAATGATGATAATTTTATTTAACACAACAAAAAATCAGATTTGCTGTTTGCTTAGTTTTCATATTTCTTTTTCTTTCTTTGTCTGAAAACGTTTGTGATTTAGTAATCTTAGTTTAAGCTTTCACAAGGCAACAAATGTGACACACCTAAGGGAGGATCTAACTCAATGCACTTTGGCATGGGCCTTTGGAAATATGGCTCTGTACATGATAGTCTGATACAGTGAGAATAACTGAAATATCTACATTCAAACTGGACATTTCTAAGATTGTCTAAGAGAATCAATCACTTTGTACACTACAATATATATCGCTTTTTCTCATAATATTCTCTCAGAAGGTATGCAGGAGTTTTATTTTGACAAGAAAAGACTCAATCCATTTATATAAAAAACAAAGCATTAAACAATTGGAAATTTCTTTTTTGTATGTCCCTTTTCTAGCAACTATTATTTTTAAGTGGCTACAGTGCAATTGTACCCAACCAAATATTTCTGACTCAAAAGAAACTGTCCTGAAGAAAGTTGATATAAGTATTTGTAACCATGGAAACTCTTTCAAGCTTAAATTGGTTGTCAGCTTCATAAGAAAACCAACCCAAAAGCAAATACTATTCAAACCCATTGCTCACATTGTACACAAAAGAAATGGTCAGATTCAGTTCACTTATTTGTCCAGAGATCTTTGAAAATATAAGGAATGGCTTTCTTTATTTTGACATTAATGGTCCTGCTTGTGTGTCTGTGTAAATTGAAGCATATCAGGCACTGAAACATACAAATGCTATATATATATATATATATATATATATATATATATATGTGTGTGTGTGTGTGTGTGTGTGTGTCTGCATGTGTACACATGGTTGTTTATATGTACGTGTGTGTGTGAGCATATGGGCATACTTAAATGACACACACACACACACACATACATAGAGAGAGAGAGAGATGCACACACACACACACACACACACACACACACACATATATATATATATATATATATAGAGAGAGAGAGAGAGAGTAAGTGAATGACAAAATGGAAAAACCTTCTTAGTGATACGTTTTGTTGAAAAGGAACTTCTTCAGACTAAGAAGAGTTTTATTCATGGAATCAATGTCATGCATAAAAGTGGAGAAGGTGCTAAGAGAAATATAACAAATACCAATTTACTGTTGGCATCAACAAAATATTAAGGCTACAGAGACACTCAACTTTAAATATAAATTTTTGATGCCTTGTGTATCTAGATCTTTAACTTCAACTTAAAAGGATTGGCAGGGGTGGGGAGAAGGCAAGGAGAGAACCTCAAGCCTCTTCTCCCGAGTATTATAAATGGCACAAATGAAAAAACACAAGACTTTTACTCTGATGTGAAATTTACATTTATTATATGACATGAAAATTGATAATAATATAGAATATAATATTTACAAAATAAGTTTGCACCAAATTTTCCTTTGTGCCCCTAATACTTAGGCAAGATAAACAAGTTCTAATTACAATTCTGTTGGACTCATGAAAATAATTATAATTATTATCAACAAAATGTTCACTTCAATTCATTTGACTGTCAAAAAGAGTTGAGGAGGATGACAATTCAAAGGCGTTGCTGGGTTTCTGGTTTGTTTAGACAATAATCCAGTTTTACAAACTGGGATATATTTTGTATTTTCATAAAAATTTCAAAATCAGAGTTATTACCTTTAATTTTGTGACAAACTTTCACAGACGACTATAGAAAAATAAGTGTATATCTCTCTAAATTTTTAGAATATTTTTCTTTCTTCTTTTATTTCTTTTTCTTCTGTTATTTTCTTTTCTTTCAGCTTGTTTCTTTTCATTGTTGGTGGTGGTGGCTTTTAGTTTTTCTTTTGTTCAAATACCAGAATCAGCAGACATCTTCATTGTGAATGCCAAAATCCATCTTTCTTATTATCTTTGCTTTGCTCCCAGAAACTGCCAATGACTTTTGCCTGTGAAAATCAAAACCATTCTGCCTGTTTGACAATCCAGACTTCTTAAATAGCCACAAATCAGCTCCAAATTGAATGAGAAATTTAATACCATGGGTTTGTAACTTACTTTCTCCATTAGAGTTAAAAAATCACAAAATGTATTTCTTTAAACAATGCCTGTTCACAAACTTTATTTGTGCTAGTTTTGAGATCATCAGAGTTTAATCTTGTTTTTTTACGTTTTAAACATAAAATTTTATTCAAGCCATTTTTTACTATCTAGCTTTATTTTAACAGTTTTTATGTAAAAAAATAAGTGTTAGTAACTTTCTGTAAATGTTAAGTTAGAGACTGTTATCAAAAAATAGTAATGCATTGATTGTTTCAGTTCCATAAGTAAATTTAATTGTATCTTCAATGTTATTTAGTTTATTTATATGATCAAGTAATATTGTTTTTTTTGGTATATATTAAAAACAAAAAACATCATTAACAGATAAGAACTATGTTGATTCTTAAGATAAAATATCTTGGGGGAGGACCAGTTTTTAGAAATCCTAAGAAAAAAAAAAAGTTAATACACAACTAAGAGATGATCACACTGACAAATCAAATTTCTGTCTATAAAAATTATCAAAAATGAAATAAAATTGGTTTGTGACAAGTTAGCAAATCCTTATAATTTTGTTGATCTGTAGGGAGAGGTTAATTTTTAATTTTGCAAGATATTACTTTAGGAGATTTAAGCATTTGTTAACTGGTACATTAGTGTATAAAGATTTCTGTTTAAACTTATTGAAATTTTCCCATATGGAAGAAAAACAAAAATAAAAAATTATTTGTCATTAGGCACACAACAAAAAAAAGAGGACTCTTACACAATTTAAAATTGAACAGAAATAATTTCTTTTTTTACAGATAATTTAAACTGAAAGGAAAGAAAGGTATAAAGGATTGCTCATAATATTTTTTTGAGTAATAAAAATTAAGCTGGGTAAAAAGAGTGCTTGCAAAAAGCAGGACTAACAGATGATAAAGTTATAAATATCCTTTGTTATAGGTTCTCTTGTAGTTGTGAATGTTCTGATCTGTCAACAGTTGAGATCAAATGTAGCAAAGGAAGTTGTTGGTAAGGAAGCCTGAATGAGGAATTTTGGTCATAGCAATGTGATGAAAGCTTGGTCTGTATCTCTTTGAAGTTGGTTTTAGAACAAATTGTTAGATTTTGGTTTCAGTCATGTTGTCCAGAGTTAGCCACTTGGTAATTTGGGATCTTCTTGTTCTCAGTTGCAAATGTTAATGTTGTCCACATGCCTGTGTGACTATTTACCCTGATAATGCATGAATGAATAGTGATTTTCCCCAGCCAACAACTTTGTTTACATTTGGGTTGCCAGGATAATCCAGTTACCTTTTCAAATTATCATGCACTTGAAATCCAGTTCCTTTGATTGGTGGAAAATAATCCAAAAGAAGAGTTCTCCTTCAAAATCCTTTCTTTTTCAGAACATTTGATTTTTATTTCCATGAGCGAAACATAGCATCGCCATAAATAGGCTCAAAATCAGGGCTTATTGAGAAAAGGCCATCTTTACACTTCATTGGTTAATAAAGTCTTTGCTTTTAGGTAGGGGTAAGGGTTGAATGTTGTAATTTTTTCACATAATTTTTTTATAAACTAATCATGAGTTTACCTTTTACATTTACATCTTTTAGTCTTTTGACTGCAATTTGCAATATGCTGTGGGCTGTTCCAAAAGTGAGGTTAAGATTTTTGCTATAACTTTTACTAGTCTATGGGGAAAAGTGCCAATTCCAGATGGAGTAAGTTACATAGGAAGGCCTAGTTTGTGTATTTTGGGTAGATTTGTGAAAGAATAAAATTAATTTCTCAAAAAGTCATTCATTCACAGTCTTCTCAGGTTGGCTCATAGCCAATGTATTGGGGCTGGGATGATTGAATGGGGCTTCTTGTATTGACATCTGTCTCCAAAACTATGGGATAAATTTGCTTTATTAAATATAATATACACATGATGCCAGAGACCCCACTTTGGCAGTGTACAGGTTTTATTATGTCAGGACCAGGTGTATCCACTGATGCAGTGCAAGTGGATTTTCTTACTGCCTTTAGCTATTTTTGTGGGACACTCGTCAGTCTGTAGGCCCAATTCTGATCTGATCTGACCAACATCATGTCCACAGACAATCCATACATATGCATTAATTTCCCCAGAGTACCAAGTCTATGTTGGATAAGAATTTCACTTGTGGTTTTTGTGTGTACCCTGTGTTTTCCCATGAGCATGTCAGATACACACTAATGGACACATGCAGAGTCTGTAAACAGATGAATTTGATGTCATCCCATTGAAGTGCTCCTCTTAGAAGCATTCTTGCTTGTCTATTTTTTTAGAGTTTCTAGAATGTGACCCATTCAAAAACATTCTACCTCCAAATTCTTCCTATTTCAGATACATAGACGGCACACTATTAATACATCCACAACATACTAATTTGACAGATCTTGTCAACCAACTTAACAATGTTGAACCTACAACAGACTTCACCTTTGAAACTGAAACCAACTACACTCTTCTCTTCCTAGTTATCATGTTACACAGAAACAATAACAAACTCAATTTTGATGTTTATAGAAAAGATATCAATAAAAATGACCAGGTCAGTTTCTACTCAAACCACTCTTGCAAAATTAAATCTGGAATTATTATAGGTTTCTATTTGAGGGCATTAAGGATCTGCAGCCCCCAATATTTACCTAAAGAAGAAAAATACATAGAAAACACATTCAAAAATGTACAATACCCATATTATTTCATCCACAACACAAGAAGAAAAGCATATATATATATATATATATATATATATTTACAAATGTGTTGTTTTCCCTTAATATTTTTGCATATGTCCTTAGATGCATAATACAACGGTGGGAGGGTGCTTAATAATTGGGGTCAAATTCCCCTCAATATGTTATAAATGGAGTGGTCTTAATAAAGGTGTGATTGTATATATTTATATGTATACACACACACATATATATATATATATATATATATATATATATATATATATATGTGTGTGTGTGTAAAACTGAAATCTTTGTGTGTACCCAAGCCAAATACATATATAAAAACAGAAAATTTTAGCAATTTCTCATACTTAATTTATCTTCTTTTAGGCAAAGGAATTCAAGGGAATAACTCTCAATTTTATTTAGCTAAGTCATTTCCCTTGCAAAGTGTGCGTGATATATATATATATATATATATATATATATATATATATATATATATATATATATATATATATGTATATTCCAAAAAATTTCATGAGGATGAAACAGAGCTTGATTCTTTAATTCAATTTTAATAATTATATTAAAGTTTTTGGCTCCTGTTTTTGAAACATGAGAACTCTTATGTAGCAAAGGAATCATATTTTTTTAAAATAATTATAATATATATATATATATATATAAAATATTGATTTAAAAATTATAACATAAGTATATTATAACATCACTACAAACATAGTCATTTTTTTCAATCATTCTGGTTCTGTTAAGTGATGGTGTTACAAGTAAAATAAAAAGTTTTTAAAGAGTTCAAAAACGAACCACTACCCCCATTGGGGTAAATATTTTTACGTAAGCTGTAATGGCCAATCAAATTGCAAGTATATTATAGACCTTAAATACATTTTATTAATGCTTTAAAATAAGTATTAGATTTTATAGGAAATCAGCATAAACAATTAATCTCCAATATTTTGTAATTAAAAATTAAAATTATACACATATTAAATTCTAAATGTAACCATGCATCATGTTTAGAAACTAACAAAATTATCCAAAGAAAAAACGGAGAAAATATGCCTAAACTTTCATGTATTGTTCTTAGAAATAGGTTAAATTTTTCATCCAATCTGAGTGGTAGTAAGAGGTGTAATATATGGCTACATAATCAGTTACATTGACAGGGTTGTGATGATAGGTTTAGTGAACAAGGGAGAAAGGTTTATTTGTGACTAGACATACATACATCATATCGTAATAGACAAATACATAAATGTGATTGAATATATGAGCACAGAAATATACGAACGAAAACAGATTCATTAAGATTCAATCTTCCAACATAACTACAGAGACAATGCAAAATACCCCTCAAAATTGCATAAACATTAATAATCGAAAACTTAAGGACAAAAAAAAAAATTACAGACTTACAATACCATTTCATCTTTCTATACAATATTCTATCTAGCTAGAAAGCAAGTTAAAAGTTAATTTATGCCTGCATTTAACAGTGAGCTCTCTCCTTTGATTTAAAATGTTTTATCTAATGATTTCCAGCTTTGCATTGAGATGAAGATAACATGGTGCATATAAAGAATTACAGGTACGAGCTCTTGCAATTAACTTCCATTTAACAGTGGGAGTTTCGTTTTTCTCCTTTAAACTCCAGTAGTATTTGGACAGCGAGGTAGCATGTTTATGAGAACTATTTTTGAAGGAAAAAAAACATGCTTGTACCAATGGCATTTAAATGGATTTTTAGTACTACCAATATAGAACTTTTTAATATTCGGGTTTTCAAGTGAAGAAATGGTACTAAAATAAACCAGGGAACTAGTTTAGCAATTGTTTTGTAAGGGGCAATCATTGCGATTCCTACAGTTACATCCATTAGCATTGCTGTTATGATATTTAGTATTATTTAACACAACACTACATTTCGTCATGCCCTTTGAGATTTTATATCTGTTAAATACCTTATTATTATGCTTTTTAATTATTTTTTTGAGGTTATCCCCACAACTGGAACTAAGTTTAAGGATATTTTTATTGAAGATTTTACTAAGCCTGTTCATTTTATGGAAGTGCTTATTAACAAGATTTAAGAATTTTAGTCCTAAATTAGTTTTAACCATGAGGTCAAAAGGGGGAGTTAACTAAATGATCTTCTTGGATCTTTGCTTCTTATTATGGTCAGTATTACTGGGATTTCTGTATTAATATTGGTACCTCTATAACCACTGCCAATCATGGCTGAGTTATAAAATTTCCTATGCCTATTGAAAACCTCTTCATTAGAACAATTAGCACTGATTCTAAATTCAATATATATTATGCAAGATCAAAACATGAAATATGAGTGACTTAAACTTTTCCTATGGAACTTGAAATTGTGATGACTAACTAGACTGACTATTCTTAGTGCAGTGGATTTCTTCTTAATGACAAGATATTTTTTTCTTTTATTACTTACACTTTTTAATATCTTGATTGGGTGATCATTGATTACCATTGAGTTATGTTATTATTGATTGAGGTATTTATAAAATTATGATTTTCTGTCTTAAAAAAAGATTTACTTTATAATGACTTTCTTTGGTAATCTAAGACAATGCCATGCAGGGTCATTGATATTTCTCTCTTCAAGAAATGTATGATCATGGCTCTTCACAGTTACATGTCCTTTGTTATCCTCAGCAACATTTTTGCCTTTATGATCCCTTTTATATTTTTTTCTCCATCCATTTGCACAATAGATTACTTTCTGTTTTCCTGTCTTTAATGTACCCTGTGAGTTTTAAATTTTCAAAGTTTTTATTTTCTTGTTAGATGTACCAAGAATTTCACCTGTCTCTTTCTAAATGTTATTAACAGTTTTTTTTTTTCTGTAGTTCATATTCTTCTTAGAACTTGATCATTTGTTACTTGTTCTCTCCATGGTATTTATAACATGTCAGAAATACATTTTGGTTGTTTGATTTTTTTTTTTCCATTTGTAATGCAACTTACAGCATTCACAGCCAAACAGAACAGACATTCCAGTGGGCAATTTCTAAATGTTATTTTTCAATTCCTTAGCAACTTAATCAGTTTTTGAAAATTATCTTTTGCTAATACTGTGTCTTTGCCATTCTTTCACACTTTCTGTCATTTGTTATTATACTGTTAAGATAGTTGAATTTCTGCACTTATTTAATTTTGATGCTCCCCCATATGCAATTCAGATCTCTGGCTGCCTCATTTGCTCACAACCATGTAATGTTTTCTTACAATTAATGTTTAATATTTTTTTCTCACTTTCTTTGACTAGCTTACATTATATTTCTTTTCCTTTCTGAATTTACCATCAACACAGTGACATCTGCATAGCATATGTTGTTAAATCCTGGTAAGTCCTCTAATTCTTTTAAAATCATCTTATTGTACAGTTTAAATGAATCTGGTGAGAAAACACATCCTTACTTCACTCTCTTTTGATGTACTCATTTGTCTATTCTCATAAAATGTGTTTATTCCCAATCAGTCAGTTAAGTGCCATACATGGTACATGATTGGGCAATCAGATCTCTTTTGATTCATAACTGAGTAGGCAGAAAATTTTTCCTGCAGTAGGCTGCTGTTTATTCCCAATATAGATTGTAAATTATTCATATATCCTTTTTGTATAGATCAGGCTTCACTAACATTTCAAGTTGTTTGTGTCATACTTTATTAAATGCCTTTTTGTAATCTATGATATATATAGAAATTTTCTGCATTCCTATTGTACATTCTGATCAAGAATATAGTATTTTTTTGTTCAGCATCATCTACAAAATCATATTGTGCTTCCTCTAATTCTACTTCATGCTCCATTATATTAGTGTCCTATTAGTTTTCTTATGTGGATCATCAAGTTGATAGTTCAGTGAAGTTCACTTTTTTTTTAAATCTGATTTCTTTGGCAACATTATAAATAATCAATCTACCTTGGTCTTTATCCAGGATTGTATACAAATAAATATTTCAGACAGTGGCAGCTTGTGTATAGGCACTGTGGAACTGCAGCACTCCCTATTTTTACTAAATATTATTGATAACATTCAACATAATGAGTCTTTTTTTTTTTAATTCTTTCTTTATATGTGCACAATATATAATTCTTAAGCTTAATGTCAGTAGCCATCCCATCATTCAATAAAAATTACAAAAATCCTTGTATGGAAGTGTGTTTTTTTTCTGTTCCAGTAATGTGGTATTTGGCTTATGTGCACATGTCCAAGGAAAGAAACTGAACAGTAGTTAGAGAGAGCACTGTCATTCACACAGTGCTGACCCTGTTGTCCAAGTGTAAGGTAGTGTTTATTTTTGACAGTGTGTTTTGTACTTAAAAACAATCTACCATATTCTTGAATGTGATAAACTGTAGATGACTATCATGCTTCCAGCTATTCTATTTAATTCATTTCTTTTTTTTATTGTTTATTGTATACAAAATTTTAATGATTTAAACATGACCTCCTTGAATCCCCAAGAAATAAGTTCTGTGACAGTAAGTGAACTTCAACAGCTTAAGTTTTCATAGTTATCCATCCATGAGAAAGTTACAGTTAAAAAAAAGAGGTCGTTCAACACCTGATATTCAAATATCTCAGCCATGAATAAGCAACATAGCTTTAATTCTGAATGGTACCAACAGAAAAGTTGGCACTGCAGCTGTAAAATGAAAAATGCATTGTTTTGCTTCCTGTGTTTACTGTTTGGAGGTGATGTAATGTGGTCATAAGACGGTTTTAAAATATAAACAAAATGAAAGGAAAAACTGAAAAGATGAAAAGTCAAAAGAAGCATATTGAAAATGTGGTTTCATAGTCACTTTTAGGAAATGAAAATATTAAGGTGAAACTTGGTGAGGTATACAGATTTTCAATAAATAAGTATAACATGAAGTTTAAAAATCACCGTGAAATTTTATCCAAAATAATAGACTGTATTTTATTTTGTGTAAACTTTGAAACTCCCTTACATGGACATGATGAAAACGATGATTGAGTAAATCCAGGAGTATTTAGGAGGATTAATAAATTTTGCATCTAAATTAGATCCAAATTTGAAGAATCACTTAGAAACTAGTATGTTTTTCAAAAGTGTTTCTAAAAGCATTCAGAATGAGATACTTGACTGCCTGCTACAAATATATCATGAGGAGATAAAGACAGAAATTAGGGAAGCTTCATCTCTAGCCATCATAGCTGATAACACAACAGATATTTCAGAACACACTCAAATGATCATTATTTTATGGTACATGTTGAATAAAGAAATATTTGAGCATTTTTGGTGATTCTTTATTCCAGAAAATCAAACTGCAAATGGCACATCAAAATGTATTCTAGAACAATTATATATAATCCTTCAAAGAAATGGATAAAAACTGATAACTCAAACATTTGATGGTACAAATGTCATGAAAGGCAAAAAAGGAGGAGATCAAACAAAAATAAAAGCAGTTTATAGTAGTGCACATTTCATTCACTCTTATGCACATTAACTTAATAATGAGAAATGCAACAAGTATTACAAGGTAACCAGAAAAGTTGTCCATTTTTATAGGAAAAAAAGAAAACGCTTCACTGTATGTGTAACTTATATTTAGTCTTCGAAGTAATCGCCATTGGCATCCAGCACCTTCTGCCAACGTGTCTCCAGCTGTTCAATGCCCTTGCGGTAGAACTCGGGAGGTTTTGACAAAGAAGTCCATGAGGGCTTTGCGCAAGTCTGCTTCATTGGTGAAGGATTTCCCACGAAGATGATTATCTGGGGAGTGGAAGAGGTGGTAATCAGATGGTGCAAGGTCAGGTGAATAAGGTGAATGGCACAAAGTTGCTGTATGGTATCCCTGACCACTCGCGCGACATGTGGCCTGACGTTGTCATGGAGGAAAAGCACACCTTTGCGATTCACCAGTGCTGGCTCCTTCTGGCGCAATGCTTGTTGCACATGTTTCAATTGCTGCGAGTATAGGTCTCCAGTGACTGTTTGGCCTGTTGGTAGCAGTTCATAATGAACCACTTCACGACCTGACACAAAGCATAATCTTGTGTGGGTGCATAGGTGGTCTTGCAGTGTGAGGGACAGCATCCTGAGGAGACAACCAATGTCTGGAACGCTTGGGAGTTTCATACAGAACCCACTTTTCATCACTGGTAAGCACTCGATTGAATAAGGATGCGATGCGGTGGCGAGAAGCAGCGTCGCAGGCTGCCACTGGTTGTCCCTTGCAGACCTCCAACAGCGTTTGCGGAACCCACTTGCTCAGTTTGTACATCTTACCTAGGCGGTGCAGGTGAAGTCTGTTTCATCAGAAATGTTGAACTCTCTTGCAAGTTCACCACATGTTAGACTACTGTCCTCTTCAATGGCCGCCTTCAGGACTCCATCATTCAAGACCTGTGGTCGTCCACTGCGAGGCTCATCATGGAGAGACAAATCTCCCAACTTGAATTTTCGAAACCAACGCCTTGCAGTACGTTCATCCACAGCACTATCCCCAAGCGCTTGACATATGTGGTGACTTGATGTAGCTGCTAATAAGCCCGCTTTGAAGTTATAAAGCAAACAGCCCCGAACAAGATCTCTAGACACTTCCATCCTTCTCACAGCTGTCCGGCTTATAACTGATAGCCGTACACGGTGCGCGTGTTTTTTATAACGTCTGATGTTCTTACTTCCGGCTGTCCGAATTTGAAAACAATTGCTACACGCATTTTGTATATATTTCAACTTCATTCAATGACTAATCAAAAAACGGACAGAACTTTTTTGGTTACCTTGTACATTGAATGCAAGAATATTTTACTCTAGCATTTTGGCTATTCCAACATTCTTCAAGATCGACACATGAATCCATTCTCAAGAAGCATATGGATGTCAGCATTCCATGTCCATCGTCACCAGAGTTCATGAAATTTTGCAACCTTTAAAAACTTCCTTGCTGAAATTGCAGAAGCAACAGGAATTTCACTAAGAACGCCATCAAGATTATTTCACTAAGAACACCATCTAAATTATTTTGAAAGATAAATTTCAGCAGCTCACTTAATTTGCAATATTCATGTATATCAGATCTAAAATAGAATACTTTTAGTTCAGTTTCAAGCTTTTCTTTGTCAATTATGGGATATGATTCAGTGGTCAGTACTATCTCTTCTGTAGGCAGTTCATTCTTAAAACTAATGAAGCTTTTCTTGTTGAACAATTTAGCAGCTACTAAGTGTTTAGTGGAAGAATATTTGTCCATTATACCAAGACATATGCAGCCACACACTTCCTTTGTTTCTGCCATGAGTGTCTTTGAAGGATTCTCACAGTAATTCAGGTTTCTTATTTCTAAAATAGCAGTTTTGAAACTTGTTAAATATTCATTGACTTTAAATACACTAAATTCTTGAGATTACAACAGCAACAGGAATTTTACAATACATGAATTATGATAATTTCATGTTTTGGTTAGAGCTTTTCCATCTAATTATGCTTAATGTCGAATTTCCAACAAAATGTCAAAACAAAAATGCTTCACAATTTCAAAACTTAGAAATAAGAACCTGAATTACTGTGAGAATCCTTCAAAGACAAAAAAACAAAGGAAGTGTGTGGCTGCATATGTCTTGGTATAATGGACAAATATTCTTCCACTAAACACTTAGTAGCTGCTAAATTGTTCAACAAGAAAAGCTTCATTAGTTTTAAGAATGAACTGCCTACAGAAGTGATAGTACTGACCACTGAATCATATCCCATGATTGACAAAGAAAAGCTTGAAACTGAACTAAAAGTATTCTATTTTAGATCTGATATACATGAATATTGCAAATTAAGTGAGTTGCTGAAATTTATCTTTCAAAATAATTTAGATGGTGTTCTTAGTGAAATAATCTTGATGGCGTTCTTAGTGAAATTATAAAACTGCTAAAAATCTTCTTGACAATTCCTATGACTATATCATAGCCAGAATGCTGCTTTTCAACACAGAAAAGAATAAAAAATTTCCTAAGGAGCCCTATGAATCCTAAGATTAAATGCACCTGCAGTGCTTTCAATGGAGAAAAATTTCCTCAACAGTCATCAAGGAGAAAATGATTAACCTTTTCACTCAAATTAAAAATTTCATTTTTAAATGTATCAAGCTTTAACTGTAACAATTTATAAGTAAAAAATATTTTTTTCATTTAGGACATTATCAAGTTTATATATAAATTTTATTTTTATGCATGTTTTATTGTTTACACAATATTAAAACAATGGCTAAATATTTTCTGAACCAGTACCCTGACTAATTTTAACCCTAATCCGCCACTGATTTCAGAACTTAGCTTGTGAACAAAAATAAAAACAGAAGAACTGGCATCTATAGAAATTATTTTGTATATATGATAAATAATTATCATCTAAGAAAGAAATCTATAAAGATTAGTGATTATAAGATCACAATTGACATTTCTCAAGACAGTGTTTTTGGTTCTCTTTTAATCAGATCAGTGTGACAATGCCAAATGTTAAAAGATGTTCATCAGATCCAATCATGATTAATATCAATAGTATGCAATCTATCCTACACCAGTTTACCTTTGACAAATGGAATTTTGCATTTCAAATCAGTATTAAATGATAAAGGTAACTTCAGTGAATTGAAATCAAAGAACACAGTAATAAAGATAAAGAAAAGATGACTGTTGCAAGGAAGCTGGAATTTGAAACTAAAAAAAATATTCAGTAATCATATTCTTTTTCATGTAATATAAAAGCAGTGCAAATAAAGCAGTGAATGTTGATTAATTTAGAACAATAGGCAGATGCTATCAGATGAAATTAAAAAATACATATCTCATTTCTGAAATTTGATATTTTCCTTACATAAAATACAATGAATCTTACAGTAAGAATTCAACCATAGTTTTCAGTCTCAAGTCCAAAACATTAACTTATTCATAAAATTGGAAGTAGAAACCTGCAACAAAAATATAAGTCAATAACAATGAGTAACAACCAATATATACAAAATTTTTATTTAAAACCCATTTTCTAATATGAAAAATAAACAAAGCATTCAAATTTTGCTTTTAAGTGCATTGTGTTTGCAGATAGTTTGTATACAAATTAATCAAATTGTAATAAATTCACTTTAATGAATATCAATTTACTATTTTTACTACTAATAAAAAATTACCTTGAGAATTCTTTAAATATGATTTTGTAATCTAGCAAACATATTGGTTGTAGCAGATACATATGTTCCAAAATTAGTGTGCCAAATAAAAAGGCCAAACCAAAACTATCATGTGTATTCAGTTGTCTTTGGAAAATATGATGACTTCATTGAAATTCACTAATATGCAACATAGAGGAGTTGAATTACATACTCTGTGACTATTATAACTGGTAATAACTCACAGAGATGTTATTTTAACAAGGATGAACTGTGGGAAAATCAGAACAGAAAAATGGGGAGAAAATGCAAACAAAATGGTGGCCTTTATAGGGAAGGAAAAATGTAGGGATAACTATGCAGTTTAACAGTGCCATAAAATGAAAAATTTGATGAACTGATTAAATTGTTAAAAAATTAATCATTTATCATGTAGAATAAGTGGGCATGGTTAAGTATAATTGACAAAATTCTAAATTAACAATAATAAGAGGAAGTAGAAAAAAGAACAAGGCAAAATAATACCAACTATATATATATATATATATATATATATATTATGTAATGCAACTCAAAAACAAATCAACTTTAAAACAATAATAAAGCAAAATGTTTACAAAATAAGAAATGTTCGCACACAAAATGGATACAGTCAAGTAGTTATAGAGTTCTGACTCCAAGGTAAGAAAAAAAAACAAAAAACTATGAGTTAAGACTGAGTATTGTTCACTTTTTATTAATTGAGCAGAAATCCCAGCATGCATCTGTAGGATCTGTCTATAAATTTTAGGAGGGGATGTTTTTAGCAGTAACTCTTGTTAACTGTAACTAATATATCACCAGGACTGAGCAAATGATGTTAATGCGATAGCAAAATCTAAGTATATATCTATCTTTGTATCTATGTATGTATGGCAGAGTTAAAGAAATTGTTGCAGAAATGTGAATTTGGTGACAATTTAAATGATGCATTAAGAGATGGGTCATAGTATAATTTCAGGTTAGAACCAATACAGAAAAAAGATTACTTCCTGAGAATAAACTGATGCTTACCAAAGTCATGGAAATGACGGTGTGAGAGAGACACAAACACTAAAGAGAATGAAACCATAAGATATACATGAACTCAAGTGAGCTAAATAAACATTAAAGAGAGAGCTGTTGACTTAGTGTTACAAACAGGGGAGGGGCATCATTAGCCATACATGTAATTTTAAGTATGCACTGTGTAGGCATGGTTCTAAAAAGGGGGTACATAAAAAAGAATCGCGGGAACAAGGTAAATAAATGATAAGCAAAAATCTGCTTAAGAATGCAGTAGGGATGATCAAACAAGTTTTATATTGTCATTCATGTCAGTAGTGATGAAGGGGAATTGTTAGTCACAAATTACAACTGAACCTAAAAGGGATTTAATGTAAGTTACACCCAATGTCACTAGTCAAATCTAGAAAATAGTTGGCTATATATGCAGTTCATTCAACCAGTCCAGCACTGTTTGGAGTCAGTTTAGATCACAAATTGACTGAATTGGCATAAAATATAAATGCTGAGAGTGAATTCTACAGAGACAACATTACAAACAGGGCTAAGAAAATATAGCAAAGTGTTTTCAGATGAACTGGTTAGATTGAAAGAATCAAAGCCAATATAACTATTAAGGAAAATAATTCACTAGTGTTTGTAAGAGTTCAACACATAATATGCACCATGTGACCAGAAATCAAAGTCAAAGTGTAAATGTGAAGTATGCCAAAATAATCTGAAGTATTTATCGACATTTATGGAAATGGCCAAGTTCAGTATAGCAACCCATTCATATAGATTTCATTGGTTTGTTTCAAGGGTTCATGATTATGATTGTTATGTATGATCATTTAAAATGGCCCACAAAATGAGCACAATTATTGGACAAAGAATCCAAGTGCTGTGCAACATTTCTGCTCATAACGGAATGCTATTGCAACTGGCATTGGACAATGAGCCAGATTTTATCAAAGAAAATTTCTCTGTGTTCACTCAGCATTATTTCATGTGGTCACAACTGGACTAAGCCAGCAAATAGATTGTTGGTTTTAGAACAAGGCAAAAAATAAAAAAGTCAGTCCACTGTTTAGTTATCATTTCAAAATGTGTTGACTTATTCCTATTCATTGAAATTTAAATATGTAACAGTTGGTATAGTTATTAAATTTTGTAAATTTACTATCTAATATAGTTATTTAACGAAATTAAGGTAAGTTAGCAATTTTTTTTAATTAATAAAACTAAAAACAGTTTATTTAGAGACACTTAAAGATTTTTGTATTGTTTTTTTTTATTTAAAACAAAATTTGTTTGGAAAGAATGTTAAATTTTAAGAATTTATTTCAAGATAGGGTTCTAAATCCATTTATATTATTGGAAAGAGTTTAATATTTTTCTAAAAACAAAGTGACCAAAAATCTTATTATCTATAAAGAAACAATTATTTTAAAAAGAATAGTAACATTTCCCATTATATTATTAAATGGTAAATCAATTTATTTTCACAATGATCTGTTACATTCCGGTTTGGTTTCATACATGTATTCTATAGAAAACTTTAATAAATTATTTAAATTACATTTTAACAATTTATAACTTGTAAACAAATTTCAATAAAATGCATTTCAAATTGATACAATACTTCTCACATTTAAAAAACCAATTCTTTATATAAATAAGTTTTTCCCAAATGATATTTTGATCAGAAATGCACTCATTCTCAATTCTGACACATTCAAACTTTTTTATCTATTTTACCCATTAGCACCATAAAGAACATCATTGTTGCTGTTACCTCAATTGCAAACAATTGTTTTTTGTATTTAATATTACAAAAAAAGATCAGATCTGGGACAACTTGTTAGAAAGGCGAGCAATTATTACAATGTTTCAAATTCAACACACTGAGTTACAAGTTCTCGTAGGTTAGGATTTTCCATTGCAGCTGCAATTCGTTCTTTATCATTGATCTGTCGATTGACTGGAAAGAAACAAAAGAGGAATAGTGAAGTGTCACATGAACAGAACAATTTTTTTTAGTAATTACAAAGAAAGGGGAAAAAAAGCACTTATTACTGAGAATTTAAGAACAACAGAATATGAAAATGCTTTCTAGAAAATTCCACTCTCAAAAAATAACAGAGCAACAGGTTATTGACATAGTTCAATAAAGTGATACTCTCATTGTATATATTAATACTTTTTTATTTATTTACATATGATAATTGTAGTATATTATTATAAGGGAGTTATATACTTTAAAATTAAATTGCCTTTTTTCTTTCTAAATTCAAAGCAGTTTCCAATGTTGGAACAATCAGTATTTAGTCATTTATCAAACTATACTTGTTAAGTCTATATTAGCATAGGATAATCAATAATGAATATTACAGTAATTATTTACTAAGTATAGCTTAATTTTATCACAAATCCACAGGTATGGGACACTCAGTGCAGATCAAACTCACTATTCTGAAACAATGATCCATGAGACTAGTTTGCTGACCATTACATCTGTAAAATAATTATTCATAAATTCATGGCTTATTTTTGGCCCAAGTATAAGGCACTGAGAATAAAATTCACTACTGATTTGCAAAACCAACTTGCTGATGATTGCACCTACAATGAAGCATACTAAGAAATATTACAATCAGAATAGTAGAAAATAAAAAAAATATAATAAATTAAAAGTGGAAGTAAATGCATAATAATATTCTTTTTTTGTTGCACTGAACCTTTTAAGAATTAATTGATGAAATTCCATTGAATTAAATGACATTTAGCTCTTTGTGAGGCAGATTAGAATTCAAACACTTGCAAAGATTGTTTTGGGTGATATAAACATATTCTATACTTAGTCATCATTTTCTGTTAATGAACAGTTATATAAAAAAAAATTATTATTAAATTTTGGAATATGCTTAACTAAAAATTTTATTATATATTTCTATATGGTTGGTAAATTTTCAAAGGAAAATTATATTGCTCAAAAAGTATAAGATTTTAGGTCTTATTCCAGAGAAGCAAGAATCTTAAGATCTCATGGGGAATTTAGATATTAATAATTCATCAAAGAATTCTAAAAAATTTATGGTTGGCACATTGTTTCTATAAAACTGTACAAAAATTTTTCTGCTGGGAATTTGTCAGACTTGAATGGTATGAAATATTTTTTCTGTCGTCCTACATAGAGAAATATATCGTTAACATAGACAATAAAATCCATTCACATTCCCGACCAACCAATCTTTTGGGCAGCATTAAAGCAAAATTAAAAGCTTTATTTACTTCTACATTTCCAAAATCAAAGTAGATATAAAAGGAACCTAAGAAGTGAATAAATTTATTAAATTTTGAGTCTAGGGAAAAACATTTGGAAAATAACTTTAATATACAAAAGCAGATTGTGGCAGAAAAAATGGAAAAGTTAATAATGTAAACTTACTATCTTTTTCAATATTATGAGTTCCTTCTTTGACATAAATATCCAGCTGAAAGCAAACAAATATGTTTATCTGTTTAAAAAAATTAAATGAATTGTGATAATTACAATATAGAGCAAAAAACTTCAGGAGAAAAAAAAAAAAAATTGGGAAAAATTTTAATGCAATATTTTTAGATATTGTAAACAAGGTGTACAAAAGTTAACTTTTCATGTTTATTTTATTTTGTGTCATTTTTGATCCAGAATTCTGATATGGGTTTCTTTTTTTTTCTTTTCATTATAACAGTTTTACCATCGATACTTCAAAGATCAAAATGCATATAACATTTTATACACTTTTGTTAACAGGGTAGGAAGTAATGGATCTGAAACTCTGCCAAATTATAAAAAATATACCAAGATAAAGATGATTCATTTTTCAAGTCAAATTAATTATGCTCTTAATCTCTACCACTTCTTGGAATTTCTTAAGCAAACTACTTCAAACTGAAACTGAAAATTTGTTCCTAGTGGAATGGCAAGATTTGAGATAGGCCTCAATTTCTAGACAAGTGATGCACTATGTGTTGTTCTTTAGTAAAGTACACCATGCAATATACACAAATCAATGTTTGCTACTTCATAACCCAAAAAACTAAAACTATCAGATCATTTTAAATTTTTTCAGGCAGATTCATTCTAAGAAATAGTTGATGCAACATAATCTTACTCTTCACTGGCCTTTCATCATACTAATCTAAGCTTAGTAAATATAGCAACCTAATAGTTTTTGTACTGTAAAAGAATTTAAAGCACACATCAAAACAGAACTCACCAAAGCAACAAGTATCCATGCCATATAATTTCTGGGGTTAGAAATAGGAGGATGAGTATTAGACATGCCAAACTCTGTAGATTATCATAAAGTTATTAAATGAAAGTGTGGCAGAAGGAAACCAAAAAAATTGAGAACAATTATAATATCAGGGTGATTGTTTTTTAATAGTACAACTACTCTTTACAACCTCCTTATTAAAATTACGCCCCAAACAAGAGAAATGGATGACAAAGGATTGCATATATGAAACCTTATGCAAATATGGAAAAGAATATAAGGGACAAAAAACAACTGTCCTGTTAAAAATCAAGCTTGGGAAAAATAATCATGGAACATAGAAAAGTTATATCCAAAGTTGGAAGAAGAATCTGTTATGGTAGACCCTACCTGGAGGGTTCATACTGTTATAAAATAAAATAAGACATATCTCGGCTGATTTGCAGGCAAATAAACTAACATACTCAAGAGCGAGAGCCGGATGTGAACGGGACAAGGCCCCATCACAAAATGACCATATTTTCGTGTTTATGCATATTCCCGACGCACGAGTTCCGGTCGAAAAATAAAATAATATTTTAAAGTGTTTCTATTTTTCGACCAATAAAAATGCTTCCCTCCTAATTATACTTGCATCATTTCACGAGCCTGTCAAGCCATAAAAAACGCCATAAAAGGGGTCACACAGAAGTACAACGGCAGTCAACAGGAGGCCAGGGAAGAGACCTGTCACGGTCAGGCTGAGCGGTCAGCAGGGGGAGCACCAGCGTCAACCAGTGTGAACTACTATGAGAGATCAACCCAGATCTTCAGCCGGCCTATGAACTATACCACAAGGAAGATGTCCCAAAACCACACATTCCTATTGAAATAAATCACGTAAATCTATTTCTACTGTTGTCGTATTTCTTTCTTGCAACCATACGCTTGTCTATAACAATACTAATCTCCTAAAAAAATAACAGATATAGAAGGTGAGAAATAGCAGTATATACAGTGGGAGAAAAATATTTGTACACCTAAAAATTTTTAAATTATTTTATTTCCAAATAATGAATAAACACACTTTCCATACTTTTTTCACCCACTAAAATGGATAAGTGGGACTTAATTCTATTAAATCAAAATTTTTTCTCTTTTCTATGCATATTTAGTTATTATGCATCTGTGTATAGTTAATTATATAAAAAATATGTTTATTCATTAGTTGGAAATACAATAAATTAAAAATTTGTAGGTGTACAAATATTTGTTTCCCCCCACTAAATTTATATATATATATATATATGTGTGTGTGTGTGTGAGAGAGAGAGATAACGATATATGTTTTTATATATCAAGAACAGTATTAAGGAAATTGTAAAACAAAATGGAAAGAGTTTATTTGTGACGAGTTTCATTAACTGTTATGGTAAATTACCCATACACGATGGACTCTCCCAAGTTACAAATAAAAGCAGGTATTACTTTTAGAGAATGTGGTTCTCAATGACTGTTGGACTTAACATTCTTGCTCATTTGTATATGTATTACTTTTTTTCTGTTAATATATTTCTTAACTCAATTCCTCTCTTTGTGTTTTTATTTCTGGCCCCAACATTAACAAACTCAGTCCGATGAAGTCCTAATGGATGAAACACTTTACAAATAAACTTTTTACATTTTGTCTTACAATTTTATATATATATATATATATATATATATATAAAAATAAAAACCTTACAGGTAAATGAATGTCAAGCCAGTATGGGTTTGTTTGCTCAGCAAAGAAAGAATTGGAGAACATCCCAGAATATAAATAATATGGATTAGTCTGTGTTGCATATAGTTCAGTGGATATAAGTGTTGTTGTAAATGGTTTGAATTTTCTGTGTGCATTAGAAAAAAAAAAAAAAAAATAACATCACTTTCCAAATGGTTTGTGCAGCTGAAGAAGGTTGCAGAATGGATTGACCAGAATGCTATAGTAACAACAAAAAGCAACAGCTCAAGAGTCCAAATAACTTTTAAAATAATGATTCTTATAATTAGAAAAGGTAACTTATGTCCTTTAGATCCCAACAGATTAATATATCAAATAAGGACTGAATTGTCTAGGAGCCAATACTACCACTGCTATCAAAATCTTACATGGCAATGATTTATTACCTCCCAACCTCCATACTCAAGCAATGTATAAGTCAATTACACCATCAAAACCACAAGAGCAATTATTTGTAAAATGTGCCCTGGCATTAACATGCAAGATTAAGAAGACTTTGTTTCTTATCCTTTAAACTAAAGAATCATACCAAAGAAATTCATTTATAACTTACTTTGTATCTTTCAGGTAAATCCCGCTGGAGTTTGTTCCTAACACACAGACCTCAATGAAAAGAAATTAAAAGAATTATTACAACAAACTGTTTCTTTATTCCTGTATAATATATTTGCCTTTTGGCAAGGCTGAAAAAACAAAAATATATTGTAATTAAGAAGTTTTTAATATATGAAAAAATTCTGCTCTCTTAAGTTTTGACTATTTGTAAAGTACCAATTAATTTCTCCTTCTTCCTATCTCATATAAACATACATGTAAAACAAAAAATGTAAGTAAAAAAAATTGGTAATCTTTAATCTTTGTGCCCACCCTCAAAAAATGTGTCAAAAGGGCAGTTTTTCTGTTGACACTGCTATTATTTTAACTATCTTCACTCCTTGGCAATGTTTATTGTTTTAAAAAGTGATGATTAGAATTGTAATAAAACCTAAATATATGATGACAGTTAATGTATAAATTTATTTTGTTCTTGAGAATTTACAACAAAAATATTAAACACTATTTATTTATTAGATTGTTTATAATAATTTTATATTTTCAACATACTTAAAACTAATGCAATGCAATATTTATCATTTACCAATTTATAAATAAATAAATAACTATGAAAACAATTTTTTATTCATAAATTTATAAACATTTAATAAATTATTAAAATATGTAAACCAACTATAAGGAAATCCTTGTTTAACATTTTATGAAGTTCAAATTAATGGACAGTTAGCCAATGTTTTGCTAATCATTGTAAATAAACAATCTAATAAAGTGTTTACTATTTTTGTTGTAAATTCTCAAGAACAAAAAAGTATAAATTCACTTTCATCATATGTTTAAGTTTTATTATAATTCTAATCATTGCTTTTTAAAAAAAATAAACATTGCTGAAGGGGTGAAGTAATAAGAGTATCAAGGGAAAAACTGTCCTTCTGAAACAACTTTTTTTATGCAAGCATGAAGGCTAAAGATTGCCAAAAAATTTGATAGAAAGGATAAACTTAATTAATTCTCACAAGAAATGTATCTTTTACTCATGCATTTGTAACTATAAATCTATTAAAGTCAATGATCGTTTGCTTCAATGTTTCATATGACCAGATAAACAGATAGAACAGAGAGCTGAAAATTAGTCTATAAGTGTAACTTGACTCAAGGATGAAGATGGGATATGTGATGCTGATTATTGAGGCAGTCATCACAATTAAGGTCAAAAGTTCCATTTCTGAACATCTTTTTACATGACACTGTATAAATCACAAAACATCCTTATTGTAGACATTTATGTAAATATTTATTTCTAAAAATGCCAGCAGAGGTGCTGGTGTCGAAGCAGTTAACAACAGCAATTAAATCCCCATGTGAGTTTTAATCTTATCCTCATTACCATTATTATGTTGGAGGTCTTTATTTTGTCAAATGGTCATTTTAGCATCTGGAAGTAGCAGTGGCAGTAATGGTACTTTACCTTTAACTTGGTTGTTAGTTCTTTTTAAATTATCTTCCTTGCTGATTAAACATCAACAAGGAAGATATTTAGAACAGGACAAAAAAAAAAAAAAACGGAATCAGCAAACTCTAACTCATCTTATATGCATTTCTTCTTGACACTGGCAATCATGGCTCTCTACAATTTCCTGTCCTTTGTAGCTCTTTACTCCAACTAATTCCATAATTATGTAAATTAATACAGTATTTTGAAAAAAGAAAAAGACTGATTTTTTCCCCCAAGAAAATTTTTTAAATTGTATGAAGAGAATTTCAATTTTAGCTTATGTATTTGCTTTTTACAATTTTTATTAAGCAAAATGAAGATTGTTAGCATCTTTTTAAAGCAGTTGATAGAAATTCTATAGTGAACTCGTATAATTCTATTTATTTTATATCTCTAGAAACCCTAGTATTAATAGATAGAAAAAAAAACAAACAAATTAAGGAGTAACTTACCAATCAAAGAAGCTAATGTACAGTGGGGAACAGTCGGAATAAATTCAATTGTTATTAAAAAGCAGTCATTGTTAAATCTTTTTACTTGCACTCCTTCTTCAGTCACAACATTCAATTCTTCCAATGTTTCAATTTTTTCTGGATCCTTGATACCTCGAATGAGATCTGGTTAGAAAGAAAAAACAAAAATTTAGTTAGTCATGCTAATTAACATAAATGCAGAATTATTTTCTAGTTAATTAGAATAAAAAATAACAGAAATATATTAAACCAATTAATTGTTAACTGCCATATATTTCAGAGGATTAGTGACTGTTCATGAAGCAATTAAAATGGGTTTGATTATAACTCTGAGTTGAAGAAAACAAAGCCTTACATCAATGAATGAACTTATTTAAATGAAGATAGGATACAGTTCGCAACAGTCTTCTTATAAACAAAATCCTATTATACAACAAACAGAAAGCAATTTATAAAGGAAGTTTAAATAAATTCAAATTGTAATAGAACCTTACTTCTTAAATATCTGTAGTGATATCTAAATTTCTTATTTTTGGTGGCTTATAAAAGTGATTTTATCAGTCTTTTTAAGCAGTTGATGAGATATATACAAGTGATTATATGACCTCCTATTTTGGGCACCATTTTACAAATATCTTGAACCAAAAGAACAATGAGCATTTTGAAAGATTTGATTCTTAAAAAATTCTGATGAAAAAAATAACATGAGACTGATAAAATCACATGAAATGGACTAAAAAGTTACATTTCTTCAAATGTAGACATTAGTTTAACATCAGTCAAAGACTACTAAAGATGTGTTTATCAGAGGGTAAAAAATTTATAATGTATCAATCATAAATTAAGATATTATAATTTTAGCAATATAAAAGATTTCCTGGCTTCTTCTGTTATTAATATTTTTTAACAGATTGTAGGGATAGAAGAGGAGATTATCTGCCTTTGGTGGAGATAAAGTCAGGTGGGCCACTTACTAATGATACACCATACTGTGATGAAAGTGGCAGTCAATTTTGGTCAGTTTACAAGAAGGATTCAAACAAAGCAGTAGTTTGTTTGGCCCAGGCTGAGGCTAAAACTGCTTCATCCAGCATGTGGCACAGCTTACAAGCACATGGTGCCATTTCCCTTTGGGAATATATCTTGCCCAGATATAGAAAGAAACTATCTCTGGTTAGCAGTCCTCAATTCAAGAAAACTCAAAACTTACCGTTTCCTGTTCCTGCCTGTTTGAATCTGAAGTCCTAAACATAGCTTCTACAAAAACACAGAAGAATCTCCATATATGTAAGACCCTTTCTTTTCATTCTCCTTTCACTCTACTTGTTGTATGTTATATTTTTCTGAGTGGGACATGTGTAAATATGTTGACATAATTGTGTATATGACTTAGCAGCATAAAACTCTGGCAACACAGCATGTTTGTCATTCCTTTACCTTTCAGCCATTATGTTATGTCCGTGAAAAATGGTGTTATTATATCATGGATATAATAATGCCCATAATGGTGAGAAATAGAAATGGGGAAATAAATTTTTCTTCTGTAGCTCTCTTCCATTATATTGGTGACCAAAACATATTATTTAACCAACATGTGATATTATTATCACACATTAACTGTTGAATATGATGTGTTGTTATTTATCTCCATGAAGGCTTAAAGAACATAGACTTTTTAACTTTATAAAAAGTCTATATCTGTATGTCTATTTAAAGGAGAATGACTAATAACAACATATTCTTGATTTAAATTGTAATATTTTGAGGAGGGGAAAAACAACATGTATTAATTTATTAAACAATAATTTTAAGCAACAACATTTTAAAATCCATTAATAACTGAACAATAAATACATTATTTTTATTGCTGTTAATTATTGAACAATGTATTAATTTTGACATTGTACCTATTTTAAGCATGTTATTTGTAAATCAATAAGTGCTTAATGTTCTAAAAAACAAACACTGAGTACTACAAGGTAATAAAACTTAATTTATATAGACATTCATTTATTCTGAATATTTCTTAGTATATCATTGCAAGGGGAATGCTGAAAAATTATTGTCTGATTCACTTCTTAAAATTTAAACAAACATCAGTATTTTTTAAAGGGCTTCTTGACAAAGTCAAGAACTTTTCAGCACCTCCTGTATATGAATCATCTAAGATTAGTGGAAATTCCATTATCTTATGCCTCTCTCTCACCTCACCCTTTACTTGTATTTTTTTGTTTTTTTTGTTACAGTGAGGTTCAGCCTGTACAAGGCCCAGGAGCCAATTGAAGTGGAGGGTTACAGAGTATGGGTCACAGTTTATGTGGATATGTGGGGCAGATAACCATTAACCCTAGACTTGAACAGGTTAAAATTGTAATGATCAGGAGTCAGTTCCACAGAGCTTTGGTTAGCAAGAAGAAACTGCTAGAGTGAAACTTACTTCTCACCAATGGAATACGGAGGGAATGAGAGTGGTTCACTACAATGTTAGTTTAATCATATGGCAAATATGATCAATCGAACATAGTACCTGTTACAAAATGACAGGTTCTTTTATTCATGAATTGACACTGTGTAAAAAGTGTTAAACACAATAGACGTACATTGTGTTTTGCATATGCAACTGATTAAAACTACAAATCTATGCTTGTCATTCTCTCCCTTATCCCTTTTAATTTTCATTGTGCGTCCATTTTTTTTATCTAAATGTTATACGAAAATGGATTAGCTTCATATCTGAAAAAAGAACAAAAAATGCAGATATTTTCTAGTGCACCTCCTTATTTATCTTTCATTTGCATTTTTTCCATAAATTTTTTTAATTTATCCCAATTTTTATGTCTCTCCATTCTTAATCATTGTCTCTTGATATCCAGCAAGAAAGCATGCCTATCTTCATCTCTTCCCCTATACATATACACATATATATATAACATGCACACCTTTTCCTCCTATACACCTTCTTGTCCCCCTTCACTTCGCCCCTCACTTGTCCCTATTTCTTCCAGCTTAATATTATCCTATAGGTTTCTTGATCAAAAATGGTCATTGATTCTGAGAACTGATATTGAGCAGATACTACACTCTGATCCTAAAGTAGAAAAGCATAATTATAAGTTTGTTCCATTAAATCCATATAGGAATAATACACATGGAAGCTCTTGCTTGATGCTGTGAGTAGTGACCAAACTTGGATGCAGATATTGAAATGATATGCAAGGCTTGTAAAATATACATTTTTGGCAGAGCACTCCTAATAAAGTTCTAATTTATGGCTAGGAAGATTCAAGTCACCCATGGGAATGACTACCTATGAATTTTGCTGGTCTATTCATTGACAACATTCTTCATAGATGTGGATATGCATTCCAAATAGACTGAAATGTGCATCATTAAGTCATCTACTCCAACCACAATTAAGTAAGTCAGATGATTCCTCATTATACATCATCTGTCTGTGATATTAGTAAGTGATAATAGTTCATGATGTATCAAGGAAATGTTCAAATTATTGATGAACTTCAATGAAATTCAGTATATGAGGATATGCTTAAATGTTCTCAGCATGACACACTTCTAAAATCTGACCAAAGAGAAAATATTTTTTTTTTTAATCCCTTCTTACCAAGGTTGAAAACATTTCAGTACTCCTTCATATATTTACAGCTTGTATCACTTTATTCCATATGTAACATAAGAATTATTATTATTATTATTGATGATGACGATGAAGAAACTATATATTGAATCTTGTAGCTGGAGGGAAGGTTCGGTCCCACTCATCATTATGTGTCATGTGGATCTTTTTAAAAACTGACCTTTTCATATTTTAGGATATATTTTTTAAAGACTACCTAATTTTATAATATAATTATGATATATAATTTTTATTTATATCTTACACAAAACCAGGGTCCATTTTGGCTTGGCTTTATGGAGAAATGTAAACCACTACACCCATTTCATTTGTTTCCACTTTTAAAAATTCATTTTTGAGAAAATGGACAACTTTAAAAAAAAAAAAGTGAAAAAATGAAGGTAATTTTGATAAAGTGCATATAGCGATTGCTATGTTTTTCACATCTACATACACTCCAAGTAATTTTATTTGCCTGCAATTCGCTAATAAATTACTACTACCTTTGTATATGACAATTTAGCCATCGCAGTCGTTCCTTTGAATCTTTTGGTTCTGAGCATACTTAGTATGAGTGTAGTGATTGGTTAATTTTTAACCAATCACATATTTTTAATGTAAGATCAAGTTTTCTCGCAGTTCCATAGGAGCCTACATTTTTTCCTTAAAAGGGGTGACTTTTCGCAAGTTGCCATTAAGATCCAAGCCGTCAACACAAATCCACGATCTTGCTCAACACACACACAGACACAGAATTTCGTAACTACAAACTTACATTTTTCTCTGTAACTTTTGCCAAGCACAATCAACCAGAACTTTGTTGATTCAAACCAGTTTATCCACAACACATTTCAAGCAATTGTATTCTTCTTGTTATTCATTCTTCACATGCAAACTTTGCTCTAACAATTATTTCGGAACACTTCTCACAAGAGAACTTTCTTCAAACAGTTGATTACAATCAATCAACAGACAAAGGGAAAAAACTTCCTTCTCTTTAATCTACATTGTGAATACAAAATTATTTCATGTTTCTTGTAATTTATTCAATATATATTTGTTGGTTAACAAATTGGAGTTGTTATTATTACTTGAATCCTGTACGTGGAAGTAACATACACTGAGCCGTTACAAGCAAATACAAACTACATCGGAAGAATACATTTTTATAGAAAGATATCTTCTCAACAGACTTTCTTTATTTTTAGACTTAACGTAAAAACAAAATTTTGAAAAAGAAATCCTGGTTGTTATAAACAATTTTCGTAAAAAATCGACAGCCTCGGATTACTTGCGAGTTCATGTTACTACTTACTAACTAGTATTATATAATTTTTTTTTGTTTGTTTTGTTTAACTGTGTTTACTTAGATCAGATGATAAACAGTTAATTTTACTGTTTCTGATCTGATTTTAGGAAAAAAGAAAAAATTTAAAAATTATCTAAATTAAAATCTAAATAAATATTGGACAACGGATAAATGACTAGCTAGCATTGAAGCAAGGATACAAACAATATTAGAAATTTAGTTACACTTTTTCTTGTAAAAAAAAATCATTATTGTTTCCTTAGGAAAGAACATTTTTTAAAATTTGTTTGGTTTCTTAGCGTATTTTTCAAATTTTTTTTTATTCTATTTTTTTTTTGTTTTGCTGTTATACACAGAATATTTTTTTACAGTCTACCATCCTCTTTAACTTTATTTACATTTTCTCGTAAACTCGTTGAAAATAAGTCATTTCCATTCAAAATAATTATTTAAAATTTCTGGCACGGAATTTTTTAGCCTTTATTTAATTATCCAATCTTGATTAAAAAAAAAATACAAAAAGCAATTATTGAAGAAATAAAATAAATAAGCCATAATTATTATAAAAATATAATCAGAGGTTCACTATACCTGCATAATGGAAGACAGAAACAAACAAAAACACGATAGGATTAGTTTTTAAAGTAACAAATCCTTAATTTTCTTACGAATCCTTACCAAACACTGTTTCCTTCAGAATCTTCAATTCTTCATCCAATTCGTCTTCTTCGTCGTTATTTGACTGTTCATCGCCAGACATGATAAATAGTATAAGTGATGTATTCAATAGAAAGGACTGTACTTCTAAAATAGTATTATGAACTTAAAAAAAAAAACAAAAAAACTTTTGATTAAAAATAAAAATAAGTTTAACTTTACTCGTACAACAACATTTTATTTTATAGGTTAAACAAAGAGGGAGATAACTTCTCATTACTTTCTTTGAGCGGTGTTAAACGAAAGCATGTATCTTTCTATTAAAAAAATACTATCAGTAACCGGCTGCTGAATAGTGATTTAAGTGTAGCTTAGATGTAGTACAAGGCTGCAAGTAAGGAACACCCAGTGAGTATCGAAGTCAATACTCATTCATAATTGATCTAGCGAGACCGTCTATATCTTCGTTCTCTGAGAGTGAGACGCATTCTTAATTGATCCGACCGGATTACCAATGTCGTACTTCTCACCCGTGTCTAGTTTACCCAGCCTAATACTTTAACCTTCTTCGGCTTGGATATGTACACTGTATGCTGGATGAGAGGATTCTGAAGGTCCTTCTGTACAGGGAACTAGCCAACAGCAACAGGGCGACCTCATCTTCGCTTCAAGGATGTTTAAAAAAGGGAGATGAGGGCGATGGACATTGACATTGAGAGGTGGGAAGACGTCGGCAACGACCACACACGCTGAAGATTCGATTTACACCGAGAGTTGGAGCGAGGAAAGGAGAAACAAAGTCTTGCTCCCGAGTAGAAGCCCGCTCGAGGGAAAGAAAACAAGGCAACATTGAGGGAGAGCATTGTAATCGAGACTGTTACTCCTGTGTGGGCCTGCATAGACGTATCAGATTAAACAGCTGAGGCATAACTCTTTGGGTGCAAATCCAAGGTCCCTCAAGCAAGACTGATGAATGCCACATAGGATTAGGAACTTACTAAGTGTAGTATAAGGCTGCAAGTATGGAACACCCAGTGAGTATTGAAATCAATACTCAGTCATAATTGATCTAGCAAAATCACCTCTCTCTCTCTCTCTCTCTATCTATCTATCTATCTCTATATATGTATTCTTTAGGCTTTGAACCTGTATGCTGTACGATTATTTTCGACAAACGTTCATGTTCATAGCTCTTTCTTTTTTTAAAACCTTTTTTCCTTCGAGATTGATTTGACCATTAGCAAATCAAGAAACCGAAGGTTTTTCAAGACGAGTATATTTACCTATATTTATATATATATATATATATATATATTAGGGATTTACTAAGTGTAGCATAAGGTGGTAAGTATGGAGTACCAATTGAGGATCATGCTCACTACTCAGTAGTAATTGATCTAGCAAGACAATCCTACTATTACATCACAACAAAGTGTCATATCTCACAGAACACAATCTTAAGAATATACTCATTTCAGTAAGAGAAGTCTCTAGACCTATCAAAAGCCTCAATCCAAAAAAAGCCACTTGCCCAGACAAAATTCCAGTGTTCATCCTTAATATCAACCCAGAATTATCTCTGATCCTAGCAAAGTTATTTAACTGCTGCTTGAAGGATAAAGCTTTCTCTAGCATGTGGAAGGAGGCTAGCATATGCCTGATTTTCAAGAACGTGGGTGAGTGATTCTTCCCCTCCATGTATAGACATCAGTCTCCTCAGTATCATCAGTAAGCTGTTTGAAGCTTTAATCAATAAGAAGGTCATTGAGCACCTAGATAGGAACAACCACATGTGCAACGAGCAGTATGTGTTTCAGTCAGTCCAATCCATTGCTGATGTTCTAACTACCATTACACACAGGATTAGTGAGGCCCTTGATGACACACACACACGCACACACCACAAGGACCATAGCATTAGATATCTTGAAGGCCTTCGACAAAGTGTGGCACAAAGGTTTGCTGCACAAGCTCACCAGCTACAGAATCACTGGAAAAATTTTCTCAATTATAAAATCCTTCCTAACATGTAGCTCCCTGAAGGTAGTTATTAATGGCAAGTCCTCCAAAGCCCTGGCAGTCAATGCAGACATCCTCCAGAGGTTACTTCTCAGACCAACCCTCTTTCTGATTTACATAAATGATCTGCCCAAGAATGTATTCTGATCATTTGTAAATATCTATGCCAATGATATGACGATATACAAAAAATTCATCTATGCCAATGATACGACGATATACAAAAAAATTCTTAATGATCAGAGATTGGCAGCTGACCTCTCTTTTGATCTAACACTAGCTTCCCAGTGAGGGAAAAACTGGCTGGTTACATTCAATGCCTCAAAAACCAAACTGGTTACATTCCATCACTGCCGATCAGACCCCAAACTACTGCCAGTCATGATATACGGGTGTCCCTTCAAGGAGGCTCCATGTCTTGAGAGAATATTGAACCTCAAACTCATACCCGACCACAAGTGGAACTCTTATATAGGATCCATCACTAAAGATGCAGGTAAAAGGATCAACTTGTACCACTCAAGTAAGTACCAAACTCCTCATGCTCATCTTCTACCTTTATAAGAGCCAGATCAGGCCGAAAATAGAGTACTGTTGCCATATTTGGGTGAGAGCTGCCCAGACCTGACTTTTCAATCTTGATAGAGTTCAAAAGCCTCTCCAAGTCCTTGTTGGAAAAGAATTATTCTCTCTCTCACAGGTGAGATGTGCCAATCTATAGCTACTACTATGGAAAGTGCTTGGACAAACTACATTACTTGGTCCCACCAGTTCTAACCTTTATGGCTAGGACCCACCATACCACTTACATAGTAGCAAACCACCCACATTCTCTCTGTATTCTATCAGTGAGAAGTAAGTTCAGCTTCTTCCTATGAACCACTGCCTTGTGGAACAGACTCCCAAGAGTATGTTTCCCTGATCTCTACAATCTTAACCTGTTCAAGTCTAGAGTTAAACATTATCTTTCCCTCCTATCCATATAAACTAAACCCTTAACAACCCACTAACTCAAGTGGCATTAGGGCCTTGTACAAGGTGAACCTTACTGTAAAAAACAAAAAAAAATGAGCTTGACACTAAAATCTCCACTCATCTCTTTCAAAACATTACATATCAACTTCTTCAATATCTCTCTTCAAAAACACTCTTGGCATTAAAGTTTCAATTCTTTTCTTATTATTTTTTCAAATGAACAAAACTTTTAAAAACTCAATAATCACCACTCCTTTAATCTCTCCACTCCACTCCAAAACAATAACACTTAACAATTTCTTTCTGTTAACAACTTCACTACAAATATGATTTTGAACAATTCTCTTCTCTTTCAGTTCAACTCAGATTCACTGTAAATCTTTCCTGTGATTTTTCTGTCATTTTAATTCATGGCTCATTTATCAGAGTTCCCACAAACCAAGTTATCATAAGCCATCTTATTACCAAAATTTCCTTTATTTTTCAAAATATACATCACATCAAATCCACTACCTACTCCATTACCTATACCTCTGTAACAGCCTCTTTTAAGAAAATAAAGGAAATGGCTAACCCAAACGTCTCTTTCACAGCACTGTTGTAACCAGCATGTAACAAGTCCTCAGATTGGTCAATAGACAAACCAATGATAACCATGCCTTGTTTCCATTTTGGTGGACAATTTAGAAATTCTCTTTCTCTTTCTTTCTTTTGATGACTGACCCTAGGAGCATTAAAAATGTACTAAGCTGCTTTCTAACCAATAATAATGTAGCAAAGCCAAATGAATATGTACCATTTGAATAAATATCTCTAATTTTATATATATACATATATATAAATATATATATATATTTTTTTTTTTGTTGATATTTGTTATTTTAATTTCATGATTCTTTTGTTGTAGCTCATTATTAAAAGTGGACCTACATCATGTATAACTGTAATAGTGTCCACAACACCTCCTTATTCACCTTTCAATTAGCATGATTTCTGCACAGCCACAGGCACTAAAAAACTACCACATTAAACACAATATTCACATTGGTTAACACCAACCAATGAAACATCTTCCTACTAAAATCAAAATCTTAGTTGGGGAGCCCATCATCAGGTATAAAAACCCTGACCCCATACAGCCCAGGGGAGACATTCCAAGAAGGCATTTCACAAGCCACATGACTCTTCGACAAACATTTCCACTCTTTGTAGATTTCTCATCACAAGAATATCTGATGAAAACACTATGAACTTTATTTCTACAAACTTTCAACTGCTCAACCACGAATCCAGTGGGTCTTTCAGGTAAGTATTCCCCATCACCAAAGTTCTATTATGTATTCATTATTGTAATAAATGTTGTATTGATTTAACTCAGTAGTACTCTCAGTTTCATATTATTGATTGTGGCAGAAGAAAGAAAGAGAAAAAAAACCTTCACAAACAGATACAACAACAAGAACACGCTAACCCCAAATTTCTACCTTCCTTTTCTTTCTCAATGCTGACTACAACAATATACATTTCAGTAATATTCCTTGATTACCATGTTTTCACAAAAACACTTTAAATCAATACTTCCCATGTTCCTCTGGACAAATCTTCTGGTAATCCAATATTACAAATATTCACATGGATTGAACTCACAATTACTATGTCACGAAATTCATGAACCAATGCTTTAATCTATTAGGTCCTATGTCCCTTGAGACAACCTAGAAACCATAATGGCCAAAATATGACAATAACAACAAAGATGAAAATATTAGTCCTGTTGGGTTTACCAAATATATGTGGACAGGTTTAATGGTATGTGCCATAAGTACAGATATTTACCAAAACATTAAAAACCAAAAAATAAATATGGCTAAGGAGAAGTTGGAAGAACGTATATGAAAGTTTTATTTTAAAAGGAAACATGCTAACAAAGTTTTGAAATGTGTTATATGCCTTCTCTCTGATCTGGAAAAAGAAAGCTAGTGTGTATTACAACAACTGGTCCTTACTCACAAATCCAACAATTTGTAAGTCATACATAAAATTTCTTGTTATTGTTAATTCCTGTTTTTTTCCTTCATTTCTGAATATATTGGATAATAATAACTACTACTACTACTACTAGTAGTAGTAGTAGAAGAGGAAGAAGAAGAAATTACCAAGCACACATACTGAAAGATTGTGTTAACCCAAAATGCAGATTCCGTGACAAATATCCAGAAACAATTGACTATTTTATATCAGGTTGCATGGTATTAGCACCCACTGAATATAAAACTCAGCATGAAGGAGTGGGATAATATCTGCACTGGAATATCTGCACTTTTACAAGAAGAAAACTGCAAAAAACTGGTATGAGCACCATCCATACCTGGTTACAGATATAGAACCTGCAACGGTTTTATGGGACTTTGCAATACACACAGAAAGAACAATTAAAGCTAATCACCCAGACATAATAATCAAAAAACAGAATATGCTTTCTTACTGACATGGCAATTCTTGCAGATTACAATTCATCTTTGTAGATCATCAAAAAATATCAAAATACAAGGATCTTGAAAGTTTGTCTATATTTCTGAGATGAGGTATTACGTACATTATTTACATTATTCGGACTATTGTCCTCATCTTTGAAACGTTGTGATAAATATGGCGACAAAGATGAGGACAATAGTCCGAATAATGTAAATAAGGATCTTGAAGTAGAAATGTGGCACATGAGGACATCAATAATTCCAGTTAATAGTTGGAGACATCGATTTGATTGGAAAAGCTTCCGATAGACTCATTGAAGGGATTCCTGGTAGCCCATGTCTTAAAGAAATACAAAAAAAATATTGTACTCACAAGTACGGCTCACAGCTTACATCAATAAATGATGTAAAATGTATGTGATTTTAGGTTGTCTATTTTTTTTTGTTTTATGTTTTTTTTTACAAAAATCTTCAGTGGGAAATATCATGATGCCATTTCTGACCTGAGGTCTCTGGTTGGAACCCAGAAAGAAATGAGTATACAACAGAAATCAAAGGAAATAGTAATAATGATGATGATGATGATGGAACAAAATCATTAATCCCCAAGAAAACATGTCTGCCAGTAAATTACTGGAGTTGAACAAATTTAAAGGCAAGCAATATTAAAAGATGGTGTAATGATGGTTAATAGATAAATAAAAGTTCAAAAGATAATTTTTCTGAATCTTCATTTACTTTTTAATTAAATATATCAGTTGATGTAAATATGCATTAATTGTTTTAACTCTTTTCAGTTTCTACTTTTTAGCTTTATTTCTAAATGGATTAAGTCATTGGTTTATGAATTTAGTGACATAGTAATTGTGAATTCAATCTGTGGGTCAGGCAGTATGTATTTGGGCTCAGTAGAAATGGGGTGAGCAATAACTGAGCAGTACTAAATGAGAACTAAATGAGTGGACAGTAGATTAAATGAAGGGTTCAGTTCAAAATTCCCTGAAGGTTACCCAGATCGATAAATACCTGATAAAGCCTGGAGAGCACAAAAACAACAAAGATGAGGACAATAGTCCACATGTAAGTAATGTAAATAATATCATCTCCTCATCCCAGAAAAAAAGAATAGTTGTGAAAAATGATTATCACTTGTGTCCTGAGGGATCATGATTTGAAAACAAATTTTTTGAGGACTTAGTTTATCCGAATAATAATATTGCAAGAATGATTTGAATAAAAACTGAATGATTAGTCAATTAGACAATTATATTGTAAGTACTAGTAGAGTGATCTGGGGCATAGGGGTTAAAATGATCAGTTGATTTACCCACATCAAGAAAATTAATGAAGGATGATAATGACAAATAAACACACAGGTAATTTTAATGAAACAAGATAAGGAATTTATTCATGAATTTACATGCTTGAATTAGTGTCACTAGCTTATTTCAGGAAAATAAATCAGAATTCTTAAAGCCCATAGTTCTAGTGTATTGTCATAAAGAGGAAATGTTCATACAACTGATTAAATGACCTGACAAAATAATATTCAAATATGTTTAAGACAAAGGTAAGAGAGTTTGTTGCTCACTGATGGCATATATGGATTCAAAAGTAGACAAAGAGAGATAGTTTGAAATACTTACCTTTCATGGATTGTTGAGAAAAAATTCTTTAAAGTGCAATGTGCTGGTGAGAGGCTGATAATATAATTGGTGATTAATTTTATACTGGTAACTACTTAAATGTTGGTCATGAGGAACTGTATTGAAACCTTTCGCATGATTTCAGACACTCATCTGATTAATTTCTCTCTCCATTTTATATAAAAAAAGAATTTCACATAGACTTGCTACTTTTTTTCCTCATTCTTCTTTTTGGCTCACTGGATAATTTTTGTGAAGGCAAGGTTTTCATTGGTTCCAAAACAATTTCACATAGGCTTGCAAATTTCTTTCTTCCTTCTCGGCTCACCTGTCAATTTCTGTTAAAGGCAAAAATCTCACATAGGCTTGTAAATTTCTTTCCTTCTTCTTCCTCAATCCTCCAAATATGAAGGGACTTATTATTTTGCACTCACTACACCAGTCAAAATATTAAAATAGTATTCTTTTGTCTTGTTTATCAAATACTGATTGCCAACACAAATGTTTTATGTTATTATTTTCATATTTATTGATTAACACAGGAGGAGGAATTGGCATTTATTATTAAACAAATCATTTCCTGAATACTAAAAACAGTACTGATAAAATGAATACCAATGAAGTATAACAGTAAATAACAACACATTTTTATAGAAGTTGTTGGGTTGTTATTTTATAATGACTCCCTATATCAAGAAGCTCCCAAACAAGAATAAATAAATACAAGGTACTAAAGGGAAATGAAAAGAAGGGTGCCAAAATACATTTACCATTTTTATTAAATGTAAAATAATATAACGTGACATAAATATGGTACTTGCAATAGATGAAGTTTGCACGCTAGAAGATTACTACCTTTAAAAGTTAAGGTGAGGTCATCAGCTATCATCTATGAATATCTTTGTTTTCCATTGTGTGAGTCTGGACATTGGTTGCAGTATGTCTTAATGTAACCTCTTCTCAGGACTGGACTAAATGTGGCAAGGCCCCTAACCCATCTTGGTTATCCCTAACTGTGCAAAGGATACTAACTCACCTCAGTTATCTGCTCACTAGGCATGTGGTTCTATCTGAAACCCTACAAGTTTGTTTTCTTTTTTTTACTTCAAAATTAAAGTTTTGTTTGATAATGCAATAAATATAGTATTCACTTTTTTAATAAATTGAATATTTTAAATTTCTTCTATGTTATTCATGAAACAAATGTTATACTATTTTAATCAAGATTCTTTCTGATTCATAGCTACATTTCACTAGACATGCTGGTCAGATGTGAGCACTAAGAAAGCAAAACCCAAAATAAAAAAAAGTTATCTTTTACACAGGTGTTCACATCAAAAATCTAAAATACACTAGCCAATCATGAATGTTGCTGCCAAAAAACAAAAAAAGGATAAGCTTGGGAGCTAGTACCTATTAAATAAAATATATAAAAATACACACCTTGCCAAGAACAAGCATTTCAGCTCAACAATTCAACCTCATCACATGACAACTGACAAATTTGCACACCTCACCAGTGTTGATTTCAACCCTGAAGATAGATGGATCAACTCCCCAACAACACCACACTCATGCGTCCACGAGTCTTCACTAATCTACTCCAGGCCTCTCTGCTGACACTAACAATCACCTCATAACCCACTACCCATACTTGGCCTTACTAACAACGCCCTTACACCTAATTGCTTTCCTTACTAGTGGCAACTAAAGAACCATAAATCAACAATTTTGTCACCTTTTCACACGACTATGTATATATTCTGAAAATTGATCAATACACATTGTTGAAACTTTAATCCTTGTTTGTTCTCTCCTTTACAACCATACACTCATTATGACACAAGGAACTTTTTTTTTATAAAACAAAACATCATATACATGGCTAATCGTTTTCATTTTTTATGTCATTGTAAGAAAATATTTTTTAAAATTTATTTCAATATTTCATTATTATATTTTATACTAGCAGTAGAGCCCGGCGTTGCCCGGGGATATAACAGTAAGAGATAGATCAAGTATCCACCATCATAAAGACTGAAAAATAAAATTGACAAAGATTATTGTTTAAGGTTGACAGACACGCATGTCTTAATTAGTTTTTTTCTTTTTCTTTTTCTATGAATTGGTCAAACCCAAACAAAAACATTGTTTTCAATCGTTATGAGTCTACTGATTGAATAGAATTTTATTATAAACAATTGTCGTGTAAATGGAATTTTTAAAGCATTCTGAATGTAAAAATAAAGAAAAAAGTGTGCAAGACAATAACAAACACTACATGCCAAAAAAAAAAAGTGAAGTTTTGTTGAAATCAGTTGAATTTCTGGTAGGTAGCCTTTCTGTAATCTTTTAATTTTACAATTTATGATTTTTTACTTATTGAATACAGTAAAAAAAATTACATATTTTGCTTGTGGGGATTCATAATTAGAATTCTGATTTGAATATATTTTCCACTCGTTGTTTCTAATGCCAAAAAAAAAAAAAGTGAAGTTTTGTTTTATCGGCTGAAAAATATAGGAAATCTGCTCCCATAAATTTTAAAGTAACCCACACACACAAACGACCTGATGTGAGTTGTCCCCCTTCCATTTTCACGATGTCTCTTAATCGTGTTTTCAAATTGATTTTATGCAAAAACAATTATGTTTTTCCCATTTTTGGCGCTGTTAGAACCACCACAAGGTAATTTTATGTAGTCCTGTGAAGTTTTGTTGAAATCGGTTAAAAATGTAGGAAATCCGATCCAGGATATAAACGTTACAGACACACACACAATCTGCGTTTTATAATAAGATTATACATTACACTTATAAAAGTTAGCAATCATTTCACCATTCAACATAATGTAAAAGAAAATGACAGATAATTATGTTGAATTTTCAACGATAAAATAAAAGGAACAACTATATATGTAATTTTTCTAAATTAACATCAAAGAAAAAAAAATATCATTTTATATTTATTTATAGTTGCATGATTTTGACTTTATTAGAATAATATACTAATTTTTTATATAGAAATGAAATAACCTGACTTAAATTTGCTTTACGAAATTGAAATAAATAACATTTTAAAAAATATTTCAATATTCTTACATCAATTCTTGAATCCAATGACAATAGCTTCTATAGGAATGTATTCATTTTTTAAAAAAATATAATATTGTTGGATGTGAAATATTATTTCATAATTCAGCATTGTTAATTATATAATTTCATAATGTTGGATTACCAAATATTGAGAATAAAGACATTATTTGTGAAGACATTTTAAAATTAAGAGACAAATTTATCTCCCTTATACTGTAACTTCGTATTTTCATTTTGCATTTTTTACAAAAAGAAAAATTGATTGAAAATTCTCCACTGAGTAACAAGGAACAAATACATCAAATTTAACAATAGAATATGTAACAATCGATTAATTAAGATGAAGAAAAGAAAGTAATAATGAAATATTCAAACTATTCAAATGCAAAAACACTAAATATGCCTGAAAATATTACAATACAAAAACATTTGTTAGTAATGAAAAATGACTGTATTTAAAATTGAACATAAAATATTGTGGTGAATGCAAATAGAGAGAATTTCATATGTTATTTAAGTGATTATTAAAAAGTAATTGATAATGGAATTTAGTTAAATATTAAAACATTCAACTAGATGGTCAGTCTAATTCCAAAAACAATAGTATATAAATCAACTTTGTTTTACAAATGGTGTTGTTACAGAAAACAATGACATCACCATGAGTAAGTTTTAAACTGTAGTGACCCAAATTTGTGTATTAACCTCCAGCACATCATAAGTAAAATATCAGTGTATTTGCTACATAATTCTCCACTGGAGGTACATTTTGAATTCTTTGTATTCTCTATCTTGTATTTGTATTTCTTCCAAAATAAAATAATCTCTCCATTACTTGTTTGATAACTTTCTACATGAACTGACATTGACTATTTATTTAAGAACTTTATTGACTACACATGACTCAACCATAAGTAACACTTATATTAACTTCTTTAAAATGTTGTTTAATATTTCAAAATTTGTATTTTTTTAAATAATCAGTATTACAGCAAGTAATGTTTGATTTTATCTTTTACTATTTTCCTCTATGTTAGTCTTTTGTTAATATAGTGCTGATAGAGTACATACTATAGTACATAAATGGAAAAATATTATTAAATTCACAATTAACTATTGTGCAGATTTGTAGATTATGATCTTGGATGTAGTTGAAGAGATAATTGAGATATTCTTTTACTTGTGACTCTTGCTGAAGAAAATGCTTGTTTATAAATACTACATACATTAAGTTTAACAAATGTTGTAACGAACATGCGCGGAAGCTTCCTTGAACTGCGTGTGTGTGTGTTGTCGCCAGACACACCTTGGAGTACCATAATGGACTTGACTGAGGACTACAAGAAGAAGACGTGTGAGTCGTTTGGCAGTCTTGGGTGCCGTTTTGCTCATTTGCTGTTGTAAAGTGTTCGTTTGGAAGAGAAGGCATTCGTTTCAGGTTCGCAAGAAGGTGTTCATTTCAGGTTCGTAAGTAGGCGTTCGTTTTTGTGTCACAAGAAGTTGTTTTTTTTTCCCTGTTTTCTTGCACAAATGTTATCAATGAATGCATTTTTTATCGTATCATCACCATTAAATAATATAGATAGAAAAATAAATAAACAAATAATAACAAAACGACCAAAATTTCGCCATCTCTAAAACAGATGTATATTCAGAATCACTAGACCATGACCTACCAAACAGAAACAGCCCTAACCAGGTTATGAACATCATAGTCTAACAAGCAAATCAGAAACAAGAACAGTTCCCAACCAGGATATAAGGTTACTAATCAGAAGCAAAGTAGCAATTTCAGAGCAGATCTCTAGATATGTTTATAACAAGATGTAAAGTCAACTTAAATCAGAACTGATGAATTAATTTAATCAATTCTCCACTTCAGTAGTCATCGTAACATACCCAGAGCCAAAATATGGCATGCATGGCCCACACAGTTTTGCAAAGACTCATACAATATCAATCTTCTTCTACTACTAGCATATAAGATGTCCACACAGTCCTGCATTCACACTAAAACATATATACTTCCTTCACCCACATTTCAAGCAAGGTGACTGTTACATTTGAATACATGTGTATCTACATTCCCCTGGACACACACACACACACTCTCTCTCTCTCTCTCTCTCTCTCTCTTTCATTTACATTTGAACTCTTGGACCTCCAACTTATTACTCTACCCTTCTGTATATATATTGTGTTATATAAAAATTTATTTTGTATATATTAACACTTTCTGCATTTTCTTTCAATCCTTGCACAAAACCAATATAGTTCCATGATGGGAATAGCCCTCATCACCCATCATATTAGTCCTTATTTATATTTGGTAGGGAGTTTAGGAAGATGGTTATTTATGGTTATTTAATACCAGCAATTAATAAATATTCCTCAATTAACAGTAATTATTATAATCTTATGATATAACACCCTTTGAAAACATTCTGGAAAAAGAATCAATTTCATAATAAACCTTTCTTTTAAAAAGTTTAGTTTATAAGTTCAGTTCAGTTTGATATAATAAAAAGTTTTACACAATTTTGACTCATGTAAATTAACAAAATCCCTAAAAGTATCATTGCCCAAAATGCAGTGAGCCCTTCCATATCAATGTCTTATTTCATAGTCACCATCTCAGATATTGATGAAATTTCTGTAGGTGATACCTGCACTAGAAAAAGAAAATCTTCATTAAACCTATAGTTCAGAAGTTATGACCTCTTAATATAGATTTGCCAAAAATGCATACTGAGAAATGTAGCTGAAATTTGGCTTTGTCATCTGACAATTAAAACAATCATTTCTCATTTAATTTTAACTCTGTCCATGTAGTTTCACGTTTATAGGCCTTTCAAAATAGTAACATTGCTAATTAGTGTTTTTGCATGGATTTACAGCTTAGAGAGACTAAAGCAAGAACAATAAAATAAAACGAAAGCAATGAAATACAATATCCACTTGATTATAATCATTTGATATATTGCCTTGAATAAAACATTGAATCATTGATTTAAAAAAATTAAATAATTCCTTGTTTATCAAAATTTACAACCACTACAGTAAAAAAAAAATCTCAAATTTTATATGTTTTAAAAACATGAGGAATATGTTAGGCAGTTGAATACAACAAGATATCCTTTCACAATACAAAGTAATAAAGTTTAGAGTTCTAGTTTACAGTTAATTTTGAAACATGGATGTATTTCAGCAAATATTGATGTTTTTGAAATAATTTCAATATAATTTTATGTTGTAAATTTTTATGCTTAAAAATTTATACAAAAGTAGGCTCATCCAATCAGTGGCTAGTATTCATTTAAAATTGTATAATGCCTATGCATTATTTAATTAACAATTTTTCTTGGAAAAGGGTCTAGCCTTTTTTGGGTAACCATGTGACCCAAGAGGGTATAAAAACTAAAGCACATGAATCATGAGCCAGAGTGAGACCAGAAGTTTCCAACAGGAAACCTGCAAATGTTTGTGAGAATCGCAGCCAAGTACAGTGAATCTGAAGAAATCTTTTTTCAAATATCACATCAGAATTTTCAATGCTCACTACAAAAAAGAAGCTGCCTCAACTCTTATAAAAACTGTATGACAAGTAATGTACTAAAAAACCCTTTTTCTCACACATTCATTCAATTTCAAATTACAATGTTTTCTAAAAATATACCTGACACATTTCACAAAGAAAAAATATATTAAGTGATAATTCTATTTCAATAACAAATTTATCATCTTACAAGCTCACATACCAAGCTCACAACATTTGTTAAATTCATTCATTCTCAAATTTATTATTTTAAATCCTATTTCTTAATATGTGATGTAATTGTAACAGATATAAATAAAAGGAAATCTCTCTGTGAACCATTCACAGTTAAAGGCAGACAACTTTGTTCGTTTTATAAAAATATTCTTGTGAGCAAAATTTACTGCTTTGTTTTAAAAGAACAGTATTTTACAATTTAAAAATTGACATACAAAAAAACAAAAAAAAAACAAAACAAATCAAGACATCAAATCTTACCTTGACTGAAATGTTCCAGATGAAAAGACAGTTTTGTGTAATATTCACTGTCACAGAAACTATTATTCTAACACGGTTGCCCCACCCCCTTAACCTCCGACATCTTACTCTCTGGGTTGAGGGGTCTACTTGGTCCTAACCAAACTTAAGGGAGTGGCCATAGGTCCCCTGAGCATCCGTAGATTATTCAACCGGTGCACTGGTTTAATCCTGCTTCCTGCCCACGTTGTGTTTGGTTTGATCCAGAAAGCAGAAGTGATGTTCATCCATTCATGGTCAACTGAAGATGTAGACATGGCTGGAGAGTCTGCACTAAGAAATTTAGAATGCAGCAAAAAAAAAAAAATTAATATCTGCAGAAAGCCGGACAAACAACTATTCAATGATTGAATTGTTAATGTCTTTTATATAACAGAAAAGAATAGTATAGAAAAGTAACGGTTTACAGAAAAGAAAAGTAATTGACGTAAAAACACATACACTGAATTCTGGACAGAGAGAGAGTATGTTATGATTAACTTCTTGTTAAATTGTCTCAGAATGATATACGACTCTTGTGATGGGGGAATAAGATTTCTGTGCGCGGATTAAAGTGTATAGTGACGTTCCTCCTTAGCAGTAGTAACAGTAGTAGTAATATTAGTGGTAGCAAAAGCAGTGGTACTTATATCAACAGTACATGTTAGCGGATGCTTTGTTCTAATCTCTGATGTCACTTTCTCTTTTTCTTGAGTTTCCATCTCGACTCTCCACTGTCTCTAGCCCAACTCTTGCCCTAGCTAATTCTCTTCTGTCTCTCTCTTCTGTCTGCCTCTTCCGTCTCTCTCTCTCTCTCTCTCTTCCATCTGCCTCTTTCATCTCTCTCTCTCTCCTCCGTCTCCCTCTTCTGTCTCTCTCTCTCTTCCGTCTGCCTCTCCTGTCTCTCTCTCTCTTCCATTTGCCTCTTCCGTCTCTCTCTCTCCCATCTGCCTCTCCCGTCTCTCTTTCATCCGTCTGCCTCTCCCATCTCTCTCTCTTCCATCTGCCTCTCCCGTCTCTCTCTCTCTCCTCCGTCTCTCTCTCTTCTGTCTGCCTCTCTTCCGTCTGCCTCTCTTTCGTCTCTCTCTCTCTTCCATCTGCCTCTCTTCCGTCTCTCTCTCTCTTCCGTCTGCCTCTTCCGTCTCTCTCTCTCTCTCTTCTGTCTGCCTCTCCCGTCTCTCTCTCATCTGTCTGCCTCTCCCATCTCTCTTTCATCCGTCTGCCTCTCCCGTCTCTCTTTCATCCGTCTGCCTCTCCCATCTCTTTCTCTTCCGTCTCTCTCTCTCTTTCTTCCGTCTCTCTCTCTCTGCCTCTCCCATCTCTCTCTCTTCCGTCTGCTCAAAGCTTGCCTGTCTGTGTTTTTCAACATAACTACGTGTTTATATAGATAAAACTAGGCTGGTTACAACTGACCCTTGGCCCCACCACTTCGCACACGATTATCACAGGGTTTTGGCTGCTTCAACCAAAATCATACTCAGCTGTATTTCAATTTTTAATCGATAAAAATTATTTTAACTATTTCTGTTGTCCTCTGATGACCCAGATTCAATGGGCACAACTTCTGCTCTAGATCAAATTTCCTCATCAGTAAACTAAATGCTCTGATCTAATTTTGCTATCCAAATCTTCTACAATTTCACTAAAATAAAAAATATACATGTGTGTGTGTTTCCCAGACTCTCTCTGTCACATTATGAGCAATACCTTTTAAAAGAAAATAGTGAAACTTTCCTGAAAGCAAACAAAAGAAAAACATAAAAAGTTCCAAAAGATACAATCTCTCTGAATTTTATTTCAGCAACAACAGATGTAAATTTCTGTATATAAATTGAATTAATTTTTAGGTTGAGTATCTGTTGTGTTGATACTCAACCTAAAAATTTCAAAAGGTCATAATTTCTTCTTACTTATAAGTAGGTTTTCTGTTTCTCTAGCAAGAGTATTATCTACTGAACCTTCATTAAAATCTGAGATGATATGTATGGAAACTTTTGAAATATTGGACCCAGTAAGATTGGTGTTAAAATGTGGTAAGAAAATGTTGATACAGCAGTATATGTAAAACTTAGCCTGGATATAATTATTTTGTAAAATTTGACTATTTCAATAATTAGCCTCTTAGAATACTACTTAAAAGAAAGTCACTGATATATTTTATGTTCACAGGGAATATATTTATATGAATTAGGTAGTAAGTGAAAATCACTTAATTGTAGTAATTACTTAGATGAGAAAATTTTTGAATCAAAAGTATATATTTAAGAGGCAATATTCAAAAGGATCAAATTTGTTGGCTGCCCTTCCATGTAATCATTAACTTCTAATTTTTAAATTATAATGAAAAGGGAACACTGAATAAAAATATATTTTATTGTTGATATAGTAGAAACTAAAAAGTAACCTGATAATGACGTTATTGTTAATAAAATTATTGTCAATAAAATGCCCTTTATTTGATGATACTTTAGGTATTTTGTTTAGAATTATTTTTATTTCCAATGTTAATGGTTTAGAAAAGAAAATTTTGTTATACATCTGGAAGACTTTTATTTAGGGACTCGTATCCATAGCACCGTTACTTTTCATAGTTTTAAACGTTAAAGAGAGTGAAAGAGAGAAAGTTTTAGAGAGTCACGCAACATCCAACCAGGTGGACCGACCCCAAAACGCGAAAGGCACTTTCTTTACGGGGATATTAACTAGTATCCTTCCAGGGGAACTTAACGGAATTATATTGAAAAAAAGGTTTTTTAGATAGCGGGAAAAAAGTAAGTATCTTTCTAATATGCATTTTGGAAACACCTGATTTTGGGTAGCAACTGTTGCTATGCAGACAGTCACTCACGCTTGGACGATGAATATTATTGCCTCTGTCATCTAGAAAATTAAAACATTTGACTATGACAAAAATCATATAATCTTTATTTGTAATCATATTTGTCTTCTCACGTGTGTTTCGCTTTACCATTTAAACAAAAATTTACAATTAAAATTAAAAATGTTCTTCATAAGCTGTTTTGTTTGCACATATTGCCAATTAATTCTTGACAAATCCTGTTCTTTCGTTTCAAACAGCGGAAAGTTTTTTTAAGTGATGAATAAAAAAAATTAACGTTAAAAAAGTTAGTTAAAGTACCTGCCAAGTTTTCAAAGTTTAAGAAATTGATTCAAAATTAAAAATAATGATCAATTCTAGTTGTCAGTGTTTAAAAGGAAAACTAAACATCACAATGTCTTAATAATTTTATTAGCTAAAAATACGAAATTTCTTCATTAATTCGATTTCACTGTTCTCTTCTATTCGATTTCCAAGTTTAAGTTTTGTCAGTTTGTTGTTGTTATTAACTTTCAAATCTGTTGCTTGGAATTGCAATTCCAATATCGTTAATAAAAATAAGGATTTTAATTTAAACCTCCGACGAAACTCGAACTCGCTTTCCCTGTCTGTGCATTTTTATTTTTAATCTTAAAGAAATTAGGTTTCTTAATGTTCTATTTATGATCTTTCGTGTACAAATGTATGCAAAATAACAGTTCTCTCTGAGACAGAAAATATATGGAGCAACAATTTTTTTTTAACCTTTCTAAACAGTTTTTTTTTTTTTTGTAACCAAACCTTTTTTTTTAATTTAATTCTTAAAAGAAAGAGTTAAGAAGAAAACTGAAAAAAAAAAAACTTTTTAGGGTTGTTTAATTTGTTAATTTTATTGTAGTTTTTTAGCTTTGTCAATTTAAGTAGCTTAACAATTTTTATTACTATGAATATATTCAATTTTGTATTCTTCAGACATAGTTGGGCATGTGTGTGCATGTATTGTAATGATGTCATTTTTTTTATATTTTTCCTTTTCCAAATAGTTAAAAAAAAGACTGACTTGACAGTTTTATGGCTGATAAAATAAAATGAGTACCGCTATAAGTAACTATAACAGTAACATTGTTAATAATAACACAAATGTACTCACAGTTGTACTCTGATATGATGATCAAATTGATCATATATAAAAATAAAGTATATGCTGAGATTAGTAGTTCACTCAGGATATTTCAAAACTCGAAATACCTGGAAGAAATAAATAAATGAAATAGTCTACAGAAAAAAACTATTACTAATATATGTATTTTAAATCACAAATGTTTTAAATAATAATAAAAAGTTGTTGGTAATTTTTCTCTCTTTTTGAAGTTAGAAAAATAATTACATCTAAGAAAATTGGAGGTTATCTGGAGAAACGCGTCTACTAGCCATATTGGGATGGAAGAATGTGCATAGGTCTGTGAAGACTGAAAGTATACCAAAGATTTGTACTGGTAACTGTACTAATACCAGGATGACGAAAAGTACTAAAAAGATATGTGTGGAATTGATCGACTGAATACTTGTCACACAATACAAAGAAAATCTATGTGTACATTTTTACACTGTCTGAATGAAGAGATGCTGATAATTTCTTAAGCCGATCCACTTTCCAAAATCTAACCAACCATAATGACCCAACATTTTTATTTTTAAATTTGTTGTTTTTTTTTTTTTTTTTTTTTTTTTTTTACGATGATTCTTCTTAGTTATTTTGGTCAGGTCGAAATTTTTTTAAACACTCCCTCCTCAGTCCTCATATATAAATTAATGAATTAATGTATTTTAAATAATTGTAGAAGGGTAGATCTGTGATTTTGAGCAGGGTGGAGTGCAAATGTAAATATTGAGGGCACTGTTAGTGACGATCAATGTTTTTTGCAGGGTGTTTCGACGGGGCATTAATTTTTTTTTTTTTTTTTTTTTGTTTTTCCTCTTATGTTTCAGTTTAACGTTCTAGAGATAGAATTGACAAGAGTAAAATAAAAGTACACAAATATATTTGCCCATAATCCAATAAATCTATAAAAAAAAAAAAAATATAAGTATACCTTTCCAGCCTTCAATTTAAATTTAAAACAAAACAAAATATATTTTTGTTTTGAAAGTTATGATTACTTTTGGGTTTATTGGGGTCGTATATTAAAAATAAAAAGTAAAAACTATTGCATTTTGTTACTTTGTATTTTTCTCAGCGGGGCAAGGGTTCGCTACGACTTATCCTATATCCTTCATCTCTGCGTCAGTAATGAATAGTAAGAAAGAGGGTATCAGTTATGCAGGACCCATTTAGGGAAGATTTCGCGTTTTTAGGCTATATTTTTTACTAAATGAATAGAATTGCCAGAAAACTCATTCACAAAAAATAATGTCTAAGGCGATGGTTCCATTTAATTTTAGTATTTGTTAAATTTCTGTTGAGTTAAAGATACCATAATTTTCTTTTAAATTTATTCTGACTGCAATTTTTGTTACAGTATCTGCTGCTTACCTTTTAGTGCAACTACACAGACAAATGTGAGTTTAGGTAGAATATTTTCTGTAGTTCAGTGAATACACAAAAATAGAAAGAGGAATAACACAATGTTTTTTCAGTAGATTTATTTAACCTATACAGTGAGACAATCTTAAGAAAATAAGACTTGTAGGATTGCTTATTGGGAGACATAATTTTAACAATATACACAGATGCTGTGTTGAAAACTTGAAAAGAAAACTGAAAGAATTCTTAAACAAGATAGCCAAAGAAACCAAGAAGAAAGGTCTTACCATTAAGACATAGTTGTCGGCATAAGACAGCTCAAGGTATTGAAGATGTTCTAATCAAGCAGATAAAGATTTTTATTTCTATCTGGGCAATTTAGTAAGAGATGACAGAAAGTGACACAGAATCCAAGGGTACATAGGAATAGCAAAAAATGTCTTTCAGAAACAAAGGCGAGTGCCGAATGACGAACTGCCATGTAATATCTAAATTCCTTTGTGGCAGCGAGTGTTGGACAGTCTTCTCAAAGATTAATGAGATGAAGTAAAAGATGTGGTTTTATTGATGAATGCTAAGAATACCAGATAGAACATGAAAACTAGGATCTACAATCAGAATCATACAACTGAAATTCCTAGGACATATAATCCCATTGACCAGCACTGAATGTAGACTGTGGTGTCCAGTCACCACCCCCTTTCCAAATTTGTACATGCAGATTGTGCGTGGGGTCTTCATCTACACTACATCTCCAATTTTGTAGGTTGCATTCTCCTTGCATGCTGGTGGAGATATAATGTCTATCACTTTTGCCTTCACCTGTTAGGTGTACATTCCATTTTCCACACTGAAGAGGATGATGTATTTATTGTCCTTTGGTGTTATATTGTAGAGATACACTGCTTTCTGGAAGCAATGTGCTTGATGGTGTAATGGCCTCTTTCCACTATGCCATTCCCTGCCAGGAAATGAGTACATCAAAAGTGCAAGTGGACACCCCAGCCTTCTGCGAATTTTCTGAATGTGCTCTCACAGAATGCCACACCATTGTCAGTGAGTAGCTCGGTCAGTAGTCCTCGTTTGAAGAATATTGACTCCAGCTGCCTGATGACACTGGCAGAGTCCTGAGGAAACAGTGGTATCAGATGGAGAACCAAGTGGAGCTACAATTAATCAGTGTCAGGTGGTGTCTGCTGCTAAGGTGGGTCACATCCACTCCTACTCAGCCCCAAAACAGGAGAATAAGCCTTACATCGAAAACTGCCATCCATCTTAAATGCCAAAATAACTTGTGAAGAATCTTCTGCCTATGTCTTCTTTACCACATTCTCATCTGTACTACACACCCCTTTCATCATCTTCAGTGTTCTTTCTCTCTACTAGCAAGCAATGTAGCCCCCTTATGTAGTAAGCAGCAGGTGTTAATACATTTGCATAGGTGTGATGTCCATTTCATAAAATAATGGTCGTTGCATACGTGTGCCTGTAGGTTTCAAACTGGATTTCCTGCTACCACTGCGGCAATTCAAACATGCTTCATACTAAGCCATACGTAAGCCATGCTCTGCGTTACTATACAGTGAATGACCTATTTGATAAGTTTGTGTGAATAAATGGCAGAGCGGAGGCAAAGAAGGATTGTAAAAGTTACTTAGAGCAACAAAAGACAAGAAGCTGTAGAGATCCATGACCACGTAAATCCTGAAATTGATTGTTATATATTCTCGGGTTGTGGGATCATCCATGGTGAGCATCCCTGCATTTATTGCTTCTTACATTTAGTCAGTTTTAGGTATATGAGCCTAGAGAAAATGTTTTAATACCTCCCCTTATTACTAATTTATGGTGTACAGTAAGAAAACTTTTCATGACAGCCATAAAATGTGATGGTTTTTCCTGTGGAAATGAATGCACACAATATTTATTTTTGTATGAAAATATAAAAGAATATAGTACAGGACTGAAAACTTTGGGGAAGAAGGTGTTATCTTGAATAATTTATCCTGGCATTAACTTAGCCACATTTACTGTCCCAAGCATTATTCATTGTTTCTTTTTACCATAACATAGCATTTATTGTGAATCTTTCATACAACATTTATCCAAAAGTTACGTTTGTGCAAATAATAAAAATATATTTAAAATTTCATGTGGGGAAAGAAATAAAAAAATTGATTTATATACTACAATTTAAAATTTTTTCTTTGATCATTAAAATGAAAAAAATTTACAAATATGTCTCCTAGCACAAACAAATATGGCAAACAAAAAAAAAAAATTAACTGGTCAAAAAAAATGATGTGAGAAAAATTTTCTTTTTGTGTGTTCAATTCTTTTATAAGATGAGAAAAAAAATTTCTTTCTTGTTCCTACCCAGACTAAATACAGACACTGCAACTTTTGACAGTATCTCTCCTGCAGAACTGTTTGGTTATCAAATCTGGGGCCTGAAAGGGAATGAGATTCCATTGCTTGGATCTTTCCACCACCTGCCACAAACTTTTTCAGTGATGCTGAAGTTAGGGTAGATGGTGTGATGATATGTGCTCATATGTCTGGCTGAATTTTCCAATCACTTGTAAACAAAGCCTACTTTTCCATGGCTGAGTGGAAGGTAATCTCATCATCTGCTGGTGAATCTCTCAGGGGTCTCTACCACCAGGCAAGCTGCAAAGCAGCAACCAGATTTCCTAGAGTACCACCATTTCAGAAATGATGACCAGCAGTTTTCTTGACATTCAAATAGTTGAAAATGGAGTTGAAGGTTTTCCCATCTATCATTATCTGAAAATTCCAATCTCCATGAATATGGTTAGTATTCCTGGCCATGATTTTCTCAAATTGAAGCCAAAATATAATCAAATGAGTTCCCAAAACTAAAAAAGGGACTTGGTATACAGCAATCCTGGTCCTACACTGGCACCAATATTCTACACAAAATATTTCTTTTGTCTTTTTCACCAGGGCCAAGCAATCTTTGACTGGGTAACAGAATGCCATTGAAAAGTTCTTGCTTTTTATAGACTGTTGGTCCCTTACCCACAGACATTATTTATTCATATAGTCTTTTGTGGACTTGACAATTGTTATATTCCATGCTAACAGGAATATATACTTGACAAACATGGTAGATAAAATAAGTAAAGGTTTATTGTAAAAACTAGTGCAATAAGAAATAAGGTAACAGTTATGCACACAATCGTTGCAAGTCAATCCAGTAGTGAGTGCTACTATTGAAAGGTCGGTAGTTCTCAAGTAAGTCTGAGTTGTACTTAACAGATCCCAGCTAGACCCTGTAGTCCATTGACTTACCACTATTTATAGGTAGTTGCTAACAATAGTTTAGTTACTCATGGGGGTGACAGCAGGTTATTCCATTGCATCAACAATCTTACTGGTTTTTCTGTTAAAAAAAAAAAAAAAGAAAAAAAAAAAGTCTACTTTTGTTTAGTTTTTTTTTGTTGTTTTTTTTTCTTTTAGCACATTAAATGGACAGATTGTTCAAGACATGTACTATCTGGCTTGTTACTTGAAATCTGCAACATTAATTAAACCAGAACGAGGATTATACACTTGTTTTTTTTTTTATTTTTTTTTTTATTTTGTTTTTATTCTTTTGGTTTAATTTCATTTGGCCTTTTGTTCATTTTGTTCCCTTTTTTTATTTTCCTTTTTCAAAACTCCTTTTGGTCAAGTGGTTCAAAAAAAGGCCTTAACAGCATTTCCTCAGCATGTAAGTGAAAAAATAGCCTACCTTTCTTTTAGAAAAAAAAAAAAGCTGCTTGATTATGTCAGTTCAGTTAAAGTTCACTTTTATTCATTTGAAAAAATACAATGAAACCCTGCTCCACCACAAGATTAAACTAAATACCACCACTGAACTGCAGTAAAGGATTCCAGTGAATACAGACACACACTGAATGATTACTGCTTGAATTGTGCATTTCTGAAACTCTGCATTTTAGGAATTCCCAGTGATTACTCTGAAAAATGTTACTTAACTATTTGATTGAAACATGCTTTGAAATATCTTTCTTATTGCCTGAATACAGAGCCTGTGAGTCAGTTCAGATGTATTCAAATTATGGCTTTTCTTTTAAATCTCAGCTGTTATTATGAGCACTTCTAGTAGTAACTCTACAGAACTTATATTTGTTGATATAGTTATTCTTCTTGTACATTGTTTTTAATAAGATACATTTTATTAATAAATCAATTAATTATAAATATTTTACTTTATCTTTTTATAAAGTCAAAAATATCAAACTTAACAATGTACCAAGGATTTTTATTAATTTCTTAACCAAAAATGAAAAATTGACTTCTACAACTAGCTTAAACCAGTAAAGTTAGAGCATAAAAAAAATGTTATTTCTTCAATTTAACCAAATATGCTGCAAACTCTTTACTATTTTTACAAATTAAAGAATGATTATATCTTTGAAAATGTGTGAAAACATTCCATGAGTTGTTCAAATTACTGAACACATTGTTTCTATTGAAACTTGATAGATTTTGATCAAGCCATTCTACACCATTCTGTATGTCGTCATCATTGGTGGAACTTATTGCTGAGTATTGGAGTGTTTATTGATATTTTCTTCTGTATGAAATGAGCCCTATGTTGGATCTGAAGAGACATCTGCAGCCACTGCATGGTAGGGTAGAATGGTTCATGGGATGGAGAGCTCTGTGCACTTTGTGAAACCAATTTAAATTTTTCCATTGCTACCAATGAATTTTCTGTTCCAGGCTATCATACTCTTTGTTGAAAAAATTCCAGCATTCACATGCATGGCCTTGGTGCTTACATGTGGCAAGGGAATTGTTACTCACATTCCCAGACAACTCTTTCATGTGCTTTTGACTTTCATTATTACACTCTTAGTTATCTTTTTTCCTTTATCTCTCCCCCTCTTCTCAAGACTGTAGTGTATTAGAAATAATCTTTGACAGTATAGAAAAGGAACTTTCTCTGCATCCATCTGCGAACATCTTTGTCTTCAGTGATTTTAATGTGCATCACAATATTCTATTGTTACTGAAGCTGTTGGTATTCAAACTTTCAATTTTTCCATTAGTCCCTTACTCAAATCATAGATTTCCTTACTTATTTCCCTAACAAATCTAAGCATCAGGCTTCTTTACTTGATTTATTTCTTACCTATTTTCCTAGCTGATGCCAAGCTTCAAAACACTTTCCTTTTGGCAACTTGAATCACTCTGTAGTATCTTTGATATTTCATTCCAATCATCTATTAGCCAGGTGTGATACTATTTGTCATTGCTGCGGTAAAACGGAAGAAAGTTTTCTTAAAACAATAGAAAGTGTTATGTGCTGAGAGGCATTGAAACAAGAAGGGTTAATACCAAAAACCCATGAGAAGAATTGAGGATTTAATTCGCACATAAATGACTTGAATTGTATATTGAGCTGTTTAAACAATGGAAAAGTGACACAGACTTAAGGGACAATGCTGTAAAGTGAAAACTTCATTTTCGAAGACAATGAATTTGGAGTTGACTCTCTTGGTCGAAAATTGATTTGAGACAGAAGTGGGGGGTGGATAAGTTGCCTACACTCACTGAGGAGGTTTAGTTAGAAATAATGATATGAGAGATTGGGAGAAGGAAATTCCCCAAAATTATGTCAATAAATACAAATTTGTAAACTAAATTCACCAGACAAGTCAGAGTAGAAGAGAGAAGAGAGGCAGAAGAGATGACAAGAGACAGAGAGCCCCATGCAATTATCTGCCGAGGCGAAACCTCCAACTTCAGCCTTGTGCCAAAGTTCACCAACAACAGCAAACCAGATTTTTGTCAGGTTGACAATAATATCACTTCTGATGCAAGCTGGGCTGGCAATTAATTGCATGTGAACTCTAATAAACCAATTGTACAGAGGACTGATATAAGAACAGTAATTATTTTTGTTCAATTTATTCGAGTGTTATTATTTTTTTTTTCCTGTACATCATTGCCATGCTTGGACCAACCCAACATGATACCTGTGATGATTCAACCATAACTGCCTTATTATCAAACTTAAATCACAACATGGGATAAGGTTAGCTCTGGATTGAATCTATCACTTCAGCAACCAGCCACAGTCTTGGATGACCGGCTAGGGTGTTGCATGATTATACAGGAACTTGCTATTCAGAAGATGTTTATTCTAGGCTGCACATAAAAGTGCTAAGTCTCTGTTTCCTGAGAGAATGAGACACCATATTGCATATAGGTGGCTCTCATGATTACTGGTAGCGCTGTAATAGTGTATTAAATAAGAGTAAGTTTTCTATTCCTCCCCTCTTCAATCAGTTTGAGGTGCTAACATCTTCCACTGATAAAACTGAATACAGTGGTGTAACATAGGGGGTGCATGAATGGGCAATCACCCCAGGGCGCAGAATCATGAGGAGCAAAATTATTTGGTGATTGGCAAGTTTATTGCTGGAACTGGGAGTGAGTTGCAAACAAAATGTTCCACTTCTAATATTTTCACAAAAAAAAATCTTGCCTAACTAACTAGACCCAATCTAATCAAACTTATTTAGATGTGGTGAAAAATTAAGACCAAGTAAGCTTAGAGTAGGCCAAGTTTTAACATATTTATCATCAAAAATATCAGGAAATTAATTCAAATAGTGGTGAAAGGGGACCTAAATTTTCCTCCTTTTACTTTAATGATCTTATTGTAATTTAGTGTCAGATATAACGTGCTGTATATTCCTATATACAGGGTTTGATGCAAAAAGATTCACAAGTTTTATGTCACAATTTTGTCTTGTTAGCAATGGCAAAAACTTTGCGGGGTTTTTTGAGTTTTTCTTTTTTCGCTGCAATAATAATAATAATAATATTATTATATGATTATACTATACCGAGAAACTCAATGAAGGTCTTTGAAGTTTATTATGGAAAACCATGCACTCCCATTGAGAATATATAGGGAAAAATGCTTTATTGCCACATCTATATGTATTCAGCTGTTAAGTTAGGATAGATTCTGATATTGACCCCTTTTGTTTATTTTAGTCTTCATGGTGTCGTCATGCTGTTATTTACAGTGGAATGGCATCATGCTGTTATGGCATTCTCACACAAAGGCACCATGGTGTTGTCATTCCGTTGACAATAAATGCACATATGAGACAAACTAGTCTTACAATATTTATATGACTGAGTGGGGGGAAGCTATACTTCTATTTCCTTTTTATTTCAGGCAGAAATTTTAAGAATGGAGTGACATGGACAACAAAAGAAGAAAGAATCTGGTGCAGAAAGCAGAAATTGTAAGAAAAGAGCATGCAAAAATCTACAGAAATTCTGTCAAGTTATATAGAAGTTTCTAAAAATACGAGATGGAGATGGTGACAATTGCATTGTTTCTCCACTTGTTCTTGTCACTGGCTCTGACTACACAGACACAACACAAGGGTCAGTGGAGTAATCATCATCTTCACCAGTGCTGTCAATGCCAACAACACCTTTAGCACCACTGTCTTTACCATTGAAGGCAAAGCAAACAGTTTTATTGGATGCTTCTGATCAGACTTCATCATTTTGGTGCCAATCTAATAAATATACACAATATGATGAAACTAAATATGCAGTATTAACCAAAATAGATACAGGTTGTTTAAATTTTTATGTAAATTACGATAAACAACAAATGTCTGATGATCTGCATATACAAATGGTGAAGATGGGTAATCAAAGATTTTCATAATGAAGATGGCTCTTTCAAAGTTACAAAAGATCGGGAAGTTACTGAGAGCCAATGTGTTGAAGAAGCGATGAGATGTAAAACGAGCACAAAACGTGGGTGTCAACTGCAGCTTCATGAATTACTGGTTTCAAAGAAAACTGCAGGATTGGTCTATGATTCCATGTAATTGGTTATTGTACTCTATTAAAATGATGCAGTGTATTGTTTTTACTGTTTATTGTTTTTGACAGCCCCACTCAACCAAAGCACGGTATTCAAAAAATCTTGTGGATTTTGAAAATGGAAGAAATGCAATGAAAGAATACCAGAAAATGAACAGGGCTCTCATCACCATGCATTATTTCTTGCACAGAAAGTCTTTGAGAGAAGCATATCAGAAGTGTCTACAATTGACAAAATAATACTGAAGTATTTGGAGGAACAGAAGCAGTTGTGGAAGGATCTGCTCATGCATTTTGTGGATTGTATCAAGTTTTGGTGATTCAACATCTGGCATTTCGTGGACACCGAGAAATCATTGCATCAAGTAATAATCCTGGTAATTTGCACTCATTAAGCTACTTAGCAAGTACGACTGTCTGTTGCAGCATCACTTGAATTATGTTGAGTCGCATCTACATTCTGCAACATTTTTGCCTGACAAGATACAGAATGAGTTCATTGACCTACTGAGTAAACGAAGTATGTAAGTCAAGCAGATTCTATGGGATTGTGTTTGACACAATTCAAAATGTTTCTCACAATGAACAAATGTCTGAAATTCTCAGGTTTGTTGATGTTGGCAACAAATCTAAAACTGCTCTAGTCAAGGAAATGTTCATTGATTTTATTAAAATTCATGAAAAAGATGCCAAGAGTGTTACAGAAGTAATTACCTCAAAATTGAAATGAGATGGTCTTGATTTGAATGATTCTTGTGTATAGACGTATAACAATGGCTGGGAAGGTGTCTGGTGTCCAGGAACAGATATCACAGAAAAAAACAAAAGCAATCTTTGTGAATTGTGACAACCATTCTTTGAACCTTGTAAGAGTGCATGCAGCATCAGAGCACATATTTGCCATATGATTTTTGGTGTTCTTGATTCATTGTACAATTTATTCTCCAGCTCAACAATGTGGTGGGAAAAATTGAATGAGAGAGTAGAGATGGCTGTAAAGCCGTCCCTGATACAAGATGGAGTGCAGATCAAATAAAAATGTATTTGAATTGTATTTAAATACTTTTTCAGAGCATTTGTATTCATGTGAAAAAGCATTTATATTTAGATTTTTGCCTAGTTTCAAAAGTATTTGTTTTTGTATTTTTGGAATCTGGAATAAAATTACTTGTATTTATATTTGTATTTCCAATTATATCACGTCAATAATTGCGAGAAGTATTTGAATTTCTAAAGAAAATAGTATTTGATCCATCCTGGCTTGTTGGCCACTGGTTGTGGTTGAGGGTGCCAAGTAGAGCTCTTGCTCTCCACCCTCAGACAAAGACCTCGTCATGCCACTGGCTGAACGTTTCACCTGTAAATTCTTAAACTCTACTCTTGATTCATCTGGAATATCCTTGCCTAACTTTCCACTTAAAACTGAGTCTCTGTTGAATTATATGCATAAAACATCTTCCATAGTTTCTGTTATCATTTCTAATCTCGATTCCCCACAAAGCATGTGATGGTATTCCTGTAATAGTCCTTAAAAAGTATGCTTCTGATCTGGTTGCTTTTCTATAAATATTTTGATGTTAATTGTTAGGATGTTCTTTTTGTTATGGTACCTAGACTTTACTGGTGATAAGATCTCATCAATTTACAGTTGAGTTGGCTAGATGTAATCATAAGTTCTATGCTAACAGTTTCTTTTCTCACACGTCTTCCTTGTGAAACTTACTTCTGGCTCCATACTTTCCAGTCAACTTTAATCTGCAAAAATTTAAAAGCAATGTCAATCGCTATCTACGGTCCTCCTGATTACTCTTTTTTTGTTCTCACCCCTTGGTAATGTTTCTGTTTTCTAATTCTTCTACACCCAGTAAGCTGTGTCTTAATGACTTTACTCTCTTGCTTGAGGTGAATTTAATTAAAAAAAAATATTTTTATCTATGGTTTGCATGTGAACAGTCACACAAGTGAAAACTAGTAAATTGTCTACACTTCATATGAAATTGTCTACGCTATTATTATTTTTAAATTAATCTGAAGAAAAAACAAAAAAGAAACAAACTATACTCTTGTCATTCCAGCTTAGTTAATCTCTGACTCTGGTTAATGGCTGTGTTTGTTGAGAAATAAAGACTCTAAAACTAATAATTGTCTAAGTATCTATTATACTGATCAGTGTTTCATGCCCTATGCCTGTGTATATTTCTGTTTAATTTAGGCACTTGTCTTTTTTTCCTTTTTTTGGAGTTTTTATTATTTTACTCTTTATAGAAAATGAGATATAGGACATGTACAGGATAATAACAGTTAAACAAATATATGAGGTTGAAATTATTTTATGGAAAGAAAATTTTATTTAAATTCCCTCAGCCTACAGAGAAATTTCTTTGCATCAGAAAAAAATCTGTGTCTGAACACTTAACAGTATTTCTATTTCAGCCTTGCCTTACACTTTAGACCATTTTTATATATATTTTTTTTTCTGCTGCTGCAGACATTAATCAAGTGTAGACAAGGAGTGGCTGGCAAGTAGGTCTTTGCCTACCTACTGCAAAGTGAAAGACTCCCTTATCATACATAATACAATCCCAGGCTATCCACCCATGTTAAGCGTTGTTTGGCAGCTGATGTTAAAATTAATATTTTTCAGCTACTGTCTTGGATCTTTATTGAGTTGAGTTACTTACTTTTTTAGAATTTTCTTAAAAGTATCTTGTTCTTTTGGGAGTTCATTATTTAAATTTGTTTTACTATGGTTTTATTGGTAGATTTGTTTTTCAATGCTTGCATTAAAAATGAAATATTGCTTAATAAATTTCTTAAGAGTAAAATTCCATATAAAAAAGCAAGCCTAACCAATAAGAATAAAACAATTCTTGATTAGCAGTTTAAATTATTTGCACTGGACCATTTTAAACTAAATTCCTTCATGTTGATAATTTAGCTTAATAGAAAAAATAATCATTTGGTTGCTACAGCTTTATTTTGTTTACTTTTATATCAAACTTTAAAAAATAATGAAATATATTACTTTTAATTTTAAAAATATTTATATATATTAATACACCATAGATCTGGAGATTAACAGGATTGTATAAATAAACTAATTTATTTAAAGTATAAAGTGGCTAAACTACATTATATTTTTTCTTAGGATCTGTTAATAATAATAAGTATAATATAACAAGAGAGGAATAGCTTATTAGATAAGATCTCATTTTTATTAAAGTAATAGAAGAATATAAGGACAAGTAATTGCTAGGTAAACTTGATATATTTAGGAATGACATTAGAATAATCCAGAACTTATACTGCAAGCAAACTGCCTGCATATGGATAGAAAATGAATTCAGTGAATATACAAAAATACAAATGTATTTTCTTACCAGATTTATTCAACTTATACAGTCAAGAGATTATAAGAGGATTAGAAGTCCTACCAGGATTCATTATTGTTGGCCACAATCTTAATGACATTAGATATGCAGATGACACATGTAGCAGACACAGAAAGCAAACTAAAAGAACTCCTACAGAAGGCAATGAAGGAAAGCAAGAAAAAAGGACTAAATATCAACTATAAGACAATAGAATGTATGGTTGTTAGCAAAAGAATCAGCCCAACATACAAATTACAAATTGGAGATACGCAAATTAAAAAGCGCAAAAATTTAAATATCTAGGAAGTTTTTTTTTTTAACAAAGGATGAAAAATGTGACACCAAAATCTGAAGATATGTTTGGATAGCAAAAGATACCTTCCAAAAGCTAAGTAAATCATTAAGAAACAAGAAAATTTTGTTAGAAACAAGGAAAGAGTACTCAACTGATATATAATATTGATATGGCAGTGAACGCTGGACAATCTACTCAAAGATGAAAAGAGATTTGTGGCAACTCCTATGGAGTGAAATTCAAGAGTAACCAACATTTACCTGTTGCATCTTCAGAGCCATCATAGTGTTTTTATACAGTATCTTTATGCAGTGACAGGAGATGGAAGATGAATGACAGTCATTTGAAGTAGTGCGTCACCAGCTAGCAACCACTTATGCATCATTAACTTAAGCAATTATACTTTGAATCAGAAAGAGAGAGTTGAAATTTCTAGAGCACATAACGTGAAAGAGGGCTTAGAAAATTTGATACTCACAGGACATAGTGAAGGCAGGAAGGAAAGCAGTGTATAGCCTACTTAATGAGCTTGTTTAAATGGCTGGCAGAACAGGGATTAAGAGATAGCAAAAAGACTAATTTTATTAAGAGCTACAATGGACAGAAAATTGTAGAAAGCCATGATTGCCAACATCCTGAAGGGAAGCAGTACATAGAAGAGGAATATCTTAGATACACTTGTGAGATAAATGTAATTAAAAAATAAAAAAACAGGAAATGGCAGTGGTAGCTTTATTTTCTACTTGAATGTGACCAAGTAGGGATTTTGGGGAGTAAGCATTTTTCATATGCGTGATTATGGAAATTATTCCTTGGTAGAATGTAGTAATATACCTGTATTAATCTGTTTCATGTTCCTCACTGACCACCTACAGATATTTAATTAATCCTAAGGCACGAGGTAATTTACATGACTATGTATGGCACAGGCAGTTTTGTGCCTCTTTTGTTGGGGAGATAGGACATGTTCACTACATCCCCCCTTTATCTCATGATCACATAGATAGCACCTAGTGGGGAGGTCTCTTGTGTCTGGTACTTCTCTGAAGTGTTGGTACAACAGGCTCACTTGCCACCTTCAAAAGTTTCTGCTTCAACTTGTTGATCCTCTTCACCTTCACCTCCACTCAATTGATCAGTCACCATCAGTTGAATGGTTGTCCTCATCATTCACCATCAGTAGACACATTCCATCATCCCTTGATGTGGCAACCTCAACCTCCACAGGGTCACCCACTACTTGACGGAGATGGCAAAGGTCACTCTCATAGTGCAGTATTCCTTCTATGTAGACTGCCTGGAGACTCAAGATTCCAGTCACTGTTCCTTTTCTATATTTATTCATGCATCTATTGGGTGATATTTATACCAGCACAACATCTCCTTTTTTATATATTCCCTGTCTAGGTTGAGCCTCCAGTGGTGCAATGTTATCAACACTTTTCACCTGAACTTTGTAGGAGTACAATGCATTGGCTGGAGTAGTCTCACTGTGAACACCATCCTTTGGTGTAATATTGTATCAGTACACTGCTTTCTGGACAGAGCATTGCTGCCTGGCAGTGATCTGCTTTATGGTTCTGTATGAATGTTCATATGCATATTGGAATCACAGACTGATGCCCCAATCATCATCAAATATCCTGAAATTCCTGCTGTTAAATGCTATGCTGTTGTCTGTCAAGATCTCTTCAGGTGGCCCCCTTTCAAGAAAGATTGCCATGAGACACTGGATTACAGTGGCAGAAACTTTTCATGCTAAGGGTAGCAAAATGGCAAACTGGGAAGGCCTCACAGTCTATGAGGGTCAGTTAATGGATGCCTCAATAATGTGTGATGTCCATCCCCAGTCTTTGTCATACACCTGCTATACCCTCTCTGCCATTTGATTGGTGCTGGATCAATTGATTGACATTCCAAACAGGATCTAACAGCTGATCTGACATACTCTTTTGGTTGTGGATGAGGTGATCTTCTTAATGAAGTAGGTTGTTTGTCTAACACCATGATCTCCGCTGTGCAGGTATATTTTCTTAATCTGGCATAACTCCATTCTGTTACCGAACAGTCTCCAGAGAGTAAACATCATGCCACAAATTTTTCATATGCTGTAATTGAGTCTGTCAAAGGTTGTATACAGGGCTTCCCTTATGCAGTTGAAGTCATTTTTTTTCTGTCTTCACTCAACTGCTGATACATTGCATACTGTCAGGCATATTGGGACTACAAATTTGATCCTTTTCACTGCAGACAGCTGACATATCAATTCTGCCTTCTCTATCCATTCAACAACAGATTGTTCAGGATCAGAGCTGCCAAATTCCAGTATTAATTTTGGGTCAAATCAATTGGTTGAGGTACCAAAATAGCTTGTAGTAATATATCTGTATTAATTTGTTTCTTATTCCTTACTGCTATGTCTTTGTCCTTGAACATCACAGCTGGCTCATTCAAATGTATTCCTTTCCATCTGTAATGTTTGTTTTTGCCAAAGAAAAAAATCTGATAGCTTTTGTGTGCTTCAGTCATTTATGCAGATTTTTTTTCACATCCACCTACAGGTATTTAATTAGTCCTAAGGCACTAGGTAATTTACATAACTGTGTATGGCACAGGTGATTTTGTGCCTCTTTCATTGGGGAGATAGGCCATGTCCACTACAGCTTAATGGCTTAAAAGCAACTTTTTTTTTCTTCCTAAATTGATTTAACATCTCTTTTATTAACTGTTAGGAATCATATGTACCATAGTCTGGTGATCAGATGACACCCATGTTTGTTTTTTTTTTTTTGTTTTTTTTTGTTTTTTTTGGTTGAACTTTATATTATCAGTAAATATTGGCTTTACTATAACTTAAAAACCATTCAAGAATTTATATTTTAAGGATCAAAATAAACTTTGAGATATTGTATATCATGTTTCCATTTTTTGTTTTATATCTTCATAAACAACCTTGAATATAAATAGTTCTCATATTAAGGGTTGAATTTAATTTAGGAATCCAACTTTTAAATATTCAAAGTAAATTAATAATTTCAATTGAAAAACAGCAGCATAACTGAATTTGAACCAAAATAGATTAAAAATATTTTTTTTTTCTGCAGAATATGGAGACCTTAACCATTGCTGCTTCTCAAGAGAATGGCCGAAGCATGCTAGCCAATTTTGATGTGGAAAAGAAGATTGGAAAAGGCCAGTTCTCGGAAGTTTATCGAGCAAGATCAAAACCAACAGGCAGTGTGGTGGCATTGAAAAAAGTTCAGGTAATTAGTTAACTATTGATTTTTTAACATCTACAAATTAATCAAAATTTTACCATGTGATATATATGTGTGTGTGTACAGAAAGGTTAATAATTTGTTATGCAAAATTGGAACTTTTGATGAGTTTGATTGGTTGTAAGATGAAGTTATGCAAATTGACTGCTTGGAATGTAATTAGCAGACTTGAGACATTGTAGGACATGATAAAGCAGCCATTGTTAGTTGTTGTTGTTGTTGTTAGTTTCTCAGCAAAGTAAAAAAAAAAAGAACTAAGTGACTGTGTTAAAAAATAAAAGTTTTCTGCTCAGATTAAGATTCTGACCATCACTGACACAGATTGTTTTTCAAATTTGATACACTTATAGAGCTTCATAATACAAAGTGAATGGTGCCTATTTTACATCTCAAGGTCAAAGGGTTCCTGAGATATGACTGTTTGATCTTTGTCAAAAAGGTGAATTTTGGAAAAAAAAAAAGTCAAAAAAATTAAATATCTCGGTTGTTTTTTCATCTACAAAACTAAATTATATACCATTTTAAAGTACTTGTATAGAAAATGTGATCTGTTTATTCTTTTGTTTAGAGATTAAATAAAATAATTTGACCATTTTAACCCTTAATTTCTCAAAAAGCATATCTTTAATTTTTTTAAATTTGACAAAAAATTTGTCTGTCTTATGGCAAGATATGTACAAGATTTTGTGTTGGAATTTTTGACTGTGGCCTGGGCTGCAAGGGTTTTATAGAGTTGGGCCAAATTCAAAATAGCAGATTTTGGCATCTGCCACTATATGCTAACATTTTCATATCTCCCAATATGGTCAAGTTATATATCTTTAGAAAGCTCTTTGAATGATGATTAATGTTCACATAAGAACCGTGGTCATACAATCAACATAATTTGTGGTCAAATGTTGACCAATTTGGTGGAAAATAAACAACCTTATTTTTGGTTTTGTTTACATTTTTATTATACAATAAATAAATTTTTATAGGAAAAAGTGACATAATGAAAATAATTATTTAAAGTGTCATGAATTAATGTTAAGATTACATAAAATGTAAAAATATGCAACAAATGACATCAATGGTTAACAAATTGAAAGTACCACTCTGCAAAATACCAAAATATAGTCTTATGGTTGCAGAAAATGATAATTTTTATGATGTGAAGCAGTGCCATCAGAGAAATAGAGCAGTTTTTTTTTTTTTTTTTTTCAGTATTTCTGTACCCTTTCTTTGGGACAAATGGATATCAACAGTGTTATGTTTGAGACGTTCTGATATAATTACAAAATCTCTGTCATTTCTGTAGTAGTAACAGACAAATTAATATAATGTGGCTTGAGCATTTTTCCAGTGGAAGCCTTGTGCAGCATCCTGCAAAATAAATGAATAATTCTCAGCAAAATTTGCAATAACTATGACCTCCACCATCCATCAAAGAACTTTTATTACAACCAAATTTTGATTGTTCTTTGGCCATGAAATCATGCTTCTTCAAGGTTTGAAGGTCTGCATGAAAAATTTCAATAAATTCCTCTGTAGATTGTGATATAGTTTACAGTGTGTTTCTGTCAGTTGATAGCCACTGTTTGTGTATCAGATAATATATTAAATTTTGATTTAGAATTTCTTGTGTGAAACAAAATCTTCCATAAGATTGCTACAAGTTGAGAGTCACCCAAGTAGCAGTTAGATGTTACTTCATTGGATGTAACAGCAGCTATGAAGTGGTGGTAATCTGTTAAATTATATTGTTCACCTTGAGCCCCAAAATCATCAGTTTCATATTTTGATGTATTGTGCAAATGCAGACACCGTGTTCCAGTGTTCAGATACATTCTTTATTTCTGAGCTCAACAAATTTTGAAAAACTATTTCTGTTTGGATTCTTTGATTTTAAATAATTAGCATGCCTCTTTTAGGTTACCAAGTACAAGATATTTTTGTTCCTGAACTGTTCTACCATTCTTTAAGATAGTCTTATAATCATTCTTCCAGGCATCACTCTGCTGATTTCTTCACTAAGTTATACAACAGTACAATTTCATCAATTGTCTCTTGTGGTAATCTACATTTTTATGTCTTTGGTAAAGTTAACATTCCTTGTTCATTTACAAGTTTTTTTACTTTACTTGCCATGTAAGTTGTAGTGCCAAATTCCATTTAAATTTTTAAATACTTCAGCTTTTTGGAAGTATTGTCAAAATTTGTACTTTTTGGGACCTCTTTTCACAAGCTGCAAACTTTTCTTTTGTGTAATTTTGCTTTTATCAGAACTTTTATGCTCTTTTACACTGGTAGATACTTGATGAGAAATTTTAGTCAAAATTAGTTTAATTTTCTATGATACTGCTCCTTTAATTTTTCCTATTTTTTCCTCATAACTGGTTTGTTTTTCAAGTTTTTGATGCTTAATTGGTGAATCACCAATTATTGACAGTGACTCATTAAGGAGTTGCAATTCATTTTCAGTATCTACAAAAATATCAGCCTGGAACTATCCGCTGATCCTAGCCAAGTTATTTAACTGCTGCTTGAAGGAGAAAATCCTTCCCAAGCCTGTAGAAAGTATCAAGCATATGCCCAGTCTTCAAGAATATGGGTGAGATCTTCTCCCTCCCAGTATAGACCCATCAGTCTTCTCAGTGTCATCAGTAAGCTTTTCGAGGATATAATCAATGTTTGTTGAGCACCTAGATGAGAACAACCTTTTGAGTAGTGAGTAGTACAATTTTCAATCGGCCCAATCCACTATTGATGTCCTAACTACCATTTACTCACAGAATTAGTGAAGCTCTTAACAGCAAACACACCATGAGGACCATAGCATTAGATATTTCAAAGGCATTGGACAAGGTGTGGCACAAAGGTTTGCTGCTCAAGCTCTCCATGTATGGAATCTCTGATAGGGTCTCCTTAATTATAAAGTTCTACCTAACGGGTAGACCCTGAAGGCAGTTATTAATGGCCAGTCCTATGAGACACTGGTGGTCAATGCAGGTATCCCCTGGGGTTCCCTTCTTGGACCAATCCTCCTTTTGCTTTACATAAATGATCTGCCTTAGAATATATTCAGATCATTTGTGAATATCTATGCTGATGATGCAATGATATATGGGTGCACCTTCCAAAACTCTTGATCAGAGATTGGCAGCTGATTTCTCATCTGATCTAGCAGTAACTTCTCAGTTAGAGAAAAACTGACTGGTTACATTTAATGCCTCAAAAACCAAACTAGTTACATTCTATCATTGTCAATTGGACCCCAAACTACCACCAGCCTCAATAAATGGATGACCTTTCTGGGAGGCTATTGGGCCTTAAACTCACACCTGACCTCTAGTAGAACTTGTACATATGTAAAAGATGCAGGAAAAATGGTTGGTTCCCTGTACCGCATCAGTAAGTACTTAAAAACCAAATGCTATCCTCTACAAGAGCCAGATCAAGCCTAAAATGGAGTACGGTTGTCTATCTTGCCCAGTCCTCACACTCTAGTCTCAGTAGAGTTCAAAACTGTCTCAGTCCTTGTAGGTGACAAATTATTTTCCACCCTGCAATCTCTCTCTCACAGGTGGGATGTGGCAAGCTTCTCACTACTATTGCTATTTCCATGGAAAGTGCTTAGACAGACTACATACTTTGGTTCTGCCAGATCTAATCTTCATGTCTAGGACCTGCCATGACACTCACATTGTAACAAACCATCCACAGTGTTCTATTGGTGAGAAGTAAGTTCCACTCAAACAGCTTCTTCCCATGAACCACTGTTCTGTGGAACTGACTCCCAGATAGATATTTTCCCAATCACTACAATCTTAACTTGTCTAAGTCTAGGGTTTACTGCTATCTTCCTCTCCTATCTGCATAAACTGCCTCTTAATGTAAACCTCTACCTTGAGTCACCTCCAGGCCTTGTATAGGGCAAACTCTGTGGCTAGTCTACAGTTGTGTTTGAAATACTTTCAGAAAACACTGTTAATTTTATTCAAAAATGGGTGCAAATTATTTTTACCAGGGATCAATTTAACTTTTTTGATTTCATCAGAAAATAAAAACAAAACTAAAATGTGTTGTGCATTTGTTAAATATCAATGAAAGTTTGTTAACCATTAACATCAGTTGTTGCATATTTTCATGTTAGTTTACGTAATCTTAACATTAATTCATGACACTTTTTTAAAATATTTATTTTCATTATGCTGCTTTTTCATATAAAAATCAATTTGTATAGTTGCATACAACAATGTTCAATACTAAGGGCAGTTGATTGACAAGGAAAAAATTTCCACAACTTAATAACAAAGATTTTGATGATAAAACTTTGTTTTCCTCAAGTTTGGGTTATTTTTTTCATTGAACTCATGGATGTCCATGAAATGGTTAGTGTTTTCTCAACAGTGACCAGCATGGAGTGTGCAGATATTGATTAGACAAAATATACATAGGCAGATACTCACTTGTCAAGCCGGTTATATAAGAAAACAGCAGAACATAAAACTATTATGATAATTGATATAATATCCATTTGTCCATTAGGCCTATGTTCATTTATTTATCTCATTCTTTAAAATACATTCAACTTAATTTCTTGACTGAAGAGATTGGTGATTATCATTGAAAATGTTTACTTATTTATTTAAACAAAGTTACTTAAACCACATTTAAATACTGTTATCACAGTGTCTAGCATCCTTTTAAACATCTTTTTAACTAATTTCCTTATGATTTTCATACATACAGGTTACATGGAAATTAGGAAAATGTAATAAATACAATAAAGGGATTATTTTGAAATTCTTTTAGCAGGACTTTGCAAATTAAGATTTAGTTTTTGTTTTCTATGGAAAAGAATTCTAATTAATTCAGAATCCAATTTTCATTTACTTTAATTCTTTAAATTTTTGAGGGAAAAATAATTTAAATGAAATGTATAAAATTTTGAGAATTCTAATCTAAACAGTTTTGAAAAATTATGAACTCATTAGGAAATCTTATATTTTAATGAAACTTCTGACAAATTACTTCTTTGAATATATAATGATATATAAAATTACATTTAAAGATTTTTTATGACATGATTGCATTTTTCCATTTATAGATTTTAAGGTACTAATTGTTATTGGTAATTTATAGTGTATAATGTCACATGGAAAATGTAATTTTACTATACAGGTAATTGCCAAATTCAAAAGCGATTCCATTTTGATAATCTCATCATAAATCAGTTCTACCTTAAGTTGAACACTTCCTGTAGCAAGTTATAATAGTATTGACATGAAACATAAGTATCTTTTTAAAAAAATATGTTTTTGAGGTCAGAAAACTTAAACAGCTATAAAATGGCTTTCATGAAGATATACTGCCAAATATATACATACAGGGTCACAATTAAGTGGATAGTGAACAAAGCTGAGATAAAGCCAGAAATCTCTCATATGCATGCTAAGCTATACTGCATCCATTATCATCCAATCTCCTCTCCAATATAAACATTTCTAGTACACCAATATTTGGTAATAAATACAGGTCATGACTTGCATGGATATTTTTCTTTTTACTCCTTAAAATATTTTTGTAAATGAATGGAATTAATAAGAAATGCCATTCAAATTTTGAAAATAATATAATTGAAGATAATTGTTTTCTTTTCAGATTTTTGAAATGGTTGATGCGAAAGCAAGACAAGATTGCATTAAGGAAATTGATTTATTGAAGGTGAGCTAAAATCTCAAATATTATTTAGAATTTAATGTGTATGTTTTTTGCTTTTTGTTTTTTTTTTTTAAATTCTATGTGTTTAACTTAAATAGTAATTCCTTACGATTATATTACTTTGTAAATTAAAGATTATTGGACATTACTAAAAACCTTTTTGTGTATCATTTCTATAGTAAAATTGATTTTCTTATATATTATGAAAAGTTGTAGGTTTGAATAAATGGAAGAACATTGAACTTGTTTGTTGAGTCAGTTACTTATTTCTGAAATGCAGGAATTATACATATTTTATTTATTTTTTTCAAGAGTAAGCATGCAAATAGAATTAAATACAATTTAAGATTTGTGAGTGGGGATTCTTTGTAGAAATTCTAATTTATATAGCTTTATGTTCTTTGAATTATTTTTTTTATTTAAATATTTATTATTTTAAATACTGCCTCCTTGTCATATTTTCTGAATAGTAATGTTGTTCAGTCTTGTTTTTTACCTGATTTCCTCAAAGATTTCAAAATTGAGTTTTTGACAAAGTTTAATCTTTGGACCTGCAAAAAAAAAAAGAAAAAAAGAATGGTGTGTCAAAAAGACAATTTTTCTCTTGACCCCAATGTTACTGTGTAATCTTCAAACAACAAATAAACATAATATTGCTAATTCTCTCAGCAATGTTTATTGTCTTTAAAAGTTATGTTTAGAATTTTACAAACCAAAAAGATTTTACACACTATTTAATTGTTAGATTGCTTATTAACAAGATTATAAAAATGTGAACCAATGATAATATAATATTTATTATTTACCATTTTATAATAAAATAAATATGAAAACAAATTTTTCATTCATAAATTTATAAAAATTTACAAAATTATAAAAATATGTGAATCAACTATAATGAAATATTTATTATTTTATGAAGAAATAAATATGAAGAGATTTCTTTTTATTTATAAAGTCTGAGCAAGAAAATTTAAATAAACACATTATGATGAATAACTGTAATTATGAATTAAATAACATTTTCTGTACATTTTTTTCATTTGCTCTTGCCACATAAATTCACTAAAATAGGTGGAGAGCATCTCCTCCTCTAAACCAAACATTTTTTTTTTAAATTTTAGATTGTAGGCAAGGCCACAAACAAATTTTTAGTATGAACCTCCCTATTCTTTGGGTGATCAAGATTTTCCTTGTGTATATTTACAAAATATATATAATTTTTACTAAGTATTTCTATTGATTAGTCATCCTAAAATCACAATTATACAAGAAAAGAAAATTGGAAAAATTAAAACAAGAAGTAATCTGATATACAAAATAACCTGAGTAGAAAATGTATGTCCAGAAAATTAATGTTTATTTAAATTTTCTATAGTTCAGGCATTTTTTAATAAAAAGATTTGCTTTTATATTTATTTATAAAATGGAAAATAATAGGTAACAAATATTACATGTAGTTGTTTCACATATTTTTATAATCTTGTAAATATAAAATGAATCTAAATAAATAATTAAACAATTAAATAGTCTGTAACATTTTTGTTGTTATTAAAATTCTAAACATAGCTTTTTAAAACAAACATTGCCAAGGGAGTCGATTGAGTATACAGTAATAATGGTGTCAAGAGAAGAACCATCCTTTTGATATCAATTTTTGTGAGTCTGTTAAACTTTGTCAAGATTTTTTGTTTTTAATTTACATAATTCTTTATTCATCCGTTGACTATTCCATGAAACTTGCAACTAAAGAAAAATATCAGATTTTTGGGTTTACATTAAAAGAAGCAGGAGGTAGTTGATACCCTGAATTCATCATCACAGACACAAATTATATAGAGGATGTTGAATAAACCCAACAATTTCTTTACAGATTAAAATCTACTGCAGCACAAAATGAAATTAAAACAGAAAGCATGTTTTTTTTGGTTTTTTTTAAAATTTTTTTTTTTTCATCAAGAAAAAGGAGATCACATAATATTCAAAGGAGATAATCTAAATCAATTTCTGAAGAGTTAAATGATCTGCTTATATTATGGGAACCAAATTATGTGGAAAGATCAAGAGGTAGACTAGTAAGAACCTTCATTGATCAATTCATAGATAACACTGGAATTGAAAAAGAAGAACTGAGTAGAGCTATGATTGACAGAAATGTTTGGAAAGAAGTGGTCAGAAGTGTTCATCTGAGGACAATTCGATAGATATTTCATGCATTACCCACAGTTAAAAAAATATGGAATGGATTCACCTGTAAAAACAATTAAACTGGATCATGGGATACAAATAAATGTATGTCAGAATTAACTCTAACATATCAGTGACTTTTAGTTTTCTTCTATTTATATAATTTGTTTCTTAAATAATTTGACTATTTTAATATTAATTCCTTTTTATGATAAATTGCTTAATTTCTACCAAGAAAATTAGTTACCAATCTTGTTTTTTTTCCCCCATAGCAACTTGACCACCCAAATGTTATTAAATACCTGGCATCATTTATTGAAGAAAATGAATTGAATATTGTGTTAGAACTTGCGGATGCAGGAGATTTATCTCGAATGATCAAGGTAAGTCCATTGAACACTAGAAATAAGTTGTAAGCATTAGTATTTTCTGTTTTTGGTTTTATAGCCTTGCAAATCTAAGCTTAGTTTGGTATCATTAGTATTAAAAATCCGACCTCATTCAGTGAACATGGAATCCTCAATTTTAAAGGCTAGATCATTTACAAAACTTAAAAAATAATTCCTCTATCTTATCTGTTCACATCCATTTGCCATTTTAGCATTACTTGTGTATTACAAATGATTAATTTCCCATATTGGCTGACAGTTTAATTTTGAAGGCATGATACACTTCTGTTTCAGCCAATCAAAAACTCATTCAACTTTTGCACACTTCATACAAATTCTCATAGAAATTGATTTTTATACTAAAATGAAATTACAAAATGATTCACCAGACAACACTACTATGCACTGAGGTGGTTAAAGCATTCCTTGATATCTGAAGTTCATATAGATATTGCTATATTTTTATTTTGTATTTTGAGTCTCCCTAATAAAAAGAAGTTATGCACCACCATTTTTATTGAGTGGAAATATGGCCAAATACCTCTATCCATTTATAAATGAAGGAATAACTTTCTTTTATTTACATATTGTTTTTAATGCAGAAAGCTGGTATCAATCACCATTGTAACCACTTTGTAAAGGATAAAAAATCAAATGGTAGAAATTGATTGATTTCTTATTTTTTCTGCCTTATCAACCATTTAAAGCTAGAAAATATTTTTGATTGTAGAAGGTTGCTTACATTACCTGGGGTTTCCAAATCCCCCTCCCCCATGCCAACTACTAACCGGGCTTGACTACTTCGGTGATTTAATGAGAAGCAGCATTTTCAGTGTATTTTGATCATAAGCAAATGGTTGAAAGATTCAGTTGTTTAACAGAAAACATGTAAAGAAATGAACTACTATTCTGCCAAAAGTTGTAGACTACTTGACTTCTTTTCTTTTTTTTTAAATGGCATGATCTTTTGACATTGTTTTTGTAGTAAAGATTTATCAAGTTTAAAATTGGTTATTCTTTGAGTTTTACCTAATAATTATAGATGGTTTTATGTTTGAATTTCTGAAGCCTGATAATGTTTTTAAATATTTCATCTGATGTACACACACACCTTCCTCAGGTTTATATTACATTGGTAAATGTTTTTAGTTTTAAATAAAATGCTTTATTTTATACTGGGAGATATGTTATTATTGTTTCCTTTTTGCTTTGTTCTTTCTAAGCTTTCTTTTTATGGTGCCAAACTGCTCTTTTAGCAAGATAGTGTCCTCTTGCACTGCTTTTGCACATGAATGGAATTAATTTAACAAACACAATATCTGTAGATGAGGTAAAATTACTGGGTGTGGCACACACAAACACTCACACCCAAGAACTTGGAAAATTAAATACTTTCAAAAAAAATTTTAAGAAATCTAGAAATGATAAATAATTTTTTTTAATTATTTATCAAAGCCACAAATCTAGGAAAACTTATAAAATGGAAACTAATGGATATAAAATAATTGTTAGCAATAAAGTAACAAAATTTGTATAAAAAAAATAAGCAATGAAACAAAATAAATACAGAAGCCAAAATCATTGCTTTTAAACTGAAATTACATAACAAAATTAAACACTTGGCAAAAATCAAAAATAGATTCCCTTCATTAAATTAAGAGCATAAAGATAATTTTACAACTAAATGTAAATGCAAACTAATAAATCCCCAAAATATAATTTAGGAATAAGTGCATATATATATATATATATATATATATATATATATATATATATATATATATATATATATATATATATATATAATATAAAAAAAAATATATTTAAAGCTAAGTATATATGTAAACCAGTGGAAAAACTACAATTAGTTTAACAATATGAGAAATAATTTTTTTAAGAGAAAAAACATGACATTTTTTTTTTTATTTCTAATATTATTAAACCACTTAATTGTTATTTTTGTATTTTTCCTACTGGTTTATATCTATATAGTTTAAAACATTCAAACAAATTGACATAAAAGATTTCTATCTTTCTATCATGTTAAATAATAACACATTAAATAAATCATTATATTTAGTTCCAAATCCAGGGTCTTCCAACTCTTGTTGGAAGAACCCCTTCTTGATTGACAATGTCTTCAGTGGTGTACCTGTATTCACCACACTTGGCCACTTGTCGGTTGGTGAGGCTATTTAAACTTTAGTTGGGGCTTTTGAATTCAGAGTTGTCCTTCTAGACCACTTACCAGCCAAGGCTAAAGGACCCAGTCTATCCTGCTGTTTACCCATAACTGGGGGTATGAGTAAACAGCTAAATTACATAAATGTTTCTGAAGGTGAAATAAAAATAATGAGGCATTGTAGGATATCAATATTATTCCACAATAAATGCATATAAATAAAAAAAAAAACACAAACTTTGATGTAACTATGAAGAGTTATGACAGATAATTTTGTGAGTTTGTTGGAATTTATGTAATTAATTGTAACTACCTACAATAACTGATAAAAAGACAAGATTGTATACAGATAATGTACTATTAATACTATGAAACTGTACAAGTAGACTCATAGACAAAACCAGAAAAGAAAAATAAATAAGTGAAATGTACAATATGTATACTTTGTGTAAGTGTATATGTGTTGACTAAAACATAGAGGGAAAAGAAATGATGAGAATGTTCCTGAAAATAGCTCTGTCAATAATCATCAACCAAGCAGTTAGGATAAAATCCCTCATTTTTTGATTTTTTCCCTTCTGCTTAAACCAAATTTACAAATGTTAATCTCTCAAAGTATCCTCACCAGCACCAGACTATGACTTCATCTATTGCGATATCTTTATAGAAAATTCTGGAAACACTTTTAAAATGGAATTGGAAGAATTTACTGTTTACTTCTTGGAATAATAATGACCCTTTTTTTGCATTTTATTTTATTTTTGTCAGCACTTTAAACAGCGTAGCCGACTGATTCCTGAAAAAACCATTTGGAAATACTTCATTCAAATCTGTAGTGCCTTGGAACACATGCATTCTCGTAGAATCATGCATAGAGGTAGGCAAACCACTTTAAAATCTGGTTATTTTTAAAGTTAATAAATGAATAACTTAATGTTTTATGTTTATTTCAAGATCACCAGTAAAAAAAAAAATGTTTTTTGATTTGATTAACAAACCTTACCCATTGATTGAATTCTGAGGTTTCCACTTTGTCTTTAATTCCTAAGTATTTTGACTAAAACCTAAACTAAAATTTATTTTATCCTAAATTACAATTTGTTTGTTTATGTTTTGGAAAATACTCAGTTTAAAAATGTAAAATCAAAAAAATTTTAAATGCTTTTTACCCAGAAATTATTTTTAAAATGGTCATCAGAGAATTTTTTAAAAACTCTATACTTAGATTTTCTGTTGCAAATAATCTTGATTCTACTGATATTACACCAAACCTCAGAGTTCCTATTTCCCAAGACAATAATGTCATAAATGTAAATGAATTTTAATTTTCTCATTGCTGTTTATCCTTCAGTATGTGTCTATATTTCTGTACATTATTTACATTATTCGGACCATATTTATTATAACGCTCCAGCCTTCAGGTATTGAACTGAACCCTTTATTTCGCTCTAGTTCCACGTTTAATGGATGTCAGTTATCTCCTGTTAATTTCCCTTTGAAAATTCTCCACTTAACTGGGTATTGAACTCGCCCTCTTTGGGTCCTGTCACTGGATCTAACTAACGCCATTATCCACTGTGCCATGTGTCCTTGAGGACATCTGTGTATGAATTTCTGGGTATTATAAACCTAATGTCTTCAGCAACTATTTTTTACCAGTGCTCATATTGCAATTTTTGCTGTTATTGCATGTTTTTTACCAGAGCTCATATTGCAATTTTTGTTGTTATTATTGCTTTTCTCTGGCACTCCTTATTACTGGTTCCCATATTGTATTCATTTCTATGGGAGACAGGCCGCCCCCTTAAGGTAAGGCTTCAAGAACACCAGAAAGCTGTAACACGAGGGGAAATGGAAAAGTCAGGCATGGCTGACAACATATGGAGAGAGAAGGGAGATCACCACCCTCTGTAGGATCAGGTTGAGATCATAGACAAAGAACACCATTAGAAAATTCATAAACTTAAGGAATCAGCACATATGCTAGGTCACAAAAATCTGAGTTGACTAAGCTGATCCAAGCTGGTTGTTAGTTTCTGGCCACTTCAATCCACATTAATTCTGCCCACATTGTGTTCTTGGTCTCGGAACAGTGGAAGATCAAATTTTGTAGTAATTGTGAAGTGCTGGCTCGAGCCATGTTGGGTTCTATATCAAGAGGAGAAATATCTTCACAACAAAAAATAAGAAAGTTTCATTGGGTCAATCTTCAATTGGTTTATATAGTTCTTGGTACAGCCAAAATTAAACCTTCCTGCATTAATCTCAATAGTGACACTGAATCTTGTCTTCAAAGTTCTTGAGTCAGGAGATCTGGTGGTAGCTGATGTAGATTCCAGAGACACGCAGTGCGGGATTTACAGTGCAAGTCTTCAAGCTCTCAAAGCTATCTGCTTATATGCACTTTGGCCCAAAATTTTCACATTAATCCCAATAAGGGTTCTTTGTTCCTTATATCTGCTTTCTTTGTAAACTTTCCAAATTTGGCAAATTATCCATCTTCTTGAGAGTAGTTACAGGGATTGCTCCTCCCTTAAACTTCAACTTGCTTTACTCTACATCTTGTACCATCACTCCATACAGATGGTGCTAAATTCTCCCTCTTCCGCCTTCCTTCTCAGCATTCAACCTTAGCCTGCTTCCCAGCACAGGCATAACTGTCTTTGTGACAAATCTAATTTTTAAAGTGTGTGTTTGTTTGGGGGGAGGGCTTGGTTTTATTCTAGTCATTAATTTTAATTCTCTTGATTCCTCAAGGAAGAGATAAAATTATTTCTCAATTCCTATACTTATCTCTGTCTATCAAATATAAACCAGATCACTGTTGATAGGACTAGTTTTCCGACATACATTTGACCCTAAGGAAAAAAGTTCATTCTCATTTAAATTTCTGAGCGAGAGACAAAATTATTTCCAAATCTGTTTTTGTCCGCATGCTAGACTCTCAATGGATAAAAAAATAAACTTTGGGAGAGAATTAACATTTAATTACTTCATGGTCTCAGTGTTACCTTGATTCTCTGGTAGACATAAAATATATTAATGATTTAGGCTACAGTTTAAATATTTTCAATATTCTGAGAGGAATCTTTTTTGTTTTTGTGAAAAGCATATTCATTGAATAAATGATTTTTTAATGTTGAAAATGACACTGAAAATCTTCTTTTGCAGATATCAAACCTGCTAATGTCTTTATAACTGCTCAAGGAAAAGTGAAATTGGGAGATCTTGGCCTGGGAAGATTTTTCAGTTCTAAAACAACTGCTGCTCATTCTTTAGGTAGAGACTTGTTTATTTCTTCTATTTCAGAAAAAAAAATGTCTAAAATCTATAAATTATTTAATTTAGGTGAGACTAATTTTAAAAATTTTTCATTTACTAATCTGGCAGTTTGGTTGAATTTCAGTCAAATTTTTACTTCTCAGGAATTTCAACATACATTTTTATTTTTTGATTCATCAAAAAAATTCTAGAATTCTTTGACATTTTATAGTTTGGAGTTTATTACTTTCTTTCTGTGTCTTTTGTCTCACTTTCTCTCTGTCTCTCTCTGTGTCAGCTTTTCATTTCTTTTTCTCTTTCACTTAGTGATTAATCTTATCAAAACTAGACCCACTCTGTTGTTCATTTTCCCTAAAGAGCATGATTAAATTTTTCCCAATATGATCTGTTCTGTCTTGGTAAACACATTTATCTAAATATACACAAAATATTCTTTGCTCACCTCACTTCCCAAAATCTAAGCATTATTTATCATTGTAGCTTTTATATTGTTAAGTGCTTATTTTTAAATTTGTTCCAGATCATTGACTGAAATGGGTCAATGGAAAGTTGAACTCTGTCATAATTTCTGTCTGTGTAGAAAAAAAACTTTAAAGGCTATTTCCAGCCTTGGTTTCCTTCAATGGTCAACTTCTAAAATTATTGATGTGTCATGAACAAATTTTAGCTGATTTGAATCTCAGCCAAAAGAATTTCTGAGACCTTAGAGATATCCAGAAAATGCAATTATTTTATAATTCATGAGCAGTTACATATGCAAATGCTTCTAGCCAAGTGAGTTTCAAAATGTTTGAATACTGACCACAAATGATTTTGTAGCATTTTCAGCAATTTAGTGAATTTTATGTATTACTTGTTACCATTGTAATCCTGGTTACAACAATCTATGTAGTCTATGAAATTCAAGATACAAAAGTCAGCAGAAAAAGCCATGGTTACAGATTTTTAGGCTAAGAAAAATGTATTTTGATGACTATCTTCACAAGAGTCAAACAGTTAAGCTAGAATACTAATCTAACTTGTTTTGTAAATTAAGAGTTGTTGAAAGAAAAATGGTGAAGGAATCTGTGGAAAGGTGTTCTCTTTTTGCACAAGATTGGCAATATGATGGATGTTTGAGTGGATCATCAGATATTGTTCCATCTATTTCCTGCTTCCAAGCTTTGAAAAAGGAGGACATTTTTGAATGATATGGAACTGATAGAAGTGTAGTGGGACAGTCATTTCAGTGGCCAAATATCATAATGGTATACTATACTAAGTGTGTTGAGCTGTGGGATAAATATGTGAAATAGCATGTATGTTTCATGACTTGAGGTCATTTCTCTCTTAGTTGGAACAAAGGACTTTTCAGCAACCCTGATATATGCAGTCGATACCAATCTAACCATCAAATCTTTCCTTATCAAATTTAATATTAAGATTTTATATATCCAACAATACATTGGAAGCTTTACAATAATAAAAAAGAATGAGAATATTAATCCAGGAATGTAACAAATTGAGTTATATTAAAATGTTTTATGTTTGCTAGTCATTACTTTGTCTCTTTTAATGTCATATTTTTGATTCTTGGATGATATATTTTCATGAATTTTGGTTGGCAAAACGGTTTAAAACAGTAATTCACTCTTATAGCTATTAAAAACAAAGTTTATGAAGAGGGGCTGAAAAGTTCTTAGCCTGATCCACTTCCCAAAATCAATATCCTAATGTTTGGTCATTGAAATACTGATTTTTAGGAAGTGAGTCAGCAGAGAACTTTTCAGCACCTCTTCTTAATGTAATAGATAAACCTAGCATATATTTCACTTCATCATATAAGACATTTAATAAACATTATTAACTAAGCTTTTCTTACTTTTAAAAAGAAATTTTAGAAAAAAATATTGCATACACATATCTTTGCAAACTGAAGAAACCCTTCAAGGGTCTATAAAATCTGATGAAATGTAACACTGCTGCAATATCTGAATTTCATTCACTTTTTTACTCTCTAACACATTTTAGCAATTATTTATTTTGATCAGTTTTTAATCTAATCATTTGCTTTTAAGTTAAATGTCAGTATCAAAATGAAAGAACAGTTAGAATCTTAATAATGATCTGAAGAATTCCTCATTTGAATAATATTATTATAAAGTTTTAGTATTTGCTAATAATAAATATCAAATGATTTTGGGTTTAAAATATAGTAAATTATGATGCTAATCTTGTAAAATTTTTCAAGACTAATATATATTTACCATTTTTAAAAAATGTAATTTCTGTTTCCTTGCAGTTGGTACACCTTATTATATGTCTCCTGAAAGAATCCATGAGAATGGATACAACTTCAAGTCTGACATTTGGTCTTTAGGCTGCTTGCTTTATGAGGCAAGTACATTTTATTTGGTCTCTTTTTAAACCATTATATTTACTAAAGCTTAAGATATCCTTTTTCTGTATTTTAATGTTGTACCTTTCAAATAGGATATTTTAGTACATATCCATTTTTTTCCTGCAAGTTTTATTATTTTAATTTCATTCTTTCACTTAAAAAATACATCAGCTAGATATATGAACAGCTGATGCCACATTGGCTTGTTACTTGCTAGTTGAATATGGCTTATCATAAAGAGATTGTTGATGGATAAGTATACTAGACTTAATCATAGAAGAAATCATTTGGAAAATTAACAGAATACATATCCTACTCCTTAGTACCATCAGACTCCTCTGTGGAGTATAGTCATAGCTACTGACATGGTTTCTATAACAAGTAGGCTTTTATGGGGTAAAGGTGCTAGCCCCACACCAAACTGGTTTCTCCTAGACTGGTTGCCAACCAAAGCTAGAAAGCCCAGTTTATCATACTATTTAACCTATAACTGGAAGAAGAAAAGAAAGTGTCATGCCTTTCCCAAGGGTATTTTCACAAAAGTGAATTTAACCAACTACGCAAGAATTTTAACTTGGTATGCAGATTACACTTTTCGTGCCAGTAGCTATTACACTATATGCACATGCATTGATTATACCTGAAGATATTTCAGAAAGTGCTATTAACAATTATTGAATAACAAAAAAAAATTGTGTGGTAGTTTTGTGCTAGAGCTTTGGAATGAACTGAAAATGTTGAGTTTTGTAATTCATTCTGACTTATAACAATAATAATTAACTCTTCAAAACAAATGAACCTAGTGAATCCCAAATTATAAACAATTTGCCATAAGTGTGAGTGAGAGAGATAATGTTTGTTTTTTTTTTTTTCCCCCCAAAAAATACTCATATATTCTGATATATTTATTTTATTTCAGATGGCAGCTTTGCAGTCCCCATTTTATGGTGACAAAATGAACCTCTATTCTCTCTGCAAAAAAATAGAACAGTGTGATTATCCACCCTTGCCCTCAGATAATTACTCACAAGAGGTAAATCTTTACTACTTTTATTTTATTTCTGTTTTTGCTAATATGTTACATTGATATTTTCCAGACATTCAGATGCCATAACTTTTCTGAATTTCTATAAATATATTTAGAAAAATAATGTTTAACAAAATACATTAATTGTTGATTCTTGTAATCCTTGGTCTTTATTTCATCATATTCACTTTTTCTTTTTTTTTTTTCTTTCTTTTTTTCTTTCAACTTCAAAATTGAAAAAGAAAATGATACAAGTTAAATTCTTTCCTCCACTTGTAGCATAACTTTTGCTCTCAAGATTCAATTTTCTGACTAGTTGTTTTAAGTTTTAAAAAATTGGTGTTGTATTTTCTCTTATTTAACCCATTAATGGGGATGGTTGGTGTGGTATAATCCATCTCCCCCATTAACGGATGTGTCCTGAATAGAAATATTCAGGAAAACTCTGCTTATTAAAGCTCTGGGTGGGATCCCCGTAGAGATAGGCCTAGCTAGGAGGCTCTGGAATGTATGGCTAGCAAGCACTACCAGGGTCAGGTAATTAGACATTAGTTAAGCAAGATGACATCCGAAGCAAGGAACAGAATTGCACAAGGAAGAGATCTGTTGCAGTTCTGGTCATTACATTCGAGAGGTCAAGACCCTGGAGGGGTGTACTCAGTGATTGACTGACGATATGTGTGAGGTGTTTCGGTGGCATTTCAAGAACTGGCTTATCAAGGAACCTAGTCTCTGTGACAGAATTTCACAGTTATTTGGTTAACTTTCCTCAGCTTTTACCAACTGAAGTGGCTATCTGTGAGATGGAGATTTAGCAGACTCTGAACGTTGTGACCTTGGTTTAGAGGAAACAGTTGTGCACACCTTCTACCATTGTTCCTGGGACTTTGTTGGCGAGTTGACGGCTCATATTACGCCTGAAAAGCTTGTGCTCATTGATTGCGCATATGCGATGTGACAATGTGTTGCTCTCGTATTCTGGGGTGAAATGGATGGTGTTTCTGTTGCTGCTAGCCACATCTCAAAATCTCCAATGGTGATCTGGACAATATGAAAGGAGGAAATCTTGGGATGTGAACGCTATTCTCAGTAGGATCTGGTCAGATTCTTTGACCATCAGCTCAGGTTGAAGATCAGATCTGATAAAAAGCATTTGCTATTAACAGATTTTAACGAAAGGTTGGTTACTGTGGTGAGCCTGGTTTGCATGAATGGGGCTAGCCTTGATTTTTTTCTTTACATCTCCCTAATTCACATTGGGGAAGTTTCCAGTAGAGCCCTTCCCCTGGTTAGGATAGACCTTTTTTGTGAACCTAGTTAATGAGTAACTGTTGTTCCTGGCTTCTTCTTCTTTGGTTATGATCCAAGCCGAGATTCCCAAACACCCCAGTTTGTTTTTAGCCCCCTTTTTTTATCTTGACTGGGTCAATTTGGCTTTCCCCATGTCCATATTTATTTTATCTTTTCCCTTTCCCTTAGTGAGGGAGCCTCTTGATTTTGTCTGAAGACAGAATACAGCAGTCTTTCTCATTTCTTTTGAGGGTAGGACAGGTCCTACTAACATTAATTATTTTTAGTTTGTGTGTTTTGTTATATTTTAGTCTGATTTCAGGTTCATTTCCTCCCCAATCATTGTTCATTATTGATAAATTTTTGTATATATATTTTTATATTCAAGAATTTTTATGTCTTTGGGTGTTTTTATAGGTCCCCCGAGAGTATGCGGTATTGTGGTATATGGAGGATTGAATGATGACGGACAAGATTTTATGGTGGATGTGTAAATTGTAATGAATGAATGGGTCATGAATCAGATTACCTAGGTATAAGATAGTTAGTAACAATCAGCCTCAACTGATTCCCCCTTTTTGGCCTTGTGCCACATTTGCTGTATTTTCAAGCGATAAATCTCAAGTTTATCAAAGCTCTGCTTGTCAGACTCTATGCTTTCAGGTGGAGAAGAATTCAGTCTACGGGCAGTCTCGTCTGGGGAGGTAGACAGCCACCTGACTATGTGCATGCAGAGAATTTTTGCCCAAGCATATGCAATTAATAAGACCAATATTAAAAACTAGCCTTGTGCGACATCCTGCCTTGTGGGGAGGACCTGGGTAAATACCAAGTTCTCAAAGGAGTCAGGGTTCTTCACTGCCTGCCTCTGCTTGTCAACCTTTCTGCCTCTGGCAAAGAGGAACCCAGACAAGGCTATACTGAAGGACAGTTTTGTCTGGGGAGGTAGACAAACCTGACCCTGTACACACAGGGTCTGTGGGGAATTTTTGCACAAGCCTACAAACTCGGAAAGACCCATGTAAAACTGGCCTTGTGCCACATCCTACTCTGTGGGGAGCTCTGGTAAATACCAAGTTTATTAAAGCTTACTGATAAGCTATACATATTGTCTTAAATAATTCTACTACAGTAGACATTAATGGATTATAAGTAGAAACCTATAATTAATACTGGATTTTATTATGAGCATGAAAGTGTTAAGTGTTTTAGAACCTGTTTAAAGTATAGCTCTTTAAATTTACATCAGGTTAGAATTAAAATTCTAAAGTATTTGTTGTTTATATGTTAATTTCTTTTAAAACTAAGGTAAACAAATAATTTCTAAGAAATTAATGGCTCTTCTATTTAAGACTTGAACATTTTTTTTTTTTTTTTTTTTTTTTTTTTGATCATTTCATCCCAAGTAAGGTGATAATGCCACTGAAACACAAGGAATTAATGGGAGGAAAAGAGAATGAGATGTCTTTAGCGAGAACAAAAGACAATAAAAGAACAGAATTCAGGAGATTGTGATTGACATTGCATTTAAATTTTTTAAAATTATATATAGCAGGGATGTAAGAAATCCAAAGAGAGCTGCAAAGGTGAGAAATGCAAAAAAAAATAAAAAAATAGGAGTTATTAGAATAGAACTTATTATTAGATTTAGTTAATTCAACAGTAAAATGATGAGACTTAGTTGCCAATCTAGTAGTGTGCTTAAATTCATGTGGTTATGCTAGCAAAGGAAAAAGCTCATAAGAATAACTGCCATGAAAATATTTATGGAAAAGAAGCCACATCATTGTAATGGGAAAGTGACTGAAGTTGATATGCCAAGCCTGGAACAATAGCATTATAGACCCGTCTTTAGATTTTGTCATGAATCTCTAAATGAATAGCAGGAGCATCAGACCAGATATGGCAAGAGTATTCAATGCACAGATGAATGGTAGATTTATAAATGTGTAAGATGGATTCTGATGTGAAAAATTGTCTGGCACAACACAGTAAACCAATCTTTTTAGCAAAAAGAGCCAACAATTGATTCAATATAATCACTTCATTTCATGTTGGTGGAAAACGGGAGACCAAGAAAGTGCAATGAGTTTCTTTCCTAGAGGTTAGGATCAGCTATGCTGATGGAAGACAAAAAAGCTTCTCTATGGTGATTATAAGATAGCAGATTCATTTTGGTGGCATATAAATTTACAAGCTATTCCTTGCCACAGTTAACAACTGATTAGAGGTTATTTTCAAAAGCAGCTGCCAATTTTACTGTAAAGTTCTTTTTATATTCATTACTTTTAATCTTGGATTGTTTCTTTATGCAATTCTTCATCTTTATTTTTTTGGATAAAAGGTTGCTCAAAGTTGCTTAGATTAACTGTGAAAAATCTGTTGCTTTTTAATCTTTGTAAAATCAGCATTATTTCAGTGACTTTTGATTATATAAATTTCTGTGAATCTTCTGAATTCTTAAACTGTCAAATACTGCTTAAAAGAGCCGCTAAATAAGACAAACCTTAAAAAATAAATTGTCAAGTTTAAATTGCTTGGAGTCAAACCAAATAAAAGAACTAATGAGGATGAACTTGCTACTGCCTTTTGATCAAGTAAAAACTGGAGAAGGTCTTTTAGAGTATAATTACTATTACCACTACAGCATCGTGTCTATATTTACTGCATCACAATAGATAACTGTTAATGCTAATTAGTATTCCTTTTGAAATGAAATTATTATTCTCATCTCTTTTCAGCTGCGTAATCTTGTAGAGACCTGTATCAACCCAAACCCTGAACAACGACCAGATATCAATTATGTGTATAATGTTGCTAAACAAATGCATGCACTCAATACTGAATCTTTGCAACAACAACAGTTATTACAACAGCAACAACTTCCTGTGCAACAGCAACAACTCCAACAACAACAATATCAGCAACAGCAACAACAACAACAAATGTCTTTGAGTCGGCCATGTTGAATCAAAAAGAATCTATCATTGGCACATACACATCAGCGATTTTACAATCTAATTATTGTGCATTCCATTGACTACAAAATTTAGGTACTTTTAATAGACGATATATTTTTCATTTTAATATTTTTATCTCTTTTAATAGACACTTTTCATATTTTAATATTGTTTTTGTTTCTCATGAGTTAAAATTTGTTCTTATTTTTAAAAGATTTTAATTATTTTTTTTTTTTTACTTCTTATCTATGTAGGAATATTTTTGTTAAATGTATTCTTTTTTATGTAGCTCTTATTCTTTTAATAATTTTTAACTCCATTGATTACCTTTTTGTGATTACTTAAAAGCAATGCTCCCTACTGCTGTTTGGTATAAGCTTTTCAGTCTAGTCATGTTCCACATTAATTTGTGACTTATACATTATTTTCACTTGTATCAGTATTCACAATTGTCTTTTATTTTTTCTGCTGTCAAAGTTTAATTGACTAATATGTTGCAAATATTCAGACTCTTACATATCATAAAAATTGCAGTCATTGTTAACTACTAACCCAGGGGACCAGAATAATGATTAATAAAATGAATATCTTTACCGTAGGAATCATTCATTTTTCTGCTTTGAATTGTCACTTTCAGCATAATCTTCACTAGGAAAAAGTGAAATTAGATAGTTTAAAATTATCAATTATTTTGTAATTCTCCTGGATGTATAATTATGCATGAAAGCAATAGTAAAAACTTATTAATAGAATATCAGTATATGGTATTTAGTTAATTTAGTTTCCTGACTGATAATTCTGGAATTGAAAAGAAATTTTCCTTTATATATGAGGAAGACAAAAACAAGATTACTTAAGTAATAACAATAATAATGGCAGAATAATGAATAAGTATAATCTTGGTTAGTTTCTTATTGTTTTGTTTTTTATTTAATTCACTTTTGGCAGTGCATTTATATAGTTGTAAAATCTGTGATAATTCATGAGATATGGATGGTCGACTAATCTTAAATTTTATACAACCATAATTTTGTATGTGAAGTCACAAAAATAAAATTTTGCTAAGTTCTCCTATTTTGAGCTCAAATCTATATTTTTGAATGTGACCTAAATCCATTGCTCAGCTGCTGCTTTTAAGAATTTTATTTTTCAGTATTTTAAGTGAGATGTAATATTGTTCTTGTCAGAATGTTTTACTTTTTATTCTCATTACTACTGCAAAATTTTAGTGAATATGTTTCTATTCCTCTTTAGATGCTGTTTATAAATATTGATACACAGTTTATTTTACCAAAGAATTTCAGCTGATACCTTGCAGATTTTTAAATGGAACATAGAACTGCATAAAATATTTTACTTATGTCTGACTGAACTTTTGCTCCCATCCACTGTTTTTCACAGAATTTTAGTTTTTTTTATTCTCAAACTTTTCAATTTAGACACAATTCTTTCTTGTATTCTTTTTCTTTGATCTTTTGCTCTGTAATATTGAAATACTAATTGGTTATGACAGGATAAAAATATAAACTATTACTTGGGTTTTATTTTCCAAATCTTAGCTTAACATTCTCTCATCTTGGAAGTGATGTCCTTCCTCTTTTTCTCTTTTGTCTGCAAACTTTATTAGATATTTTAAACACTGGAAATAAAACACTTTTAATGGTTTTTTATATGTAATAGCAATATTTTTCAAATACTATAAGGATTAAATTTAATAAACAGTTCAAGTGTGTGAGGATTTCTTGGATTCAGCCTCATTAACTGTTTCTATCTACAAATGATCAGTCCCTGATATTGAGCACTCTCACTCCATAAATATGGCACATTTTAAATATATATATATATATATATATATATATATATATATAATTTCCAAACAAGTATTACTATTAGTATAATTTTAGCTCTAGGTCACCCTATCAAGCACTTTTTTTAAGTCAACTGTCATGGAGCAAGTAGATATTGGTTATTCTTTTAAAAATATCCCTTTACTCCATAGGCATTTATATGAATTAACATTACTGAAAAAGATAGAATTCTTCATTGCTAGTATGAGATGGAAAGCCCACTTCTTCTTTAATAATAACCAGAATAGTCACCAAGAAATCTCCCAGACCTATGGATTTAAAACCTCTGCCCACTCGCCCTATATTAAGGAGTTAGATAACTTCAAATCCGACTTGATTGGATTAGTTAAAATGATAAAATATAGAAACTTCAGTAACACCATACAACAACAAATCAGTAGGGACTTGAATAAGATTAAGAAAAGCAAAACAGTATTTGTTAAGGCAGATAAATCTAGTTTTCTATATAAGATAAGCCCCAGTAAATATAATAGTATACTACATAAGGAAGTGATTAAACACTACAAGAACCTAGAATTTGAACTCAATAAGGAAGCTAGTATACTAGTTAGTAAATTTAATCTAGAGAATAGAATAGAGAAAATTAATATTAAAAATTGTTTTATAACATTAAAAGACCACAAAAATGATTTCTATAATAATCTCAAATGTCAGTTAATTAACCCAACTAAAACACAAATGGGTAAAATCAGTAAAATAATATTGCAAGATATATGTGAAACACTAAGAGCAGTTGTAAACATTAACCAATGGCGCTCTAGTCATGATTGTATAGAATGGTTTAATAATTATGACAAAAACAGCAAGTGTTCGTTTGTGAAATATAAAAGAATTTTACCCATCTATTACAGAAAAAATGGTTAATGAAGCTTTAGAGCAGGCTAAGGAGTACATTTCACTATCCAATGATAAAATTAACGATGTATTATGGATTAAAAAAGGAGACTGCGGCAATTTTGACAACCCCATGGGGGCATATGATGGCGCCGAGGTATGTGAATTAGTAGGGTGCCTCCTATTAAATAATATGAATAAATATATTGACTCTAGTAACCATGGTCTATACAGATGATAGTTTAATTATAATAGATAAATGTACCCACAGAAAAAGTGACATAATCCATTAAAAATTACATTGGATGTTTAAAAAATTCGGATTCAAATTAGAAATAAAAAATAATTTAAAAGTCACTGACTATTTAGACATTACTCTTGACCTATGTAATGGCACAATTTCCCCATTTAAGAAAAGCAACTAACAGCCACATTATATTGACGTAGGTTCTAACCACCCTAGACAGGTTTTAAAACATATACTTAACGAAATTAGTTATAGATTGTCCACTAATTCATCTAGTGATAATATCTTTAATAAAAATAAACAAGATTATGAAAAAGGCCTTAAAAAATAGTGGACACAAAAGCAAATTAATATATGTTGATACTCATAATTCCCCTAACATGCAAGGCAAACACAAAAATAGAGCCAGGAAGATATTATGGTTTAAATCCCCCCCCCCCCCCGTATATATAATTTAGCAGTTAAAACTAAAATAGGAAAAATGTTTTTCAAATTACTAAAAAAGAATCCTCCCCGACAAATGTATTGTACAAAATTTTCAATAAAAACTATGTTAAATTAAGTTATAGTTGTATGCCAAATATGACTAACTTAATTAATAAACATAACAGGAAAAAAAATAGACAAAGCACATGCCAACCCTCCTAAATGTAACTGTAGAAATAAGGACACCTGCTCACTTAAGGGCAGGTGCCAACAGGAGTGTGTGGTTTACAAAGTCGAAATAAACAAAAATAAACCAAATAATATTGACAAGAACCCCAAATTTTACATAGGATCCACCCAAGATAACTTCAAAAAACATTACTACAATCATTTAAGTAGCTTTAATCATGAAAATTACAAACATAGTACCAGCCTGTCTACATACATATGGAATATAAAACAAGAAGATGGTAATGACCCCTTTTTAAAATAGGAAATATTAAAAAAATGCCATAAATATAAAGTAGGGAACAAATTTTGTTTGTTATGTATGGAGGAAAAATTAGCAATTGCCACCAATAATGAACTTAATAATTTATTAAATCAAAGATCTGAGATTCTAAATAGATGTAGGCATAGGAAATCCTGATTATTGGAATAGAGGCTTTGGGTTTTTTTTTTTTTTTTTTTGTCTTCTGTCATGTGGTTTTATGCTTATTAGTTCTTAATGGTTTTATCAATAAATACTGTTTCATCATTTCCTTTTTAGCCAGCTTACCCTGAAGATCCGTTTAGGTGAAACCTAGATAGCTTTTCCTGGCTTTTTAAGATTTATTTTAGTTATTCCCACTCTACTTATTGTATTGAGCACTCTACATTTTAGTCTTACTACTTGCTTGTTTTTTTTTTTCTTTGGATTAAAGACTTAAGGCACTGGACGATTTGTTTCGCCCTGTTCTGATGATTTTACTCCTTTTTTTTTTTTTTTTTTCCCCCAATTCTTTACTTGGGTACTAATTTGTTTTGACATATCTACAAGTTGTGCTATCCAAGGTTTTTTTCCAAATGAGTATTTGAGTATTACTATTAGTGTGTGTGTGTGTGTGTATATATATATATATATATATATATATATATAATGTGTGTTCATATACAGACTCGGTTTTTCATTACTGGGCCCAGTTTTTACTTAAAGTAAAAGTGCATCATATAATTAAGGCTGTTAAAGTGTTTACGCATTTTTGAGGGAATACTATGTCTTTCAGAAACTTTCTTGATAGGTTTTCATTATTTTCAAAATCTTTTAAAATGCTTTCTGAATACAGTTTTATTATTTTTTTACTAAATTCATTGACTCCTTATCATTTTTATTTTCAGTTCTTCTGCTTTTAATATTTAAAAGATTCAAATACCCTCTAGCATATATATTTAGAACAATTTTATTTCTCTGAATTGGATTTTCCTAGTCTTTTTTTTTTTTCCATACTCATTGAATTTACCCCAGTATTTTCTATTTTCAAAATAGTTACTTACATATAAATTGTTTCTGAAGAGACTTTAAGTCCACTTTTGGAAAATTACATTTTCATAGATGTTTTATATCAGCCTTTATTTTTTTATTTAAATGATTTTCTATTTTCTTTATACATGAAAGTAATAAATCCAGTGTTCTATTTGAAATCAACTTGAAATATTACTGCTGGCATTCAAAGGTAAATTTAAAGACAGCATTTTCTTTGAAACTCTTCCATGGAAGATTTCATGATCATAAGATGTTATCGATGTAATTTATTTTTTACTTAAGTAGAATCTTGTTTTACAACTCAACTGTATATGTATGTGTTCTAAGCAATACAGTGTATACCAAAAGGTATTTTTTGTCGTTTGAAAGCTAGCATAATCTATATTTTCTTCCCTTTCTCTAAATTACAGTATTTCCATTTATTCTATATTTTTATCATAAAGATTTTATAACCTTTCAATTTTTGTTTTCTCTTATTGATTCTGATTGTTCCTGCTTTCATTTATTTTCACTGAATTTGAAAGAAATCATTTTTTCAGCATAAAAATGATTACATTTTCAAATGAGGATAACTTGTAAGAGGAACTGTTTATATTTTCATCATCTTAACTGCTACAAAATTTTACTCTTATTTGTTCTTCAGATAAGGGACAGATTAATTTTGGAAGTTGAATGTACTGAGTTGAAAAATGCTATGGCAAGAATAAGTAGCAGTACAATTCCGTCCTTTAAAATTCTCTTCATTGCAATATATTGCCTGAAGGTAATTGATATATTATCTGATGCACAATTCTTGTGTTTAGTATTTTTTGCATAAAAGTCAATTCATCATTTCTACTTTTGAATCAAAAACTTCAAAAATGTTAACATACAAATTTATACTGTAAAACTTCATGAATCACAAAAGTAAAAAGTTTTCAACAAAATGGCTTAACCATCTGAAAACCAAGTGAAATATTTAGTTGCTTATTTATAATGTATGATAATAGAATGAATTGTGACGTCACTTCATTGTAAATGCATGATTGATTAATGGATGTGTCGATCAGTCATTTTTCTATAAATTACATCTTTGTTGCTTTGAGGTTCATTTACTACTATAGCCTCAAAAAAAATAATTGAAAATCTGCTGCTTTTGTTATGAATTTTCAATGATTTTTTTTCCATTTATCCAAATAATGCATGTTTTTTATCAACAAAATGTACATGAAACAAAGAGTTTAAACTTGGCTTCAAAAATTGTTTGTGTTTTCTATATCTTTGTATTTTTTAAATTTTTACTTGTAAATAAATTATGAAGATCAAAATAACTTTTTGGATTATCACCACAAATTAATCTTTTATTAGATTCACTTTTTGAAAATAGAATGATAATAAACCAGTATTAATAAGTTGAAAAATGGAACAGGGACTTACAGTAATGTTGTCTATTTTTAAACGTTCTTTTCCATAGATATTTTTTAATCTAAAAATTCTGATTTTTATCAAAAGAAATAAATTATTAGTTATTATTGTTAAAGTGTGAAAATTGATGAATTTCTGTGTGACTTTAACTTTCAAAGAAAATAATTTTCTGATGAGATTCTTGCTAATACATAATTCTTGTTTTCTGCAAGTTCAATACTTTTGAAGCATTGTTTCCTCTTAAATTGACAGTGAATATTTTGGAGTTTTCACTAGTATCCTGTGTGTTGTTAATAGGAGGACATGCTTGGTGGGTGAAGTAGCTGTGTCATTTTTGTTAGTGTTTAAACCTATGTAAAAAGAAAGATATGAAATACTTTCAAGGTAAGCAAGTTGTCTCCACTTGATTGGTACAGCACTATCTTCTCACCTATGTCCTCCAATTTAGTCTTGGGCTGTTTCTGTATATTGTAGTTCTTACCTTTTAAACAAGAAATGTAAAAACATACATTGGTAACTTCTCACCATAAATAAGAAACAATATGAGTGATAAAATTAAAAATAGCTGTTTCTATTTATACACAAAAAGCTTTTCAGTTTTTCAATCTAAAGAATTGACACTTTTTTTCCCTGCTGAAAGCATTCATATTTTTCATCTAAGAATTGAATATAAAATGATTTTCAGTGAAATTAATATTCTCTAAAAATAAAAACATTTATTTTATAAAATGGCTTCTTCCTTTAATTAAGTCACGAGAGCTGAAGAAGTTTCGATATTTTCTTTGAATAAAACTAGATTATCTACAGCACTTAATCTATAGTTGGTGATTCTTATCTATCTGTATCTATCTTTTTCATCGAGCATGGTCAGTACCTAGATGTTTGACCACTAGAGAGTACCAGGTGCTGTAAGCTTGGATGTGTGGGTGGTGTAATAGATAATGGCTCGGTATTGATAATGGAAAAGCCAAGTGACAGTGCCTGTTGGATTTGTTATATTCACTTATATGCAAACTTATATGCAATATTGGGAAAGTTATGAATCGACCTCTTCGCCTCACATCTATGGGTTAATTAGTAAGACTTGTATCACTAACCCATTATTATCTCAAACAAAGGTCTTACTACCTAAAAATACTTTCTGGCTTTAAATAACCTGCAAAGGGTTGATAAGCTGTAGAAAATGAATCCATCAATCAATTTTCATATGTACAATTGTTACACTTTTCTACCAAGGATCAGAGTGTAGTATCTGGAATCAGTTATGCTTTCTGATCAAGAAACCACATATTAAATAAGGAATTTAGAAAAGCAGCAGAGAAGAGGAGGAGGGAGAAACAGGGGGTGGAGAAAGAAAGGTGAGTAAAACAACAAAAAAAGCAAGTGACAAGATGGAGATAGGCTTTCTTTTTTTATACATCAAGAAAAGACAATGATCAAAAGGTTGAAAGGTGTCAAAATTGTGATACATTAAAATTCTTAATGTGATAGAACCAAAAATAATGTCATGCATTCGTTTTTCATATGAAGCGAATGCATGTTTGTATATCATTTAGACAAAATCATAGACGCGCTACAAAGGTTGGAAAGGATAACGGAAAGAATAAGAAGATAAAAATAAAGCGTGAGAGAAGAACGGAAACATAATGGTTAATATTAGTTATCATCATACGTGGATTTTCCAAGAGTTCAGCTAGTGAAATACAAAACATCAAGTTAATGTATTAACGATGTAAGGGAAATAACTCTCCTTGACTCATTAAATTTGACTACAAAAGTTGCTGCCGCTAGTTTAAATTAATCATTGATTTTCAAATTGCTGTCAAATTAGATGATTAAAACATGTAATACATTTATCGGTTATACTTAATAGATTCCGAATATTCTTGAATATACATTTATTCTTAAATAATTTTCTTTTTCTAATGAACTTTAGTAAGAGTCAGTCATTTACAAAAAAGTTATTTATATTTTATTTTATAGGTTCATTAAATTCATTTTTTTTCTTTTTATCCATAAAACTTTCATGTGAATGGCTTGAAATTCTTGTTAGATGAAACTATGATGTATTATGGTAACCTTGTCACATTTGATAATTTCCTCACTGTTAAGAAGAAAAAAGATTTACTGACTTGATGCTGGGTGATAAAAACAAAAGATTGTTGATAGTTTTACAAAGATTTAATTGACTGTTAATATTGTTATTGTTTGTGCAAAGAAAAGAAGAGGGACACACATTGGTGTTCTTTTGTATCAGTTTCACATGATGAATAAAAAAGGCTTTTTTCAAATCAGGCTTTTTAATTTGCATTCAATCATGGGAACTTCAACAGTTAAAAAATATTTTATAAATGCATTAAATATTTAATGCAAATAGAATGTTATTTTGGTGAATAATATCATTTCATAATTTCACTGAATATAAATGTTCATTTTTAACAATTTGTTTTGTTGTCATTTTAATACTGAGGTAGATTTTTATTAATTTTTTAGTTTGCAGATTTTTGCATTTTAAGCTTTTTGTGCTCTTTACAAAGATTATGATGACTCTTCATGTCTTATTTCTTTGATCTGTGACATTAAATTGTCTGTAATTTGGTCAGCCTGATTTTTCAAGAACATTGCTGAGATGCCTAAACATTCACTCTCTTACACACATTAAAGCAATAAGTGACTTCTGGGATAACAATATAATTTTTTATATATCAAAAACAGTTTTGAAAGAAAAGCTGTATGATGAATTAGAAAGTTTTTTGTGAGATGTTTCATCTGTTAGGACTTCATCAGACTGGATTTGTTTATCTTGTGACTACACATGCACACAAATGAGACACTGGGAGTTTCAAAATTTTTGAAAGAATTTTTTTTTTTTTAATCTAGCCAAATTCATCTAATATTCTTTTTCTTTTTATCATCTTTGTTTTTAAATATCCTACTTGTATAAAAAATGCTTTTGTAATTTTTTAAATTATTTCTTATGTTACATATTCAGTCTTAACATTTTGAAAAAAAATATCTTAATGCTCAAGTTGTTCATAATTCATTTATTTTTTGGAAAACTTAAGATTTAAGTTACCTTTTATCTTTGATCTTCCTAAATGTCATTTCTTTCAAAACTATTCAGATATGAGCAGAGAAGCTTAAACTCGTTTTTGCTTTCATTTACTATGTAATTATTTTAGGAATGTCACACACTCCTTCCAATACAATGGATCTATATTTTTGCAGCTTTAACATTCTCTTTAAAGTTAAAAGAATCTATCAATCAAGCACTCAAAGAATGTTCTTGACAATTTTGAAATAATTTTCAAAACAAATATCTTTAATATGGCCTGAAACTACTTAACTGACAAAAGAATAAGTGTAATACTGAATTTAATTGTAATAATGGTTGTTTAAGAATAATCCAGTTATTTGTTAATAGTTACTGTATTTTACAGCATAAGATGCAATTTGTCTTTTTTTAAAGCCTCTAGAAACGTATTTCACAAATGATGCAATATCCATGACATTTTATGTGTTCACAAAGGGAATTATATTGTACTACAATAAATAAGCTCATCTCTAATTTGATACAAGTTTTTTTTTTCATGCTGAAAATAATTTCTACATCCTAGTTTTGAATATTCTAGAAAATGTCAGTTTGAAAAATTGATTTTAAATGTATTTAGTTAAAGTGTATGCAAAAATTTAACTCCAGTTGTATGTACACTTGTATGTTTACACATGCAACTATGTACAAATATATATATGCATGCATCATGTATTTTTTATCTGGGCATTTATCTCCTGAAAATACTACAGAGAACTTAACATTTTTCTCACACCACAATTTTCTTTAGATAAATGTTGATTGTCATTGAAGTAGGAAAATGAAGTCCAAACTCTATCAACAGTCTTTACTAAGATGTTTAATGGATTGTTGTGTGACTCATCCAGATTCTTAGTCTCATGTATTTTTATTTTTTTATGAATATGGTTGTTTTTATTCTATTATAATATTTGGAATGTAAAAATGATTTAATTCATAATATGGATGTGAATACTAAAAATTCTGTTCCTTCTACAGAACTTGCAGTTATATCTACCAATGCAACAGTCCAGTCCGATATTCTAACATTTAACATTAACTAAACTATAATTCTGGATTTCTTTTATTTCTGGAATATCTTTACTATTACCATTATTGATTATTATGTGATAGTTGAAGAGTTACCAGTTTAGTTACTGTCTACAATAAATTGTTCAAAACAAAATTTTGTTTACATCTTGTGACTAGCCATTTTTTTCTATACTGTGTGTTAGCTTGTACATTCTTTTAATGATTTCAAAATAACTTACACATTTAATTCTGTGAATGTTTACTGTTAAAAATGTTCCTTCTAAATGAAAGATTAAATCCATGAGTAAATTTGACCTACAGGATATAAATTAATTTCCTTTCATCATGATATTAAGAGAAAAAAAAGCTGTTAGGAACCAAGAAATACTGTATTATCAGTTATGTATTTTCTGTTACTGATAACATTTGCTACTTGGTGCCTTGCAGTCCTGCTAAAGTTGCTAGATATTTTTTTTTTTTTTTTTTTTTTAAACATACATCCAAAATATCTTCTGCAAAGGAAGCATTTCCTGTCTCTATCTGAACTGGTTTTTAAATAATTTAAATAAGTCATAATTACCAGGCAAAATTTTAATTTTCAACCAAGATAACATTAACAAATTTAAATCTTTAGCATTTGGTGAAAGGGTCAAATTTGCTTATTTAAAACAAATGTTTCAAAACAGTTGGCATAAAATGATGATACATTTATTTTTCTTCCAATTTTAAACAAGATTTGTTGGTTGTTGTTTTTTTTTATTCAGTAGCTTCCAAGAAAAACACTATGAAAAAGTATATATATATACACACATACATTTAATCCACTCCAGGTATATGATGATTTAGTGCATGCTGTTTTAAAGAAAATGTTATCCCAAAGATTGTAATAAAGTATGTAAACCTTTTAGAATAAGGTTTTCTCTCCTTATTTTTTCTACAACACTTCTGTAAAAATGAAATTTGTTTTTATAGAAAATTATTTGTGCTTATGACTAGATTATTGAAATGCATCTTATATAATATGAAGAGATTCTGAATACATGAAACATTTATTTATTCATCATCTTGTTTAAGATGATGCTGTGATTCATTAAACTTAGATGGTCAAGGGGTCGCAAAAAGTCCCCTGACTTTGTTATCCTGTGTTTACCCTCAATTATCAGGTTGTACATGATGAAGTTGTAGAATTAAATCATAATCTATTGATTTTTCTTTCTTCATGTTCTACAGCCAGTTCTATATGCAATATTGATTTTAAAATTATTGTTATTTTTCTAAAATATGTAAATCAAGACATAATGTATTATTTTTACTGGTGATTTCTACATGGTTTGACAAACAAATTTGTTATTTAAATCTTGTTGCTATTATTGTAAATGACTTCTTTTATCTTAGCTATACTTTTGGATCAGAGAGATCCACATTCATTGTTAATGCATGTGTATATAATGAAGTGAATGTTTTTTCCAGGCTTTATGTTGTAATTAAAGTTACTGGCAAATTCTCTTTGAAATGCTATGAACCATAAGCTACATTTAAAAATAAAAAAAAACAAACTTGCCTATGAATACATAGTACACTTGTTTTGCAATTAAGTCTTCTTACCTGATGGTTGATAAGGCTGTCCAGTTATGATTGGGTTGTATTTTGTTTCATTAGTTCCTGATTTCATCTGAAATCCTCACTTTTTTTTTTTTTCCTACTCAGATATTTTCAGCGCTGAGTTGTATATTTTATGCCTGTACCAATAATTAATGTCCAAGCCAAAGTAAGAACTCTGATGCTAATTTTCAAGGTTGTAAGACTTTTGGAAAATTGATATAACTCTCTACTCCTACCCACCTTTGGTCTTGTGCAATACTAAGCAAAACTGACTAAATATGTTTTTGGTGTTTGATGGACAAAGAATAAGATAAACAGTAAGGAGGGAAACTGGAGTTGATATTCAAGGATTCTTGTTGGGGCAGAACTGCAATTTTCTTGCTTCTTCTCTTTATTATAACAAGTGTAGCTATTTATTATTTGTTATAAATGTATTGACAACTATGATTGGGATTCAAGGGATCAATTAACTGCTTACATGATTTAATTTTTGTGTAATTTTCTAATAAGCACAAGTTCGAATACGCTTCCAACTTGGTTGGTATTTTTAAAAGGGAAATATTCTAATAATGTCTTTGTTGATATTTCACACTTGCCAAACTTTAACTGTGTTAACACGTTGCAGAAATTATTGGCTACTGTATTTGTGATAATTTCTCGATCCATCATGATCTGTGAAGTTTTTGCATATAAGACGTATACATTTCCATAAAAATAATTGCAATCATATCGACTTTGATCCTCCTTAAAGAATGTGAATCTAAACATTGTTTTAACACTTGACTCCATAGTTTAAAAAAATTGGTATGTTTTTTGTATATTTATATATAAAATTAAAACTAAAACCAAGACTGGAGTGGTGTAATGGTTACTGTTATAGAAAATGGTATCACCCAAATATTTCTAATTCCACTCAAGATGGTTTATATTCCTTTTTCAATAATTCTTTTAAGAAAAAATTCAATCCACTTCTCTTTCTCTCTGCTCCATCTCATTACTCTCAGGCCATAATAGTTGACTTAGGAAAGAGTTAATAAGTAAGCACTTAGACCAACCACTCCACTGTTACCCCTATTATTAACCTTGATAAGGGTCTGTCTCAAACAAACACACAGACATGCAGACATACATGCAATAGTGTTAAGTATTCTCAGCCAAACTCACTTTGCAAAATATGACCAAATAACTAAATATCAGATTTGTTTAAAAACCTTCTTGGTTGGACTCAGTTTTTCAGTACCCTTTTCTATATTGAGTTTTAAGTATTAACTACTGTATGATATATTTAATGACTTAATGAATACCATGTATATAATAAAATCGATACTATAGTTGACTGTATTATGAAGAGAATAATGCCACAAAATAAAATCTTGTTTGTAGCACAAAAAGAAGCAATTAGAATAAATGTGAATAAAAGATGGACTAATTGCATGTATAAATTTCCCAATTAACACTTGGTATGAAAAGATCTTGTCAGTATCAGAAAATGACTTGATACCTGCATAAAGTCATACTGCAGTCTTTTTTACAATGGCACAAGCAAAAACTTCCTCACAAGATTTCTGACTTTGTTTCTGTTCTACCAAACTGAGCAATATTTTCTCTAACAAAATATTCTGTGGTTTCCTAATAACAAGTGTCATCTCTTGCTCATTGAACCATCACCAAGACGAACATTTTCTAACTTTGTAAAATCTATGTTGTTCTAGAATGTTGTTGAATTTACACTCTGCAAGTATCATGTTTTATTTGTCCTTCAATGTACAAGTACAGTACTGTTTCTGTCAGGAGTTAGGAGACGTACTTCGTTCTTTGGGAGCATCATCTCAGCACTATTTTATTTCTTGAAATATTAGCTCATCCTACAAAAGCAGTAATTGCACTCTCATCAGAATTTATACTGTGTACAAGTCTCTTCTGAAATGTCCAGTTCACTGGTTGTTTCTTTTGAGTGCAAAGATTGCATACACAGCCTTTTCTGGTTTTGTGCTATGATGTTTCTCTTCTAAGGAAGAATTTTCTGACTGTTTTCAAGAAAATTCAAGATGAACCTTAATTGTGATGAAAATCTCCATAAAATAATCTGTGATTGAAGTGGTTTTATTTATGCCATTTAGGAAAATCTTATTCATTAGGTCACCTATGTTCTTTTTTAACAGATGCAGTGTAGATGATTCAAATGATAATCACATGATTCCGTCCATTATAAAAGGCCTACTCATAGGTTACATTATATTTCTAAACAAAAAGTGTCTGATTTTATTCTGCAGATTTGTTTAACATCCCAAAAATATTGGTGTAAAAGTTGTTTTTTTTTTTTTTTGTTTTTTTATACCTGTATTATTTAAATATATTTTAATGGAAAAATTTCAGGACAAAATCAAATATTGAGTTCTGGTGTGATCTACTGGATAGTTTCAAGCAATTTTTTAATTTGTAAATATGCTTGCTTAGTAAAAACAACAACAAAAAAAAAAACTGTTTGCACTCATTCAAAATCAATTGATTTTACCTTACCACTAACACTAACAGTTCATCTGTCTACAGAAGGATTTCAGCATGAATAAAAAGAAAAATCATTTTCCTTTTCTTTTATCCACAGGAATTCCGTGATTGAGTTAAAGATTCTCACAATATAACATTACTGTTTTTCATGAAATTATATGAAAATTAAGAAAGTTTTCTTTTGTTTTTTTTTTCCTAACAGCCATGTAGAGAAACCACTATTTAAATTGAAATAAAATTTAGTGGTATTTTTTTGCATGTGACTGAAAGGTATTTCTTCATTTCAAATGTACACTGGGAAATTTCCATATTGTTAAAAAAATTACTTCAATAAAGCAATAGCAATGATGGCATAAAATATAAATGAGAAAAATATCTTTGTTTCTTTTTTTTAATTTATTTCATTTTTTTTGCTATTTTAGTTAAAGGATCTCAAAACATTTATTTTTAATAAAAAGTACTGACAAATAAGCCATATTAAAAAATGTTGCAACATAATCTTCCTGTTTCACTGTTTTAATCTTTTGCCAAACAAAACTGAATAAGACTCACAAATACACACAGACACTTTAATTTTATTTACATTTCAAACAAAGACTTATTTCGTTCTTTTAATTTTTTTTGGATGTTGCTTGTTATTTGTTGAAAAAACTGATTTAGATTAGAAAGTTGTTAGAAACTTCAATGTGCTTAAAAAAATAACAAAATTGACAGAACATCAAAGAATTCATTTATAGCATCTTTGTCAATTTCATTCCTCAGAACAGTAATGCCAATTTCAATATGGAGAAAGCGATGATTAAATGATTTAGATCCATCAACAGATTTGAAATAGAAATACAAACAAATATTTATATATGTTTCTTGTGGACAATTACAAACCTAGACAAATAGCCATATGTTTATGTACAATGAACATGTACCTACACAAGCCAGCATATAAATGACTCTTACTCATATATTTATAGATATATTGCATACATTTACAATACTACATTAGTGCAAATATCTGGAACATTTTATAGAGGAAAACGTATAACTTAGTGATGTAAAAAAAAAACAAAAAAAAAAACTTATATTTTACACTACAAACCTCTCTCTCTCTCTCTCTCTCTCTCTCCTTGTTTATGTCCTTAATTAACTGGTGGATCTAAATCCAGAGACTGAATATTATATAATGAAAATTTCAGTAAAAACTTATTGATTTATGCTTGTGTAAAGCATTCCTTTGTGGGAAAGGTAAGTTTAAATGTTGGCAGAATCTATTACTTGATTCTGAATTGTTATAGAATGTCTACGAGAACTGTGTTTATGTGTGTACAAGAATTTGTTGTTGTCTATTTTGATAGTTGCTCTTAATTTCAGAATGATTCATAGTTTAATTTATTTGGAATTTATTCAAACTCTGACTGCTTCTTTTGCTGTTCTTTAGAAATTTTAAATAACTGACATTTGTAAGCGCATATTTTAGTCCATCTTATATATGTGTATTTTTTGCATTTTATTTTCAAATGTATAGTCTTCTATGTGGATGTGCGGGTGGTGTAATGTATAATGGCTTGGAATGAGAAATCAGAGAACCGAGTTCAAATTCCAGTCAGGATGATTACATTCACTTATGTGCAAATACCCTTGGGAAAGTGATGAATCAATCTATTCCTGTATCAGCAATAAGTTGAATAGCAGGACAGACTGGGTTGGCAACCAGTCTATTGTAGAAAGAAATGGAAACCTACTGTGGGAATATCTTCTGCCTAGTCAATCATGAATCAAAAAATACATGATTGCCCAATCATGTATAGGACTTAACTGACTGAGTTTTCTATAACATGTTCAAGTTTGGTTGAAAGTGAAAAACAAATCTTTTGTGCAATTTGTTGGGTGTTGAATGCAAAAATTGACCCTATTATTATATTAGGTGGTTTCTGCTGATTATCTAACCATTCTCAAGCTCATTAACCTTAGGATGTTGCTGTAAGTTTTAAATCTTATTGTTTTTGCCTTATGATAACATCAAACTATATCCAATATCTTAGCTGATAACGCCCTTCACCTTTTGAAAGGGAGAGAATTTTAGTCAAGAATTGTGTGCATACACACACACACACACAAGATGTAGCCATTAGTAGATGCATATACAGTTTTTCAGACTAATATTTGTGGGTATGTATCTAATGCGCACACGGAACTGAATTTGAAAGCATAAAATATTTACCCATATATAGACATATTTTTGTGCACATGTAAAAATGTTCGTATGTACTCAAGAATTCTCTTGATAATGAAACACTATTCACTTGTATGTGCTTGTACATGCTTGTGAATATAAAAGGTACATATACACAAGCATTTAAATGTTATGCAAGATATCTATAAAATGAAAAGAAATACAGTAATATATGTGTAAGTTATCCCACTTGACTTTGCTAAAAAAAACGTCGTTAGGGGTTTCTCCTTAAGCCTATAAAAAAAAGTATGCATTTTTCTCCCTAATCTATTTCCCCCTTTTACAGCTTCTGTATTCACATGTGAGGAAAAAAGTGTACCCCCCACTGGGGTATGTTCATTTTCATAGTTTTGTTTTGATTTTTTGTACTCTCTGACACACACTTCTTACAGCTAGTTCCTCATTTTTTATCAAATGTAATTCTTTTGTTAACACATGCAATTAGGTGTCGTTTATTTTATATTGTTTTGTGTTATTTATTTTTTTACTTAGACTCACATTGAGTCTATCAAATTGTTTGTGGGATAAATGAACTTATACCAATGCCTTCGACTGAAAAGGATTTGTTCTTGGCAACAAAATTGATGGAATGAATGTGGAAGCAGCATCATTTTGGGGCAAAAATACAAATTGGGATGATTTTTGTTAACTTTTTAGATGTTTCTGTAGCATGCATTGGCAAGGTACAGTGTTAGATTGTATTATGCAAGTAAATGTCTTCATACTAGAATTACCATTAACCAACTAATGTTAGTAAAATTTTCAGGACATTTTTAAATATGTCATGTAAGTTTCAATATATCTAGCTTTATTAGAAATATTAATAACTTATTTTGCTGGTGTCAAGATTTTTATGAAATATAAAATTTTTATTTATAAATAAATCTCAAAAAGATAGCCCATAGAAATTTATTTGATTAACACAATATCCTTGAATAAATAATTATTGTGGGTTTCTTTATATTCTGTATCATCCAGCTATTGTTTCATTTTAACTTGCAGCAGTTTTTCTTGTTTGCTTCAGATTCTTTCTGGCAATGTTTACAGAACATTGTAAAATTTTGTCATGAGTTGCCAGCTTCCTGGATATAATTACAACAGACTATTTACGTTAAGAAGTGAGACTAATATCCTCATCTTTGTTATAACCTTAGTTCTCATATTACAGTATGAGAGTGAAAAGGATGAAAACATTGGTTTATGAATTTGATGACATATTAATTGTGAGTTCAATCCCTGTGCTGCATAATTCATGCTCAGTGGAAACAGGTCTAGCAATTACTGAGCAGTACTTAAAAAAAAATAAGATATCCCTAGACCTGGACAGTGAGATGAGAACACTCTGTAGATTAAATAAAGTATTCACTTCAAAATTCTCTGAAATTTACTTTGCCCTTCAGGTGTCTGTTGATTAGAGGGCATAATAGCTGAAACATTGTGATGACAAGGATGAGTACATTAGTCTGTATATAATGTAATCCTCCCCTCATCCCTGAAATTGAAACAGAGTAGTTGTCATGAAGAAAAAAAACATATCTAGAATATAGACATTAGAAAAATGGGCAAAATGTTTACTTTAACATTTCATATAAAAATGAAAAACAACTGGTTAGAAAAGAAAATTTTTACTATTAAATTTTTACTGCTCAGGTCACAAAGTAAACAAAAGGATTTGTACTTGTCTCCATTATGAAGACAGCTTACTACCATTATTTTCAGATGATCTTTTTTTTTTTTTTTCTTCAAAGTGTGTGGTGGGTGGGGGGGGATGACCAATTTCACTTTATGACTTTGTGCATTTGGTGAAGTCATTTTAAAGTGGAAACCATTTTTTGAGCCCATCAAAATTCTGAAAGCATCTTCAACAAGTCAAACCATGATTAATACATCTACCAACAATGAATTCATTTTATTCATATTTTTAGTGTGAAATGTCTGTTCTTTCAACATGAGCTTCACTAAAACATCTTCAGAAGGAATTTGCTACAATCTGTCCTTTCTTAACAGCTGGTGTCTCTTACAGTTTCCAACTAAACTCTGTTTCTTACCTTTTACTCTTACTGCTCATACAACAACCTCCTTCACTAACCCTTTACCTTGAGTGGCTCTTGGACATTAGTTTAAAAAAATAAAACAAAACTCAAACTCCTACCCAGCTGTTATTCATCCCTAATTGGAATTGGATATAGAAAGAATTTGACAAGAGATCAAGCTTCTACCAACTCCTTTCAAAGAGATGTCTGTTCTTTGATACAACATCATCAGTCAATGGTTGATTTCAAGATTACTTCCTCTTGCCATGAAATAAAATACTGAACAAACTGTCCTTGTATGTGTGTGTGTATATATATAATATATATAGAGAGAAAAACACACAAGGTGTATTTAGGCAGCAAGAATTCATCCAAACAGTCAGTTGTGTGCCATACATGATACACACATAAGCAATCATGTATCTTTTGATACATGACTGATGGGGCACATTTTTTACTACGCTAGACCAGTTGACACTATAGAACCCGGTCTGTCCTGCTATTTACCCATAGCTGGGGGGAGGAGAAGAGGATTCATACCTTTTACCAAGGGTATTAGCACATAAGTGAATGTAATAGATTCAACAGGAATTCAAACTTGGCTCTCTGATTCCTCAATTTGAGCCACTATCCATTACTCCACTGTGCCTTCTTCTCCAAACAAGTTTTGTTAAATAGCACTACTAAAGTTGGTCTATTTAATTTTTTATATTGTTTTTCCAATTTCCAACATTTGTTTTTATGTCCAATTTTACAGATTGGAATTGTTATTAAACTGTCCAAAGTTCATATATATATATATATATATATATATATCACATGCCGAGTAGGAATTCATTATCCCAATTACATAGATGATGGAAAACCATGTATAGTAGGTATGTTTAAACATTTTCACTGAAAAATCAATATCCTATTTTTAAAATGTAATTATAGTTTTAATGTTTTCTGACATAACACATTACCATCAATTGCAATACATTTGCTGTTCCTGTCTTGTGCATATAAATTTAGGTGAAGGTGGGAAAAGCTCAAATTAATAAAGTAGTCCTCTGATGACTCAGATGTTGATAGCCTTAAGGATATTTAAATTGATTTATATTTAAAATGATTAATTTTATTAGATTTTCAAAATGTCTATCTTTTTTTATTATATTTTACTTTTTTAGAATATATTTTGCAAAAGTTTAGTTTCATGATTTTTGAACACAAAAATTTTGCTGATTTGATTAACTGTGGATAAAAGAAACTGTGGTTAGTGATCCACAAGTAGTGAGGTTCTATTTTATTCACACTCACGAGGATAAATCAATGTTAAAAAATATTTCTTCATTTTTTTTTCATCATTAGATGGTATATTTATTGATTTAATTCTGTATTTATTCAAAAAAAAGAAAACCTAATATATTGTTGAGTGAGTGTTGGGATTAAAAGTACAGTACTTGATGTAAAATGACAAAGCTATGTGTAAAAAAAGAATTCTATTGTTATTCCTTATAATATGATGCTAGTCTAAGTTTAATGCATATGGCAATCATTAGGCATAAAGTTAAAATTGACTGTCCTAACTTTCCTTTATTTAATGACTACGGGAAAGGTAATGGGATATGCTATATTCATATGCAAAGGTGAAAAATACGAGTGGCAACAGTAACGATCATCATCTTAGTTTTATAGCCTTCAATAGGTATTTGATTTTAGGTTTGCAGGTAACCATTAGTTCACTTCTTTTATTTAAAATAATAGGGTTAACTATATTTTGCAATATAATATTTTTTTATAAGAGGCAAAGATTACATCCCCCCCCTTACCATTGTATGCTTTAGCTCTTTATACCCAATATTTCTGGGTTAACCCCATCACTCTCTTTTATTAGCCAATAATATCTCAAGAGAGCGGTATTATTTAGATATTTTTCATTATTCAGACTTAATTTGTGGCTATGAAATCTGTTTCCATTCTTTTTCTATTAAAGCAGAATAGTACTTCAGTTATTATGTTTTATATTAGTTCTTGTTGCAAGCGTATACTGGTTGTGTTTAGGTAGAAAAACCATGTGTCTCCTGGTATATATATCCTACAACAAAATAGGCAGACTCACAATATGAGTCTGGGTAATGAAATTGAAAAGTTTGTTTTGTTGTTAGTTACTAACTTCTCTCTCTCTCTCTCTCTCTCTCTCTATATATATATATATATATATATATATATATATATATATATAAATATATATATATTAAAAAATAAGGGTATACATAGACAATAGAATATTGTTGCATGTTACAAAATGATGAATATAAAAAAAAATTTAAAGAATATGTGTATGAAGTTGTGTAGGAGTCTCAGAGAATAGTAATGGGAGGTGTTGGTGTGTGTGTGTGTGTGTGCATTTGCCTGTGGGGAAAGTGTTTTCCTCATTCAACCTACATCTTACCATCTAAGTGGCTAAAGGAAAAGAAGAAAATGACAGAGAGTGTTAATGCCTATTTATAGGTTTAGGGAGCATCTCCTAGCAGTTGTTTTTTTTTTTTTTTCTGTCCCTTGTTGGCTAAAAACAAAAAAGAATTGAACAGTGTATAGTGGCAATGTGTGTTTAAACATGTCGATGAAAATGTACTTGTGTAAAGTGCTGTGTCATCAGAGTAATGTAAAATGTAGCATGATCTGGAAGATATATCAATAGTATAGAAAGAAAGATATCAGCAGTTGGTACTAAAATTTTGTTATTTTCCAAATGCTCAACATTGAATTGATTTTGTCTGGGGAGGCCTGGGTTTGTTTGCTATGCATGTAAGATGTTGGCATACAAAAAGTTTTAAGCATCAATTTGTAAAGTTGTTGAGCTGATGTTTCTAAAATTGCTACTGCAATTTAATACATTTTTGCAAGAAGATATCTAATATTATTGTTGATTTTTCATGGAGATGCAGCTATCTCCATGTATTATTGTACTTACAGATTTTTAGTTTTGTTTGGGTTAACATCTTTGAAGATTATCTGTTGAGCCTAGAAGAAACAGGGCTATTTAAAGTTGAAAATGGAGTTGACTTTCATGGTGTTTGAGTGGTATCTTTGGAAAAAATAAGTTGGGTTTTGCTTGGTTCAAATTTGTAAGATAAAAGTTGTATTTTTCGTTTTGGTGAAAAATCTTTTGTAATGTCTGCCGGTTGAAGAAGACGTCAGGCATAATGGCCTGGGAGAGAAAAAGAGTCGAGCAAAAAACAGTAGAGATGAGATGTGTATTGTTTGCCTGCTGACCATGCCAACATAGTAGTAATTGCAATGGCAATTAGGGATTTTTTTGGCAGGGGGCCACACGTGTCGCAAAGAAAATGTTTTTTAACTCGAGGAAATTCTTGTCCAAATAGTTATATCGTGTAGATGTGTTTCAGAGATTTTAAATTTGCAATTTTGCTCTTTACATGCGGTCTAATCACAAATTTTGTAACTGGAAGTTTTTGTGTCTGCCATACATGGGTTGGTAGGAGTTAGTCAAAGTTTTTCTTTGCTGGCTCTGGGTTTGAAAAAAAAGGGTCTAAATGATACCTAGTTGAGTTTGCTTATATAGCTTTGTGTGTTCATATATCCAGGAAATATTGAGGTTACCAGTCTGTTGCTGGAGTATGCTGGTTGTGTTTAGGCAGGAAAACATATGTCTTCTGATATATTTATCCTATAACAAAAATGGTAGACTTGAAATGTTAATTTGGGTAATAAAATTAGTAGAAATTGTTGACATCAAGCTAGATAATTTTTTTTTTGCTTCTAAACCAGTCAATTTTTTTGTATTTCACATATGTATTTCCGATATTATTTTTTATAGGGTTGAGCAATCTATACTGGGGGTTGTCCTTGAAGTTGGGTTTCTGGTCTTAGCTGATAAAAAATTTTTGCTGCATATTTAATTTGTTAACTCTATCATCAATCTTCAAATCTGCAGCTATTTTCCTTCCTGAAATACAGAACATCTTGTAGGTCACCCCAAAGTGGTCAATGGATCATTTATTTTTATTATCATTGTTGCAATCTCCTCACACACCCAAGATAGGTTTGCTTCATTTTTTTTTTTTCAAAGCTATCACCATATTCCATCTGATAAACTCAACCTTTGAAAGCATTTCTTTTATGACTATTTCAGCCTTTTAGATACTTCGAATAATCCCAATAAACACATTTGATAAGCACTACTTATATATATATCAGGCTTACAAAGTCTCTCAGTTCTCCTTTATCTGTGTGGTCATAACTTCTGTTACATTCCCAAATTCTCACTCCAAATCTTGAACATTGCTAATCAGCCAGTTAATATTTTGTCTGTTTTAGCCAAATCCATTGTTGTTACATTTAAAATTAATACACTTGCTCTTTTTATCTGAGTAACCATTTCTCTCCTGGCTTATGGTCATATCCTGTTGAAACAGTGGTTCCTATACGATCACCAAAGTTGAGCAACATCAAACGTGATCAGTAGCTAGATGGGTAATCACTTAATCACTATCCATTAGATCACCCACTCATCCAGGCTAATGGTGGTTGAATGGATAATGGCTTGGAATTGTTAATCAGAGAGCCAAGTTCCATTTGGCTTTGTTATATTTACTTATGCACAAATACACTTAGGAAAAGTATGAATGCACTTCTTCTCTCATTAGCTATGGGTTAATTAGTAAGACTTGTATCACTAAATCATTATTATCTCAAAAAGAAAATTCTTCCAATCTAAAAATATTTTCTAGCTTTAAATATGCTGCAAAGGGTTGATAAGCCATAAAAAGTAGATCAATTATTTCTTTCCCTATCAAGAGTAACCAATTTTCTCCTACTTTAGGGGATCTTAAAACTTTATGACCCTTCCCACTTATGGGTATTACTACTCTTTTTCCTCTTTTCCCTAACAACCTTTGTTCACACAGAAATGTTTTCTACCAGATCCTGCTGCTTTGTGGATCCTAGTTTATCTTGTCTGAGCTTAGATAACAAATTAAAATACTCCATTCCTATATAATTTTTCTCCAGCATTTTTGCTATTAATATTTCCTTTTCTAAACTCCTCAATAGGGTCTTAAATGACTTTAAGACAGTCATAAACATTATTAAGCACTGAGACTGTTTTTCTTGAAAATGGTATTCTACACAAATCATTACTAATTTATTTTAATTTTCTCACTGTTATTCAAAATTTCACTAAATTATTTGAAAATTAGCCTTTTTATCACTCATATATTTTCTATCATGGGCCCTACACTGTTCCTGATCTTCATCAATGATCTTCGCAATGTCATCAGTTCCCAAGTTGGCATCTATGTGGACTACACTATTTACTCCTGCCTCAATAGTAAATCTGGTATCATTGACAAAACTAACCTGGCTTCTGATCTTGAAAAGGACCTCCAATCTGTGGTTGACTGGGGCAGGAAATGGTCTGTAAACTTTAATGTCTCCAAAACAAAATTCTCTCCTTTACCCACCACAGAGAACCCTCCCTGCCTACCATCAGAATGGCTGATTCCCAACTCCTCGAAAGCGCCTCGTTATACCTGCTTGGTCTCACACTGTCCATTGACATGAGGTGGAATAAATACATTGAATCAATAGCTTCATCTACCACAAGTAGGTTCTCTGTGTCATGCCAGAAAGTTTTTCTCATCTGAGTCCATCTTTCAAATCTATAAATTAACCACCCATCCTTGCATGGAATATTGCTGTCATATATGGTCTGGTGTTCCCGCTGTACATCTCCAGGTCCTGGACAAAATCTAGAGATGAATATGCAAGATGATAGGTCCTGATATGGCATCTAGTCTACAATCGCTATCCCACAGACATGCTGTGGCCTCCCTCTGTCTCTTCTACAAGTATTTTCATGGCAACTGTTCTGACGAGCTACTTTCGCTGGTTCCCGGACTACATGAATTTAAGCAAGCTACAAATCTGGCATCTTAGGCCCACCTTTTTACTGTCAAAACTGTTATATGTAACCCTCTCTTCTACGCAAACAGCTTCTTCTCCCACAATTCCCATCTGTGGAACTCCCTTCTCCTTACTTGCTGCCCTGATGATTATAGTCTTCAAATATTCAAGTGTAATGTCAATCAACATCTGACACCCTGAGTTTGTTCCCAGTCCTTCTCTGTATCTTTTCCCCAAACATGCCTCTTTACTCTTGTTCTCAATCCTCTGTAACCCCTTGTGTGATAGTGGCACTCTCACCTTGCTTGGGGTGAATTGGTTTAAAAAAAAATTTTCAGAGTAATTCTACAGCTTAGACAGTGGGTAGTCAGACCCACTCACCTTCAGTGACCTATGTTCCTTATTGAGAGCCTTTTTTTTTGTACCTCTTACAGTTTATTTGAGCCTTTACTTTGAGGCTATTTCTTTCTATCCATATCCTTCCTCTGTTCATTCTCACCCTCAGTTCCATTAGTAAGCAACCAGTTCTATGGATTCTGACTGGGAGGAGTTAATTATTTTTTCTGTTTAATTTTTCTTCTCTCTTGCTTGATACACTCTTGATCTACCCATTTTTATATCTTCAATCACTATCAGTTTATCTTTCCTTTCATAGTTTAACCCTCTTAATTTTCATGTTATTCCTGGTTTTCCCACTTTATTTCCTCTTTTTTGCAGGATATATGTTACAATGACAAAACAAGGGTGTCTGAGCATGCAGAGTGTTTGATACCCACTCACATGCATGATACCAGGCTTGATCATGCATACCAGCCTGACTGACACACAAGTATCAACGCTCTACCAGGTCTTTGATGCAAAATAATCTGAGTGCTGGATGTCGGAAATTATCTCCCTGCTACTGCTTCTATGCATTAATTCTACAGTGGGGATCATCTAACCTAATCACCCTCTCTGTTTCTTATCACCAGGGGTAATTTCTCTTCTTTTTTTGGATGACTGTCTTTGCTATCTTTCTCTAGTAAGGTTCCCTCTTTTCCTCCTACTCTTTTCACTTTTCTCCCCACTCATTAACAACTGCACTTTCTGTTAGTTTCAGTATACCTTTCTTTCTATCTATGGCCTTTTTTTTTATTCCTTTTATGTTTTCTTCCTCTTGCATTTCATAAAGTAATTTTCATTTAAATGGTCACAACAATTCAACACCCCACTCAACCATACTTCTATATTCAGCCTACTAAACTCTCACAGTCTCTTTTCTATTTTGAATGTTTCTATTTTGAATTTCTCTTTTCTCACTTTTTACAGTACAGTCACATCTCATGTAGACTTTCCTACCAAAATTCCAACATACAGGAGTTGACTACATTCCTCCTGTAGTACACATGCTTCCCACAAGCCCCATATCTAAAGGTTTAATTTTTCTTACACTGTGTCACATATTTTACAGCACTCTCTCTCTCTCTCTCTCTGAGCTTTCAACATGTTCATTTGAACCACCAACCTTCTCACATGTTCCTGGTTGACCCAAACTAAGCTAAAACTTTCTTAGCTGTTCTGAAGGTACTTGGCCCTAGTCTATAGAATAACCTTACCCTGTCTCAGAACAGATAGAGGCATTGTTTCCCTTTTTGTCTTATCTTGTTAAAGTTTCCCCATCTCATATAACCTCATTCGTATCATTGTAAAGGTAAACTTCTCTATGCACTTCTAACACCCATCCACCAAGAAGCAACACATTCTACCTATTGCTTCTTTTCCCCAGTCTTCCACTTGTTCAGGGCAGTCTACCTTCTCATGCCCACTTTTTCTACAATTGCTACAGACCCTTAATCTCTCAGTTTGTCTTTCTTCATGTTACCCTCATTTTCTAGATTTCCCAGTGTTCCAACAACAACCTCTCATTTCTTCTCACTGTCATAAACCTCTTCAAGGTAACTGATTCTACTCAAGAGATATCTTTGTGTATCAGTTCGTTTTTCAATGCATCCATAAAATACTCAGACAATTAGGTCTGCTTTGAACCCTTATCCCGATACACCCTTTGGTCAGCCTAGCTAACTCCAACAATATTTTATCTTTTTCTGATTTATTCTCACTAGGGCCATGCTACTCAAAGTCATGGTCCATGGACTGACTGGTACACGGCTAGTGCCTAGGCCATGCTAATGAATCATTAAGGTTACATAATTTTTGTTTTTGTGTTAATAAACTGCTTATTTTTTTTTATTACTTTTTATATGTTATAATATTGAATTATTTTTTGCAAAATAAATGGAAGATAAAAAATAGTCAACTTTTATTATATTCATTATATATATAAATTAAATTATTTATATATATAAATTAATATTACCATGAAATATTACAGGTACATGACACATTGAGAAAAAAATGATGGTCTGCCATATCAGATAGTTTGAGAAGCACTGAATTAGCGCACACAAGATCTTTATCATATTTGCATAGTTGTGGTGTAGTGCCAGGATATTCTTGAAGTTTATTTATTGAAAAATTTGGAATTAATTTGACTTAATCATATAAAATAAATAGATATTTATTTATTTGATTTAGATTGGAGTGAATCTTTTGATATTCAGGGTAGCAAAAGTTTGTTATAAGCCTGATCTTGGTAGTAGTTGAGAGAAAGTCCATTTCAGTTCAGTATTTGACAGTTTAGAAGTCAGAACTATTAGTAGTATTCATCTTAGAAATAGGTCAGCATCAATCTACTGTGTTTTTCTCGGCCCTAAGAAGGACAGAAAATATTATTAGCAGATGACCTTTTAACTACTTCATGTGTCACACATAGCTGGTTTCTCTGACAGTAGCATCTCTTGTCCCATGTTTTCTCTTGCCATCCCTTCTTCTCATCTGGCGCTTATATCCTTTTGACCTGGCTCCCAGACTACTGGTGCAAACCTTGATTTTGGCTAACATTAAAAGTCTCCTTGTGTTAAGTTTTTGATTGGCCAAAATTATTTTATTTTTCAGCATTCCTTTCTTTTTCATTTTTTTAAAATATAGCAGATGTTATGTGTGGACTGTGGAGCCTCCTTGATTTTTGATAGTTTTTAGTCACAAATCTGTAGACTTTGGTCTCACCAACTTCTGCCATTTTTCAGCTAGGTTCAGTCTTTTCTTCTTCCTCTTGATTGCCTTTTCATTAGTTGAGAGAAAAGTATAGAAAGAGATGTTTAGAGAGAGAAAGAAAGAGATAAGAGTTTTAAAGGAAAGTGCAAATACCATATTTTAATTTGAATTCTTATTTTTGTTTATTTTTATTATTTTTATATTTTATTTTTATCTACATAGTCCCCATATTGTAAATGAAATTGTTTAACACATCCATGTTACAATCTTCCATTTTTCTAAATTCAATCCATTTTGAAGTAACCTCTTTTGAATAATTCCATCTCAGTTTTATCAACTCTTTATCAGGCAACTCATTTTTTTTTCTTAAAGAATCTAGCTACAGTTTTAATTCCACTGCCTTTCCTGGAAACCTTGATATCTTGGACTTATTAAGTCCTAACCTTGCCTTTAGCCTCTGGGGATTCCTTTCAACTCTGTTTACCATTTCTACTTTAGGAAATGCAAAATAGCATGCAGCTACTGCAAAGAGTAAAACAAAAAAAATATTTTTTCCTTACCTCTGATTTGTGCAGATTTCTCTTTTCCACTGCACCAATACACTGGTTTCAATTTTGGAATCTGATATTACTTAGACTAAATTCTCCCCTTTTGGCTATTTTGATGGTATGATTGACTTTCTTCACATGTCATTACTTCTGTCTTCAGAGAGATAATTTTTCTTCCTGAGAATATTTGGTTTTCACAGGAGGTGCATCAAAATTCCTACCAATTATTCAAAGTTTGCTGGTTTTTCTCAGTGATTTCTTCAACTGTAGTTTCTCAGGATCTGATCCTGGTTATGCTTAGGATGGGCTCATTGTTCCAGTCATTAAAGGTAGCATTACATTTTGTTTATCTTTCAATGGTAACCTCAGAATCAATAACGTTTGGCCATGGTGCTAGATGTAACATTATCCTTGAATGAGGACATGGTGATTTGATGTGTGTACGTCTTTGATGCTTTGGAGTTTTCTTCTCCTAGAATTTTGTTTCTGGTATAGATGTAGCACTATGGCTTGGAGGGTTAGCCACTAGCCATTTGTTTCAGCCACTGGTTCAGCAACATACTGGACAGTAGACTCTTCTACCTATGTTGTGTTTACATAAGATCTGAAGAAGTCTCAAGCTCAGAGTTGAAGTATACCAGGTGCTGTAAGATTGGAAGTGTGGGTGGTGTAATAGATAATGGCTTGGAATTGTTAATCAGAGAGCTGAGTTCTAATTCCAGCCATGTTCATTATATTCACTTACACCCTGATTCCCTTGAGAAAGGTATGAATCAACCTCATCTCCTTCCAACTATGCAGAATGTGTATTAATAAAAATGATTATTATTTAAAAAATAAAAAGAATTCTTACAATCTAAAAATATTTTCTGGCTTTAAATAACAGGCAAAGTGTTGATAAGCTGCAGGAAACAAATCCATCGATCAGAGTTGAAACATCACAAGCAATATATCACATAAATGTAATGTTGATAGATTTACCAAGTTGATCAAAATTACAGAATACCTTAAAAAGATTTAAACAAAACATGTAACCAAATATGATAGGTTCCTGAAGAAGGCCAGATGGTGCACTGGTTGAAATATGATGAATGCAACAACCAACAAGGAAGCATTATTGTCTATTATTGTATGATTATAAAATGTTAAAAGAAATACTGTCATTTTTTTTTGTACTGGTTTTTTATTTTCTTAGCAGAATATTTAAAAGATTAATTTTTAAAATGGATTTATATTTGAGAAGAAAATTATTATAAACACATACACTTCTTCTAGGTGTATGTATTTATGATTATTTCTGTGTGCTTATATCAATGAATGCAGATTGTTTTATAGGTATGTATATATTTATCACATGCACATGTTTGTGTGTACTAAGGTATTTGAACCTGTGTAGTTGCAAACATCATTTGATTTCCTTCCTTTATGCATTCTTCTTTTAGACATATTGAATGTTTGATGCACGTTAAAGCAAGTATGTTTGTGACATTGGCAAAATAAATTTGAAAATGTTTGGGTTTTATTTTGATTTCATTTAACTATTCACTTTTTTCTTTTTCCAAGTTTATAGTGAGTTGTCTGCATTTATCATTTGATAATAGTGGGAGAAATACAACAGCCCATTGCAACAGCTGCCAAAGAAAAAAAATGTAAATCTTTTTGTTCTTGTTTTTTAAACACCATGGATGACATTATAGAATATTGTAGAAAGTTGTAACATTTTGATAAAGGATTAACATTTATCATGATCTGAAAAGAATGCTTCCTTAAAAAATGGGTTGCAAGCTGCAAAAGCTTTTGAGATTTAGTACACAGAGCATTAGTTTGATGCCAGATGTCGGTAATGCAAAGAAAGAAACATTTGTAGGACATCAAGTGCAGTTTGCTATGTGGATTGGAAGGCTCTTCACAGGTCAAAGATTGCTACAGTGGGATCTTCCTATTTCTTCTTTTCTCTAATTTAACCTCTTGTGCTACAACCAGGCTCATTCCTAAGAGGAGAGGGTACTAGGAGGTAACCCCCTGTCCACCATTATTTGGCCACCACCTGTCAAAATGATATTAACAAATTTTAGTGTACAGGCCATTCTTCCAAGTCAAATTTCTGGGGTGACTGTCCTGTGCTGCCTTCTTCTTTATGCACCATGTCTCCCCTCCCCCTACAGGGCATCAGGTTCACATTAAGAATCTGACTTCAAAATACTGTTTGCTTTCATTTCAACAAGGAATATTTTGTTTGACAAATCATTTATGATTTTTTTCAATGGAAAACTTAACATCTTTAAGATTAGATCAAGTGATTATTGTTTTTAAATTTGAATTCTAAATTCTAGGTTAACAATTTAATCTCAGAATAAAAAGCATTATATCATCCATGAGATATCATTTTTGTGTCTTACTGAAAACAATTTTTACTTTGTTGTGTCTCAGCTTGAAAGCTACATATATATTCTGATATGATTATGATAAATAAGCACTAATTTTTCTTACACTGGAATTGAATTTGAGGAACATATTTGAAATGAATTGTTTTTTAATAATAAAAATACTATTTACTATCTGGCATTATCTACTGTTTATATACCTATATACCACAACAGACTATAGTAGTGGGGGGGGGGAGAACTAGATAAAATTTAATTCACCACATTAGCAAATGGTTTAAGATAAACTTTTTACCCATCATGCTAATGAATTATTTCCAAGATTTTTTTTTTGTTTAACTAATTAGTTCAGGCTGTTAACTTTTCATACTACAAAAAATGAAAAGGCTTGGTAAGAAACCTCTGTCAATACTAAAAAGAACTATAACAGTTAATGGACTTGAGAATTCTAATTTCCTTAAAAATAACTTTAAGAATAAGGTTTTATAAATTTCAATGAATGCCACCATTAGCAATTATACTTGTCTGTAAAGTTTCAACTAAGTGTCTTTTGGTAGAGGACATAATTTGTACTATATCCTTATTGTATCTTAATATCTCCTGTTTACTTGACCCTTCACCAACTTAGAATTTTTTCTGTGCAACTTATTGTATTGAGATGAATCTGGTTAGATTAGAATAGGATTTTCATTAGATAAAAAGAATTATGATGTAATTTTAAAAAGACAAAACCAAATAACTCATTTGGATTTAATCTAGAAAATAAATTTGTTTTATATTATATAAGCTATTATAATGTTGAATAATGTTGATATTTAGTTAAATCTTAAATGGAAAATAATCTCTTAAATAGACATATTATGAAAATGTATTGTTTTTTGCCTGAAACTTGAGCCTATACCTGTTGAAATATAAATGTATTGCAAAGGACAGATGTCAATTCATCTCAACCAACTTCTTAAAGCCATGATGGCTAAAAGAAAAAAATGCATCTGGCAGATAAACTAATCCTCCCATAAGTTAATGTTCAAAAATAATGTTTTTCTTTTCTTTACTGTGATATACATATAGACTGCAAGCTTAAATATTCGATCCTCTTACAGTGTACCTAATTAAGGTCTTTGTATTTTGTCACAGGTTAGCATATCTAAATCCCTGGCAGACAACTTTCTTATTTTATTTGCTTCCATATTCAATGCAGATACAACAAAATATTTTAAAAGATATTCCAAGTCATATCTTTGCATGCCAATAATTTTTATATTGATAAAGAACTTCAGATTTTTGCACTGAAGATATTAGTAAACAGTTTGAAATAAAACATGTTATTAAAAATTATATATTTCCTAGTTGTGTCATTGTTAAAACACTAAATGCATTAATTGTAAATGTAACATCAATTATATGAAAACCTTAAACTTAATAAACATAGAGAAAGATTTTTATTGTAAAATGAGAAAAAATGGCTTGGATGGCTTGAAAAGACCAAAGTTTGGTTTTGGTTAACTGAAAAGAAAAAAATAAAATATTTATTTTTGCTTTTTGAAAAAAATGCTCTTATTCTTTCTGCTAATGTATAACAAAAGAAACTGAACCGTTTTTGTTGCAATATTTTTACCTGAACAAAATTGTCTCCTTCTTGTGTCAAAATTCAGTGAACTGTGAAAGAAAAACTTTGCATTATTAGTGTATCCAGAGCAGAAAAAATTTATTTTCTTTATATATATTTCTGTTATCACAATGAGAGATATTTAAAAACAAAGATGATGGAAAGGAAAAGAATATAGATGAATTTTTTTAGATTGTAAAAAAAAAAAAAATTGTAACTACCAGCATCTCTCATTCTTGCACATGTGTCATCATAACAATGTCTACAAACTCAGTCCGATGAAGTCCTAACAAATGAAACGCATAACAAATAAACTTTTTACATTTTGTCTTACAATTTCCTCTCTCTCTATCTCTCTATCTCTCTTATATATATATATATATATATATATATATATATTATTTTCAAAGATTTATTTTATTTCTTTCACATAATTTATTTTGAAGACAAAAATATTTTTTACCCATTTTCTTTTCTTTTTTTTTTAGCATATCTCTCTTTTGATTTTGTCGCCTTCTAATAATGAGTTTTTCTTATTTGTTAGGTTGGGTGGGAAACATATAATTGTTAGTGTATTTATGTTTAGTTGAACATTTATAATAAAATTCTGATCCATGTCACCTGATATAAAAGAAGGAAGAAAACTGATAGGCTATTAAAAATCTGTTAAGTTTTTGAAACTACGAGAACAGTTAGCAGTGATATTTTAAGAATTATTGGTAGAAGTAGAGAGATTGGGAATTGTGTCTTCAAAGACAAGAATTTTAACACTTTTAGACTTAGGATAATTTTTTTCTAATAGAAACTGAAGTACCCAACTTTTGTTTTTATATAACTTTATAAACATTTTTTAATATTTTATTTTACTTATGAAATAAAACTTATAAAAATTTTTCAATTTTTCTTCTAAATATATTTTCTTTTTCATATAGAAGAGGAGGAGGGAATGACACCTATGATATGCATCATGTTATGAAAAATTTATGCTAAATTAAAAAAATATTATTATTGGTACCTGTAAGATAATGGTAAATGATTTTGATGGATTACTGAGGGAAAGCAATTTTTTCTGTTTTTTTGTCATAAACTGTAGATGAATCATTGCTGTATAAATAATACAAGCTTCATACAGTCACACTACTGTCATCTTTTATCAGAAGTTCTACTTTATTTGTTATGAACAATGAATGTTGTTTGTACTTCACACTGTAAAAAGCACTTCCTGCATTCATTGGAGCCATGACTGGGGCAAAACATCAGAAGACTATAAAAAATATGCACAAAAGACAAGTAGAAATGCTTTAACAGAGTTTGAAAGTGCAAAAAAAAAAATATAGCTGATGCAAAATATAGTGCAACTAGGACTGGCTACTTGATGCATTGTCCTGGCATATGGACATAATAGTAGACACATGAATAAGCATAAATATTTCCCAAATTAATGCTTGGCTCTATTTGAATGTGTGAAGAGTATAAAATTCCTAATAAATTAATAACTATACATGCTCAAAAGTTGAAATTTTGTATATCAATAATTTGATACATGTTTTAAATGTGTAATTTCGCCATAAACTATAAACATAATCTTATTTTGAATTGTTATCCACTCAGTAGGGATATTATATCTTATTAATAATTTTAATAAAAGGAGGTTTTATTTTATCTGAAAAATCTTAATTTCAGTCAGTTATGTACCACACGATACATGCTTAGACGATCATGACTGACAAGGCAGATCTTTTCCTGCAGTAGGTTGCCATTTCTTTAATTTACAAAGATTTTAAAATTCTGGTTGATTCTATGTTTTTTGCCAAAAATGAAAGAATCAATGCATTCTTAACACAGCTATTTATCAGTTCATTTTATATGTGTATATTGCACACCTGAATGTTTCCTCAATAATATCTTTTCTGGGTTCATAGAAAGTTTCATGACATCAAACTTTCTCTTCAACAAGCTGAGCCAATAGCAATCATTTCTCAACTAGTATACTGGCATAGCTTTTGCATAAATTCTAACAATATTTGGGCCTATACAAATTACATCCTTTTATTCAATTCTACACAGGAATACTGACCAATCTGGATTTGTTTAATATTTTTTTGCTATTAGTGTTTTGGCCAATCAGAGGGGCGGATTTCATTTTGCCCTTAACTGTTATTCAATGTACTCATTCAGAATGGCAGTTATCATTTTTAGTCAGTCAGATACATAGTTTTCATTTGGTTCCAGACTTATGTCTATTAAAACTATTAATTTTATTGCTTTCATTTTGGATTTACTCCTTGTTCTTTGTTCCAAGTTAATGTCTAAGTTTTAATTTTTCTTTTCAAGGTGAGTTTGAGTCTATTTACTTGTCAAAAATAATATTGCCATACTATATTTCAGGTAAGTATTTGGATCAACATACTTATACAACACTAATATTACTAATAAAAAAAATAGGATGTGATATTCCAACTTTCACTCTTCTCTGAGAGCCCTTTCAAGCAACCTTGTCTGGAGAAGAGAAATACAAGGCCATCACCAGTCAGTCAATGAGATCAACAAAAATATGCCCTAAATTTAATTCATTGACATATATATTTTACAATTATAATATTCTGATATACGCTCATTCTGTTGTTTTAACTTTTACTTTCGTATAGAAGTAGTAATGTTGTGATTTGTTTGGACACTGGTAAATCATCTCCCTGATGGCATCTCCCTGATGGTATCTTCCTGATGGCATTTAAGAGAAGAACTGAACATTAGTTTGGGTTTGGCTTCAAACTATTTTTTGCAGCTTTTCCTAATGCTGATTTAATTGTTAAAATAACTGTCTTTAGTATTTTGTCCCTTGGTTTCTTTTATATAAAAAAAAAACTGCTATTAATTTGTGAGACAAGATCAACTTTAGCACAAGGCTGCTTTATTTGAGTGTGCAGCAAAGATCAGACTTATTTTCAATATAACCATCTGTGCTCATTGGCAAGCCAACCCTACTCTTGTGTTATATTTTACACATAGAGAGGCTTATAACCATATGTTGAAACATCAGTTGTCATATTACCACTGATGTTAAGCAACATCGAGCTTGGTTAGTACCTAGATGGGTGACCACTTGGGAATACCAGGAGCTGAAAGCTTGGATGTGTGGTTAGTGTAATGGATAACAGCTTGGAATTGTAACTCAGAGAGACAAATTCCAATTCTAGTCAGTTTCATTATATTCACTACTACCCTAAGGAAAGGTATGAATCCACCAATTCTCTCCCTGGCTATGGGCTAATTAGTAGGACTTGTATCAGTAAATCATTATTAGCTCCAAAACAATTTTTACAATCTAGAAATATTTTCTGGTTTTATATAACCTGAAAAAGATTGGTAAGCCATAAAAAACAAATCACTCAATCATTTTATACAGAGAGATACCATGACCTAAATTTTAAGTATTTCAAATACTTCTTGCAAATTGCCTATATATCATATATAATCTGTATGGAAGCAAAGTGAATTAAAATCTACAAAGTTTAAAGCAATAATTGTGGGCTCCATTTAAACTTGTTTGGCAGTCCTGTCCTCTGGTACTTTTATTCAAGAGTAAATGAGGTACACTCCACTATCAAAATTACCATTGCACCTGTAATCACATGAGACAATCCATAAATCAAGAAGTAAATATTTTTGTTATATTATGAAAAGTAGTAGTTAAATGGTTAAAAATTTGGATTATATGCTGAAGAGGTTTGATACCTGGTCAGTTAAATAATCATGAAGTCCAAAAGTTATAAATATTTACAAGAATAAACAGTTATATCTGTCTATATCTGAGATGAGGTATTATGATTATTTACATTATTATTTCCTCAAGGAAACATGGCCCAGTCGATAAAGATGTTGGTTAGATCCAGTGACTAGATTCAAAGAGTTGTGAGTTCAATACCAAGCTACAGCAGTGGTGAACCAGAAAACTTGGAGAGTTGAGTTAAAGGGAAATAACTGAGAATGAACAATTATGATGACGGAAGAGGCAATGCATGTGAAACTAGAACAATCTACCTTGGTTTGGTTTGAAATTCAAATCACCTGAAGAAGACCGGAGTGTACAATGGCCAAAATGTTGTGAATATGGCAATGAAGATGAGGATAACAGTCTGAATAATGTAAATAAGAAACAGTTATTTTCAAGAAGAGTAAGACTTGACAACTACTTTTCAGTTACAATAATATGAAGATTTAGTAGAAACAAAATCAATTTAAACTTCAAAGTTGTCATTTTTGAAAATATAAATCATCATTTGCCAAATGCAATAATAAAAGAATCTTTGTTCTTATCAAGCATTTCTAATGGATGAAATATAACAAAGAAAATGATAAAGTCTTAAATGAGTAACGATTTGCAAATGCCAGTCATTTTATGACAAAGTTGATATGTTTTAATTTATATTTGTATATCCTCTTTAAATGCTAAGTGCAATGTGACTGAGGATTTCATCTAACCTTTGTTGGAATTGTTATTTTATAAAAGTTCTTTTTTTTTCTGATCACTGGTTAATTTAAAACTCTTCTAAATATAGGAATAAATTCATTGTGTGGATTTATTTTCTACTTCACTAATCGAGATGTCAAGTGAAGACAACATGGTTTGTATTGTCTTAATGCAAAACAAATAAATTGCAGGGATTATCAGAATTTCACTCATTTTAAATATTAATTTCCACTCTTCATAAAATTTACCAATGACTTTCCAAGCAATAAGCAAAAAATAAATCTTATTTGGATAAATAGAAAAAATTGAGCATTCTCTTTTAATGCATGAAAATTATCTTTAAAAAAAACAGTAAAGAGAAAGAGGAGATGTATTCTTCATTGCACTTTTAACAAACTAAAGTAATTAGTTTTTAGGGGTTTTCTCACCTTCCTTGACCATGGAAAACTGACTATTTAATTTCAAACAACCCACATGGACATCACTACTGCTAAGTGTATAAATGTTTTCTACCTATTTTTAAGCTATCTGTATATATGTAAATATAGTTTTCTTTTTCTTTTCTTTTGTGAGCTATTTTGTTCTTGATACAAAATATATGTATAAGATTTCTCCATCTGCAGAATTTGTTATTTTTGAAAATGTTGAATTTATTTATTCTTAAAATTTTCATCCTTATCAGCAACAATTCGTAACTTCTCTTACCACAAACAGGTGACTAACGGCAATCTCATCCATTAAAATCTTGTTGCATCTTGACACTACAAGCTCTTCCTTTCAAATTCCACTTGACCATTTACACTTTATTAAATAATATTATTTATATTTTAAAATTAGATTTTTCTTCTTTTTGAGTCTGTTTTAATGTCATGTTCATTCAGTGTGTATGCAAATATGACTTTGTACATATTCTTCTTTATAACCTGTGAATTGTCAAGCATTGATGGGAAAGATAATGAAGTGGTTTTCTGTTGTCTTTGCCATATTTTATATTTAATTGTTTATATTCAACAGATATTTCAGTTATTTATTCATCTAAAAGCATTTGGCATTTCACTTTTAATGCAATGGAATCCAGTAAACAGGTTTTTTCTTCTTTATTTCCTCTTCTTTTCCTTAAATGATAAATAGAAATCAAATCTGAGAACAGAAGTCTTAGAAATTTTTTTTTAAACAGGACAATAATTCATTACTTAGTGATATCAATGTACTATTTTCAGTACCATAAATAAAGGATTACTTTTTATAATTGGATAATTAGTTTTCTAATTGAAGGAATGTTTACAGTTTATTAGTTTCTAAGAGATTAATACATTTTATTCAAAATCTGATATTATTTCTTATTAATATCAACATATTATAGTAGGCACATGTATCTTATTAGCCATCTCTGTTTATAAAAGGTTTAAAAAATAGAGCTGTCTACTCAGACATGTGTATCCACTAAAATGCTTGAAGTAATAAGTTTATTAATACATGAATTTATAATGTTAATGTTAGGATAGGCTTAGGCCTGCTACTGGTAACATGTAACCCAGTACAACCTGCCACATGAACAGGTGGTTGGCATCTAAACCAGCTTTTCTGCTGGTGGCATGTCAACCCACAGGACCACAGGAAGAGAAACAAGACCTGTCAAAGGGCAGATGAGCTTCTTAGAGGAGTCAACAGCCAACATATATATATATATATATATATATATATATATATATATATATTTATTAACTCATCAGGCATGAGATATAGCTTATTAAACAATAAGCTATATCTCCTGCCTGATGAGTTGGGTAACCAACAAAACTTGAGTTGCACATCAAATGTAGGTATATGTATATTTATTAATATATATTTCTTAGCTCTGTCTAATCACATTGAACACTTTTATGTCTACACTACTGGGCTAAATTTGATAATTATTTATTTGCTTACCAGTGTATGCACACCAGCACACACACACACACATATATATATATATATATATATGTATATAAATAAAAAGAAAGAACAGTAAGATATAAAATCCGGTGTTCTTATAGATATTTTATTTTTACAAAATAGTGCTCAATGTAAATTTACAGAGCATTAATATTATAAATTAATTGATTTAAAATATGGTTATTTTCGCTACACAGTTCCAACCATGTTTCAAAAATAGAAGCTAAAGACCCTAATTTTATTTTTTGCAAATAAATTAAAAAGCATTAGTTCCATTTCATCTTCAAGCGAATTTTGGAGTAACTTTTAAAATTTACCGGCTTTTAAATACACAGCTAAAATCACGTTTCCATGGTTACAGAATATTCTACTCAAATTGAACATGGGGTGTCTAGATTTTCCTTATGACAGTATCATTGTATCAGTTATTAGCTACATTTTGGTAAGGGGTGAGGATGTATTTTACACTGAAACCTGACGTCGGTTGAATGGATGTCGTCTGAATTTAAAAAAAAATTTTTGAAACATGGTTGGAACTGTGTAGCGAAAATAACCATATTTTAAATCAATTAATTTATAATATATATATATATATATATATATATATATATATATATATATATATATTTTAAAGATATTTTGTAGGTACAAAATTTAATGATTGAAATAAAAGTATAAAACTTAATATTATGAGACATATTAAAAAAAAAAAATGGGTGAAGTAACCGGTTTTGCTCCGCTCTTCAGGCTTCAACGGGAGATTTAAAATTCACACAGAAAAAATATATATATATAATTATGTGTGTAAAATGTTCAGATATAACTAAAACTATATCTGTAAAAGGATAAAAGACAAAAGAAAAACTTAGCCAATGCATTTCATGCTCTAATAGAGCAAAGCAAATGTAAGGATTTTATTTTTCAACAAGTATTTACAAACAAAAGTAAAAATGTTGTTAGTTTTCAAATTTTTAAAATTTAAGAAACACTGATAAATATTCATCAGGTTAACTGAAAAGTCTAGGTAGATTATGGATGAGGCCAAATGATGTAATTTAATGTCTAATAAACAAAAGTGAATAAATGATATCGTTGTTGAATTTTATCAAATGTATTGAATCTTATTAAAATATAAATCTGGAGCACAGGTTTTTTCAAATATCTTCATTTCTGAAAGATTGCTTCATTTCCAAGCCAACATACATAACTATAAAAATGTTAAAAAATGAAAGTTAAATTGAACCAATTGAAAATAATCATTGTTGAGTGTATTGTGCACCAGATAAAAGAAATTATATTATAAAGAGAAAGATATGCAATAAAAAGAAAATCAGTATATATTTTATTTAATTGTATACATGTTCAAATTAGAAGGCTAGAAAAAGGATATTCAATAAAACCAACCTCAGCCTAGAGGATGGCTTCAACATGCACAGATCCGGTGGTTCTTATACAGATTGGTGATCTTGTCCATGAGGACGGCAGTCAATGAGTTTTTGGTGCAGTGGGCCGCTGCTTAGTTTACCTCTCAACCACACCCCAGACATAGTAGTATAAGGGATTCAAATCAGGCCACATGTTTGTGGTGATGATCATAAAAATTCTTGGTCAGTTACTCTTGAGTGACATAAGACATCTTAAAGAGAGAAGGGGTCACTCACTTGATCTAGAGATTGGTCATTGTGTCTAGTACCTCAAAATAGTTACTAACATTGACACTGTGAACTTCATTGATTCTATGGGATGATATGAGATAACCCTTGTTGCTAAATACCTCAAAGAACATCACAACAACATGAACTTGGGGTGTGTCACCATGGTTAAAAAACTTGGAGTGTGAAACTGAAACATCCAGAAAAGTCATGGCATATGAAACTAGAACAACCTATCCCAGTGGACTAAATATAATTCCAGTTTATATTACCTGAAGAAGGACAGAGCATAATGGATGAAACGTTGTGAATATGACAATAAAGATGAGGTCTAAATAGTGTAAATTAGCGAATGTTGTTTTGGAAGGTTTATTTTCTTGAATACAAATGCAAACTTGTATCCTGGTTCGTGTACTTGTATCTGTAATTTGTAGCTTGCGGTACATTGAAAAAGAGTGAGACAGACAGACTGATTGACTTACTGACTGACACCTCCTGCTTCTAAGTAATCAGGACGGCTGCCAGCAACAGGCAGCTGTCCTGATTACTTAGGCTTCGGCTAGCTGATTGACCTATCCTTAAGAATGCCAGCATTAATGTTAATGAGGAGATATTAATTAAACAGATTATATATTTCAGATGATTTTGCATATTTATTTAATTTTATGTATTAAAATTTGCCTGCTACAACAAAGCTATATCTGAGTCTCTGTAGTTGGCAATTAGTGCCATGAGCACTGCATAGCTCTTTATTTCTTGTGTCTGATTGGAATTTGACATATTTAATGCCATCCATAGATTTGAAAGAAAAAAATAGGAATCTTACAATTTGTGCATGCCTTGTAACATTACTTTAGAATATCTTCTAGTTAAGATGTGTTGAATGCCGGTTCTCAAATACCTGGTTCACTCTATCTTTGCATCATTCTAAGAATTCTTCAGACTCTTGGGACGATAATCACTTATTTCAGAATAATAAACAGTATCTTTGAATTATTTACATGATAAAATGAGATTTTCTTCTTTTCGTTTTTATATTATACAGACACCTAATTTCCTTTTATGATGGATAACAAAGAAAACAATCTTCTCTACCACACAATATTTTTCAATTGTAGTTGAGCTTGCAAATATCTGGTTTTCATTAACTGATTATAGAACATAATCTTTTTTTACACAACGGATGAAGAGGAATGCAAGATTTTAAATGAGTTTTATTTAGACTATAACTACAATGTAACACCTTTGTTCTTGAAGATATTTCAGCAAGTTAATTGAATGTCATCTCATTAGGAAAGCCATGTGCATCCCTGTTAGAAATTTGAAATGTCTTCAGAATCAATGTTGTGGATTTCATCATATAATCATTTTAATATATGTCTGAAAAATAAGAATAGATGCTGTCAACAGAGAAAATACGAAAGTTTTTAATTTACATTTTATTTTTTGACTCAAGATAAATGCTGTTTCTAAATGCAAACTTTTTTTATTTCAATGTCCAGACATTGCATATATTAAGTACTAAATATATAATTTAGGGTGGTGTAAAATGATCGATTAGACACGACACCAATATAGTTGTGGATAAAGTCAACTTCAACTGTTAATCATCTGGTGGTGGTGTTTTTTTTTTATATTGAGTAGTCAATAATTTTAAAAAAAGTTATTCAAATTTGTTTTAAAATAGGAATGGAATTTTGTTTTAAAATTTGTTTTAATAGGAATGAAAATAGAAAGTTGACAGTGGAAGGAATTTGTAACTTAAAAATGAGTATGGTAAAAATGTTTGTAACCATGAAATTCAATAAATCAGTGTTACTATCTACAGGAGAAACTTTCAGTAGTTGAATTTATATTAATATTTCATTCATTACTTCTACGAATGTGGAGTTTTTCTTTTACATTTAAATCTTATGGTTCATTATTACTAAATATATGGTTGGGAATTAAGAGAGCCAATTTCGATAGCACAGTTTTTTACAAATTCATCTAACGATCAGTTTCATCATCTGTCTTAATGTGGTGGTTGTGTGGTTGTATGATCGATGTGGTGCTGAGTACTTGATCAGCTCCATCTGTATGTTCCCATTAGTGCCAGAATCTAAGTCTGTAAGTGATCTTCCAGACCACTCAGTGATATTGTCTGCCTATTTTCACCTCTGCCTATTTCTTTTTCATTTGCCTCAGGTGGAATCTTGGAGGATGGCAGTGAAAAGGTTGTTGACTCTTATAACATAGCTGCACCATTTCAACTTCTCTTCTTGATAGTGCTTATGAGGTCTTCCAGTGGAGCTTATTATTTGATAGTGTCTTGCGCCGCATCATTTGTGATGTTTTAGAATTCTGCTTTCATTTGATTGTATTATAGTATTATTAATTTCGATTCAGTGAATACTATTGGTTGAAAAAGATTTCAATGCATTTTCTATGTAATAATTTCTTTCGACGGCAAATTTTGTGCAAAAAGTGTATCAAAGGTTTTATTTAAGTCTGCTGATTGGTTGTTAAATGTGAAAATGTATACAATGCTTACACAATCTCGTTTGCTGCCAAGATTTTTTTAGAAGTTTTGGAGCCGTTACGTGACTTACAACTAAATAAATACTTGGCGGCATCATCAACTCTTTCTCTTTTCTCTCCTTCTTGCCTCTCTCACATACAAGATGTAGCTCAGTGGAGAGGTTGTGTTTGTCCCTTGGGGAAAACGCTATGAAATGTCATGACACACACGCACACATGTATTTAAGAACTTCACAGCTCTATGAATATCTATTTACTCCTTCAACCACAAGGACACACAAACTTATCAATTTCTAACAGTGAGGTTTTCATCAGCAAACAGCACACTGCCAGAACACATATAATTTTCAACACACTCACTCAATTCATCTTAACCAATTTCATTCTTCTACAGTGAATGAATTTGAGTGGCAAGATACTTTAATATATTTATGCTGATTTTCAACTCAGAAGTGTTAAAGTGAAAAACTACATTTTTAGTACCAAATACTAATTCTCGATTTTCAAGCGAAGACTACAATTTTCTCTCAAACAACAAATTTCTTTGAATTCATCTTGCACCAAACTTCGCAATCTACAATACCTTCTTATCAAAGAACATTCCTTTCATTGAGATTGGCTATTATTTCATGAACTGAAATCTTTTCCTCGATTTCAGATAAAAAAAAAACAAAACACTTTTCCTTGAAAGCCTTAAACAATTAAACTAGCAATAAAAGGTAAATAACTCCTGCTATATTTAAACATTGAATTTTCAACTATAGAAATTTTATTCATTTTAAAAAGAATTATTACTTACAACTTCTTTAATTTCACACACTTTGAACATTCTTCACAAGAACACATTTCACCTGCTAAAAGAACATTTTCCAGTGAATTACTGTTTGTACAATTGTTGTTATGCATATATAAATTCCATTTGTTTCTTATTGTTTCGTATTTTGTGGTATTTTGAATAAATATAAATAAGTGACCTCTACAATGTGGTCTTTGTAGAAGATGCCTAGTAGGTATCACCACGAGATCGCTGAAAAATGAGCATAGCAGTATAATACATGCCTTAAACTTGACGAAAACAAAATTTTATCGTCAAAATCTTTGTTTTTATGAAGAGGAGAGAACAATGTAATTTTTAATTATTTTTCAAAATTTTTCTGTCTTTATTAGAGCATTCTAACTGTTCTAAAATAAAATAAGACATATCTCGGCTGATTTACAGGCAAATAAACTAACATACTCAAGAGCGAGAGCCGGATGTGAAAGGGACAAGGCCTCGTCACAAAATGACCATTATCTTCGTTTATGCATGTTCCTGACGTACGAGTTCCGGTCGAAAAATAAAATAATATTTTAAAGTGTTTCTATTTTTCGACTAATAAAAATGCTTCCCTCCTAATTATACTCGCGTCGTTTTTCGAGCCTGTTAAGCCATAAAAAAACGCCATAAAAGGGGTCACGCGGAAGTACAACAGGCAGTCAACAGGAGGCCTGGGAAGAGACCTGTCACGGTCAGACTGAGCGGTCAGCAGCAGCCAGCAGCAGTAGCGCCACGCCAACCAGCGAGAACTACTATGAGAGATCAACCCAGATCTTCAGCCGGCCTATGAACTATACCACAAGGTAGATGTCCCAAAACCACACGTTCCTATTGAAATAAATCACGTAAATCTATTTCTACTGTTGTATTTCTTTCTTGCAACCATACGCTTGTCTATAACACAACTTTTGATTGAAAAACATCGTTTCTCTTTATCAGCGAGTGTCCTACTAAATAACATGGCGGATTTTTGTGTATTTTTTTTTAATGGCAGTCATTAATTTTGAAAATTTTGCAAAAATAAAAATAATTGTCGGATCTTAATGAAATTTTCAGAAATTATTCACAAATGATTGAAATTATTATAAATGTGTTTATTTTTTTTTAAGTCATGCTAAATATTTTTTTTATTTTTATTACCCCCCCCCATAATTAATTTTATGAAAACTCATGAAATTCTAATTTGTACAGTTTCAGCGATTAATTAGTTAAAAGCACAAGACTTTGAGGAAAGCAAATCATTTTTCCTTTTTTTTTTTTTTTTAGTTGACACCCTTCTACCTTAAAATCAGCTCTGAATTGTAACATACAAAACTCAATAAAACAAATATATTATTCAATTTCAAAAGCTTTTAGTTGCTTTTACTTGCTTGTATGAATATTTTCTGAAAGCAAAAAACGTTTTCCATGAAAAATAAATTTTTACAACAATTATTTGTTATTTCTTAAATTATTTTATGTATTAATATTTTACCTATTATAATAAAAGTTTTACAACTTTCTTACCAATAAGAAGTACCGTTAAATTTGTGTCAAATTTGAGCTGTGAATTATGTAGTTTATTTGCATCTACCCAAAGCAGCTGATTATGAGGCACCTTTTCTGACTTGGAGATAGAATTAGTTGTCAGGGGCTATTTGAGACGCATCTCATGTGAGCGTTTTACTGGGAACTTGTCCCTACTACCAAGCCAGCTATGATAACCTTTGGAACATATACAAACATTGCATTTGAACGGTTATATAGTGTTATTGTTAGATAAACAAAAACACAATAAAGCAAGATAAATTAAGAAATAGACGTACATAAATAAACAAACATAAATATCGAAAAATTTGATAACTGTCGAAAAGAATAGCAGAAATAAAAATAAAAATATAAATCGGAATTTAAACCTACACTACTCGAAGATTGTCAAATCATTATTTATGACATATAATAAACAATAATTTATACAACTTTTTTGACAGTACTAACACCTACACTATCAATTGATGAAAAATAAATGTGTGTGGAAAAGGCAAACTTACTTTAGATAAGCAAAGTAAAAATAAGAGAAACGATCTTCAGGGTGGTTGTTTTATTTCATTTTTTTATGTTGTGATTATTATATTTATTTGTATTTATAGGTGTTGTTTCGTAAGTATCAAATATCACGTCGGGTTGATTCACTAAATGTAGCAGGAACACCAAATATATAGGTATGTGGTGGTACTGAGCAAGCGAAGGACCAGATGTTAACCCTCAGAGGTCTAGATAGCAAATGACCAATACTGGTCTTTGCGCACCAGGCTCGACGCATAAGTTCCGGTGGAAAATAAAAAAGAAATAAAAAGAATATAATAAGCAATTTCCACCAATTAAACGGCCCCGCGCCATATCCAACAGTTTGTTTCAGCATACTGACTCAGATCCGATGGACACACATAAATAGAACGATGAATTCACTTCTGGTCAGAAAGCCTTGAAGTTACCGTCATAGAATGTCGCTACGCTTTTCTCACCCATCAACCCGACGCCTCCAGTTTTCCTTCACCAACGGAGATATCAAATGACACCTACCAACCCATTGACCTCGCCTTTCATCTCCTGGGACCAGCACGCCTAAACTTAAGTATTCACAAAATGACACTTTAATTCCTTTCATAATCTGATTTCTTTTCTTTGAATGAACATTTTAATAACGGACTTTGTGCGTGTTAATTAAGAAACATTATACTTATCATTGATGTGTATTTAAATATAAAGTGTTTCTGATATACCCTTCTCTTTCATATTTTGTTTGTTTATGTTATGGTGACCTCAATTTGATTGCTTGTTGAACCTTTAGGCCAAACTAGCAGCTGTCCATAAGTGACTGCTACTGCTTACCTCCCTTCTTATACAAGCAACAATTACCAACGAATATACACTTCCCACAACACCACAAGTGGTGACCCCGACGTGATGCAAAAATTTGACATGGACAAATTATCCAGGGGACACCTGCATACAATACCTAATTCTTACATTCCAAAAGATTTACAAACATGTAAAAGTATCTGGCTAAGAACAGACAGAGTAAGAAAGCCATTGGAAGCTCCATACACAGGTCCATTCCAAGTATTAAGTCGTCATGAAAAATATTTTACTATTAAAAGATCGGATGACGTACATAGTAATGTTTCAATAGATAGACTAAAACCTGCATATATTTCTGAAAATATAAAATCAAAAGATTCCATTGGATCAAGACCGGATTTGGATAACTCCCTATCTTGTTCCGAAGAAACTAATGATAACAAACCAGAAACTAGAACGAAGTCCGGTAGAACGGTTAAATGGAAGAAAGAAAACACATATTTTTATTACTGATATAACAAAAAAAAAAAAAATTGAACTGTCACAAAATTAGAATTTTTATTCAACACAAACCAAAAACATGGCAGCTGACGCTGAAGAAACTACAATTAATCAAAACCAACCAATCCAAGCTGTTGCGATAAAACCACCAAACTTCATTGAATCAAACGTAATAGCTTGGTTTGCGATAATGGAGGCGCAATTTAATATTGCAAATATAAGACAGACCAGTCAAAAATTTTTTAACACTTTGGCAGCTCTCCCTGTGGACATAGTAAGAAATATACAGCCAACTATACTGCAATCAAAAGATTATGACGCACTAAAAGAAGCAGTGACGGGCGCTTACGAGAAAACAAAACCAGAGATGCTGGACAAATTAATGTCGTCATCGACTGTAACAGGTCTTCCTCAGTATACCTGAATGAACTTATGTCATTAGCAAGCCGAATTGGCGTAGGGGACGATATCGTACGTCACAAATTTATTCAAGCCCTACCTCACTCCATTAAACCAGTGGTAGCTGCACAAGTCGATTTAGACACAGATCGTCTTGGAAAAATGGCGGACGACTTATTATTATATTTTAACAAACAAGACACCGCACATATTCGACAGATTTCGGGGAAGCAAAAGGATGAACAGCAAAATAAAAATGAAACTAAAAGGATACATGGCTGTTCCCACAGTGAAAATAAATTCCCTACCAGTGTTCGCCCTTTAACAAGGACCAAAAACCTCAAATTTGCTGAGCGCATTTATACTTTGCGGAACGTGCAAAATTTTGTAAGCCGTGGTGCAGATGGCCAAATAAACGGAATGTTCAAATGCAACCCAACTCTCGCCCAAATTCACCAGTTCCTCGTGAGACTTCGGAAAACTAACTAGGCGAGAGGTGTTAGCTTCCATTTCCTCGCCGCTTCTCATTGTAGCCGCACGGTTAGGAGCTCAAAGTTTAAATTTTATTGTGGATACAGGAGCTGCCGTATCTATACTTCCGAAGAGATATTTAAGCAGAGCTGTAACATACCCAACCAATATCTCTTTAGTGTCTGCCAACGGTCAAAAAGATTGAATGCTCAGGACAAACAGTACTGAATCTAACACTACGGAAGCTCAGACGAGAATTTACCTGGACATTTATAATAGCCGAAACTGCTCAGCCACTCCTAGGATACGATTTCCTAAACCATTTCGGGCTAATGGTGGACTGCACAAACAATAAGCTAATTGATAAAATGACTAATAGACAATCCGATGCACATCCATCGTCTTGTTGCGGACCCGGTAGGGTGCAGTGCTGGATTATACTGAGTGGCCTTGTGCCAGACACCACACTAAACTACCGAGCCTACAAGCAAAGTAAAAATGCGTGAATGAACAACGAAGAAATGTGAAAATCCACACGTGCATAAATAAAATATATTAACAAGATAGCCTCCTCGGAATGACTGAAAAAGACTGGATTTCAACAAGAGTAATCTTTATTTAATACAGGAAAAACAAGTAATTTGTCCCGTGGTAGGGACCAATGAAAAAGTTCCGCGCCAAAATGGAAAAGCAAGATGGCTAAAGGCGGGAAAAGGTTCTTGAAGAAAAAAGGTTCCAGTAAGTCAATGTACATGGTAATATTCATACAAGGAAAAATACTCACTGCGAGTTTAGGTAATGTGAGTGAATGTTATGTACGTATTTTTTTTTTTTTTTTTTTTTTTTTTTGTACTGGTTCAAAACAGATTTCTGACGAGACCCAAAGTGGACGACGGATTGTTATTTTGTATGTTCTGCATCGTCTCGGAGTAGAACTTTGAATGACGAGTCTCAAAGGGCCGAGGAATTAATTATCTGGTGTTCTCATAGTCTTGCAAAAGAAATTCCGAATGACGAGCCAAAAGTGACGAGGAAAAAAATTATCTGGTATTGCATCGTCTCGGAAAAGGGGTCTTGAATGACCAGCCAAAAGGAACGAAGAATTAATTATTTGGTATTTGCATCGTCTCGGAAAAATGATTATGAATGACGAGCCAGAAGGGACGAGGAATTAATTATTTGTGGTCGCATAGTAAGATATCCTTCGTCAGTCAAACTGAAATATTGACGTGGATAAAATGAGTCTGCCCAGGTCAGAGTCTGGAACACCAACTGACTTTTTTTGAAACAACCGTTTGTCGTTGACGTCACAAATTTTTCGCGGCAAGATTTCAAAATCTAATTTGCATAAACAGTAGTAGCAAGTCGCTTGGTTGGTGACCAAAGCAGTTACTACTGTATTAGACCGAACGAGGGAGAAAGGGGGGTGTCAAAGCGCGCGCGCGCACACACACGAGTGTCGGAGAAAGGGAGGAAACTCGCGCGCGTAAAATGTCGTAGATGGAATAATACATTATTCCACAGCTCTCCCCTGGATCAAATGTCGCAGACATTTGACTAATAATAGTAGAATGTTTCAAATTTCTTTGGAAAGGTGACTCTTCGACCGGAGCTGGTACACTTAGGCTTGTCGAGAGAAACAGGTGTCTTAAAATTCTCCTGAACTTGCGGAGTTGATTGGGAAGTAGCATGAGACGACGGTTTCTCTATAAAGGCAGGTTTCAACCGATCTATTGAAACGTTGTCGGTGTGAATACCTTTTTGTATTTGGAAATATTTGTCCGCGCGTTTAAGAACGCGGTATGGGCCTGTGTAGGCCGGCGTAAGAGGCCGCTTAACAGAGTCATTACGTACAAATACATATTCGCAGTCCTTGAGCTGGAACGGTAAATAGATATCACTCGGGCAGTGCCGCGGTGGTGTATAGCATAAGTTTGCCATTTTAAAGCGTAAGTCCTGAATAAAAGAGGAAGAAACTGGTGGTGTGGTCACAGCTGGTGAAAAATATTGGCCAGGTAAAGATAACGAAGTACCAAATACGAGCTCTGCAGGGGAGCATTTCAAGTCATCCTTAAGAATATTTCTTAACGATAGAAGGATGAGGGGTAATTCATCGACCCAATTATTATTCTCATGCTTCGTTGATAGCGAAGCCTTAAGGGTGCGATGGAATCGTTCCACCAGGCCATTAGCACAGGGGTGATACGCTGTAGTACGTATGTGCTTTGCACCAAGGAGTTCAGTGAATTCCCTGAAAAGACACGACTGGAACTGTGCTCCTCTATCTGTAGTAACCACTTTAGGAGTTCCAAAAATCGAAATCCAGTCGCTTAAAATAGCTTTTGCAACAGTCACAGCAGTGGTATCTTTGACAGGGATGGCAGTAGGCCATCGGGAAAAACGATCCACTATAGTTAGAAGGTAGGAATAACCGTGGCAGGTTGGTAAGGGCCCAACTAAGTCCAGGTGTATATTAGTAAAACGAGCATCAGGCTCACTGAAAGTGCCCACGGGAGATTTTTGTGTGTCTATGCACCTTACACTTCTGACATTGTAAACAAGTATTAACCCATTCGCGAATGTGAACGTTCATATTCGGCCAAACGAAACGGTCCGAAATTAACTTAACTGTGGCTCTTTTGCTAGGGTGTGAGAGTCCGTGTAGGTGGTCAAAAAACCTGTCTACGAAGAGACGGAGGAACATAAGGTCTTGGAGATTTGGATTTTACATCACAGTATAAGACCTTGTTACTAAAAGAAGCCGGACATTTCTGAAGTTCTAAAGAAGTGTCTGATAACACATGCTTCAGAGTTATGTCCGCTTCCTGTTCGTCGGCGATCAAATCTTGACTGAGTGCATCAGTATGCACGACGAACATTTCAGTACGAGATAGGGTATCGGCGACAGTGTTATCCGAACCCTTAATGTACCTAATATCAGTAGTAAATTGCGATATATAGTCCAGGTATCTGATCTCCCTCGCAGTGTATTTGTCCGAATTAGTGGACATAACGGACGTTAAAGGTTTGTGGTCCGTAAATATAACGAAGGACCTACCTTCGAGGATGTGTCTGAAATGCTTAATGGCACGAAATATAGCCAACAGTTCACGAGAAAAGGTACTGTAGCGTGACTGGGCAGGAGAAAGTTTAGCGGAAAAGAACGCTATAGGTCTACGTTGAGAAGGAGTGACTTGTTCAATGACCGCGCCTATTGCTGTTTCGCTAGCGTCAGTGGTCAGGTAGATATCCGATTGAGGGTCGTCCTCTAAGAAACTGAGCTTAGAAAAATTGCCTAGAGCGGTTTTAGCTGCTCGAAAGGCGTCCAAGGCTTCATTCTCAAGTATAATAGTCTTATTCTTCTTCTTCTGTAATAAATTGGTAAGGAGTCAGGATGTTAGAACAGTTTGGAATAAACCTCCTGTAGAAGTTGATCATCCCTATAAAGCGTCTCAACTGTTTAATAGAAACAGGGACGGGAAACTCAGTGATAGCTTTAATCTTTTCAGTTAAAGGGGCAATTCCATTTGCATCGACGTGATGTCCTAAAAATTCTATATGGTCTGATCCGAAGACACATTTGTCCAGGTTTAGACGAAATCCGTAATGGGACAAACGTTGAAGAACTTCGTGTAGGTGTTGTTTATGCGAGGCAGCGTCCTCGCTAGCTATCAGAATGTCGTCAATGTAATCGAAAACAAAAGGGAGTCCACGCAGAACCTCGTCCATAAGACGTTGGAATGTCTGTGCTGCGTTGCAAAGGCCGAAAGGCATTTTCAAAAATTCAAATAGACCGAAAGGTGTAGTAACAGCAGTTTTTGGGACATCAGCAGCAGCTACTGGCACCTGATAATATGCTTTTGCGAGGTCTATTTTAGTAAAAATCTTTGCGCCTTGTAAACCAGAAGTGAAATCGTGGAGGTGGGGGATTGGATAACGATCCCGGACGGTGATGGAATTCAACCTTCTATAATCCACACAAATTCTATAGTCTTCCTTTCCTGGTTTAGGTACCAAATGAAGAGGGGAAGCGTAAGGACTGTCGGACGGACGAATAACGCCCTCTCGTAGCATGTCGTCGAAAGCTTTCTTTGCGAATTTTAATTTGTTAGGTGCTAGACGACGAGGACGGGAAAAAACAGGTTGACCAGTGGTCTTAATAAAGTGCTGTGTTTGATGTTTAGTTGAATCAATAGATCCAGCAGGACGCATGAGGTCCTGGTACTGATTCAATAAATCTAAGTACTCTTTATTGTGGCACGTTGCCACGGTGATGCCAGTGGTGGTAAGTTTAGAATAAGTGCCAAGAACACACAGTCTTGTTAAGTTGTCAGTCAGGGAATGGTTGTTCATTCGCACGGCGAGATCATAGTGCGCCAGGAAATCTGCACCTAATATCGGCATCTGGACGTCAGCAACAGTAAAATTCCAAGTAAAGTCTCGTCGCATCCCTATGTTTAGGGTAAGGGACTTCGTACCGTAAGTATTAATACTGGAACCATTGGCTGCTTGTAAGCGGAGCTGAAAAGGTTGTTGACGAGCTTTATCACGCACGGGTAAGACACTAATGGCAGCGCCGGTATCAACCAAAAAACGTAAATTATTACGTGTGTCCGTCACATAAAAAAGGCGACTAAGTTTTGGTGAAAATGCCTTGCCAGCGAGATTAGTCGCTTTCACTCGCTGGCGGTTTTGTTTTCCGCGACCGCAGTATAAGTACACGGCTTGATGCAGTAATAAGCTTTAGACCCAAATCTTCGGTGGTAGTAACACATAGTAGGAGTGGCATCCTTATCTCGGCTGGACGAGCGTGGTCGACTTCTGAAGCGCCGGCGGAAGGGAACCGGCTTCGACCACGGCTCTTTAGAGCTAATGTTAAATCCTTAACTTGGCGCTGCAATTCCTCGACTGTTTTTCCAAGGACCTGTGGTCTCCAGTCGCTTCAGCACTGTGTACCGGCGTTGTCCTGATTATCCAGTTGCGAGAAAATACGATCCGCGGCGTCCGCTAATTGATCGATCGAGGTGTTTTCGGACATTGGCGCCAAAATTTGGGTTATGGTGGTGGGGAGACGGTCCAGCCACAAGCTTTTTAATATAGAGTCAGCCATGGTATTTTTTGCCGAGTCGGCTTTTCATATAACGAAGAAGTTGGGAGGAGTCCTGCCATCACAAGTTAGGTTGCTAAATAGTTCCCGGATTAACGACTCTTCTGTACGGCCCATTCTCCTTAAGATTGCTTCTTTTAACCGCGCGTAGGGTTCTACTTCAGGAACGGCTTCTAGGAAGTCTGAGACCTCATCGACAATGGCGGGTGGCAAAACCGCCACCACGTGGCCAAACTTGGTCTTTTGGTCTGTAATCCTTCTGACTGTGAAAATGGCTTCCATTTGTAAGAACCAGTTCTTTATATTCCCTTCATGAAAGGGGGGAAAAGGAGCGACGGCGGCGGACATGTTCGCCAACTCTTCAGAGTCACTAGTCGTCATTCCGGCTATCGAATTTAAGCACGTTTATATTTCAGCTTGCTCAGAAATATGTTAGCAAGGTTGCAAAATTATTACGTGTTCGTATCACGTCGTAAGGTCACCAATCTTGTTGCGGACCCGGTAGGGTGCAGTGCTGGATTATACTGAGTGGCCTTGTGCCAGACACCACACTAAACTACCGAGCCTACAAGCAAAGTAAAAATGCGTGAATGAACAACGAAGAAATGAAAAAATCACACGTGCATAAATAAAATATATTAACAAGATAGCCTCCTCGGAATGACTGAAAAAGACTGGATTTCAACAAGAGTAATCTTTATTTAATACAGGAAAACAAGTAATTTGTCCCGTGGTAGGGACCAATGAAAAGTTCCGCGCCAAAATGGAAAAGCAAGATGGCTAAAGGCGGAAAAGGTTCTTGAAGAAAAAAGGTTCCAGTAAGTCAATGTACATGGTAATATTCATACAAGGAAAAAACACTCACTGCGAGTTTAGGTAATGTGAGTGAATGTTATGTACGTATTTTTTTTTTTTTTTTTTTTTTTTTTTGTACTGGTTCAAAACAGATTTCTGACGAGACCCAAAGTGGACGACGGATTGTTATTTTGTATGTTCTGCATCGTCTCGGAGTAGGACTTTGAATGACTAGTCTCAAAGGGCCGAGGAATTAATTATCTGGTGTTCTCATAGTCTTGCAAAAGAAATTCCGAATGACGAGCCAAAAGTGACGAGGAAAAAATTATCTGGTATTGCATCGTCTCGGAAAAGGGGTCTTGAATGACCAGCCAAAAGGAACGAAGAATTAATTATTTGGTATTTGCATCGTCTCGGAAAAATGATTATGAATGACGAGCCAGAAGGGACGAGGAATTAATTATTTGTGGTCGCATAGTAAGATATCCTTCGTCAGTCAAACTGAAATATTGACGTGGATAAAAATGAGTCTGCCCAGGTCAGAGTCTGGAACACCAACTGACTTTTTTGAAACAACCGTTTGTCGTTGACGTCACAAATTTTTCGCGGCAAGATTTCAAAAATCTAATTTGCATAAACAGTAGTAGCAAGTCGCTTGGTTGGTGACCAAAGCAGTTACTACTGTATTAGACCGAACGAGGGAGAAAGGGGGGTGTCAAAGCGCGCGCGCGCACACACACGAGTGTCGGAGAAAGGGAGGAAACTCGCACGCGCGTAAAATGTCGTAGATGGAATAATACATTATTCCACAGTCTATTATCATGAATATAGATTTAGTACCGAATAAAGATGCTAACAAAATGGTACGAGCAATTCTGGAGAAATACCCAAACTTAATTTCTCCTCATCGCGACACGAATGCAACAAAACCAAAGATATTCCACAGAATAGAAACTGGTAGCAACCCTCCTACTTTCTCCAGAGCCAGACAATTATCAGCTCAGAGATGTGAAATTGCAAAAGAGGAATTCAAGAAACTCCTAAAGGCAGGAATAATTTCCCCTTCAAACTCTGAATGGAGTTCAGCCTTACATGGTACCGAAGTCAGACGGCACATATAGACCTGTTGGCGATTACAGACATTTAAATACCATAACAAAAGCCGATCGATATCAAGTCCCAAATATAAATTCCTTGTCTTCGAAGCTTCATAATAAGAAGTTCTTTTCAAAGATAGACCTGTCGTCTGCTTATCATCAGATACCAGTACACCCGGAGGATGTTTGCAAGACAGCCATCTCTACCCCTTTTGGGTTATTTGAATATAACTATATGCCTTTCGGACTACGGAACGCATCATGTACTTTTCAGAGAATGATGGACAATATCTTTCGTGATACTGATTATACCTTTGTATATATCGACGATATCCTTATATTCTCAGAAGATGAAGAAACTAATTCCAAGCATATCGACCTAGTACTACCAAAACCGAGTGAGTACGATTTTAAAATTTGTCTCTCCAAATGCATATTTAGTGCTAATGAATTAGACTTTTTAGGATTTCACATTTCTGCTAGTGGTCTCAAACCCAGTGCTAAAAAGTTGAATGAATTAAGTGAATTTCCTCAACCAAACGATTCTAAATCACTACGCCGATTCCTCGAATGGCAAATTTTACAGAAAACTTGTGCCAAATTTCAGCGATATCATACTACCTCTCACGGAAAAAATACGTTTAAACCAAAATTCCAAGTCATTAACCCTAACAAAGGAAGAAATTGAATCTTTCGAAAAATATGAAAAGTCTTTATCAAATGTAACTGTTTTGGCTTTCCCCAGCTCGAAAGCTAACAACTATCAACTTGTAACAGACAGTTCGAATTATGCGGTGGGTGCAGCACTTCATCAAATGATTGATAATCAACCCATCCCCATAGGTTTCTTTTCAAAGAAATTATCCCAAACCCAACAAAAATATTCTACTTTTGACAGAGAACTACTAGCTGCCTATCTAGCAGTACTCCATTTTAAACATTTAATAGAAGGCAGAAATGTAATGTTACTGACGGATCACAAACCACTTTGCAGTGCTTTTAAAAGCCAGTCTTCCTTAAAATCAGATAGACAACAGCGTCACCTCTGTTTTATCAGCGAATATGTGAATGACATTTCACATATAAGAGGTTCAAAAATATAGTAGCTGATTGTTTATCACGACCTGTCAACGCGATCACTATTGATGTATGTGACTTACAAGAAATAATGAAGCATCAAGCTACTGACAATGAAATTCAGGCATTCAAAGATCAACTGAAACCATACACAATAAATCAAAATGAAACCATATTATGTGACACGACATTACCTTTTCCACGACCTTTTGTGACTGAGAAGCTCAGAAAATCGGTATTTGACAGTCTGCATAATCTATCACATCCAGGAATAACATCTTCAAGAAAAATAATAAAATCCAGATACTATTGGCCGAAGATGGACAAGTCAATAAAAACCTGGTGCACAGAATGCCAGCATTGCCAACAAGCAAAAATAATAAAACACACAAAGAGCAAAGTAAATCCATTTGAATTACCTTCCAGTCGTTTTGAAACGGTGCATGTGGATATTGTCGGTCCCTTACCACCAGTAAAGAACCAAACTGACTCTTATTTTTCACCATATCGATATTTATTAACATGCGTTGATAGAAATACGAGATGGATAGAAGCATGCCCAATAACAGAAATTACGGAAAAATCAATATCAACGGCTTTTGTCAATCTGTGGATCTCCCGATTCGGGTTTCCTCTTCATGTCGTTACGGACAGAGGAAGCCAATTTGAATCCGAATTATTCTCAGAACTATCAAAAATAATAGGCTTCCACAGATTACGAACAACGGCGTATCATCCGCAAACGAATGGATTAGTTGAGCGAGCACACAGAACTTTAAAAACGGCTATTATAGCCAGGAAAGAATCGTGGTTATCAGCTCTTCCTATCGTCCTTTTGGGAATGAGGATAACACCTAACGAATCAAACTATTCTTCATTTACTGCAGTAACAGGAGTCATGCACAAGTCCCCGATTATTAATTGACTCTATCAAGAACGAGAATAGTGAAATGACAAACTCGCACGTTAAAATTCTAGCCGACGAGATGCAAAAATTTGACATGGACAAATTATCCAGGGGACACCTGCATACAATACCTAATTCTTACATTCCAAAAGATTTACAAACATGTAAAAGTATCTGGCTAAGAACAGACAGAGTAAGAAAGCCATTGGAAGCTCCATACACAGGTCCATTCCAAGTATTAAGTCGTCATGAAAAATATTTTACTATTAAAAGATCGGATGACGTACATAGTAATGTTTCAATAGATAGACTAAAACCTGCATATATTTCTGAAAATATAAAATCAAAAGATTCCATTGGATCAAGACCGATTTGGATAACTCCCTATCTTGTTCCGAAGAAACTAATGATAACAAACCAGAAACTAGAACGAAGTCCGGTAGAACGGTTAAATGGAAGAAAGAAAACACATATTTTTATTACTGATATAACAAAAAAAACAAAAAAAAAAAAAAAAACAACAACAACAACTCCGTTTACTGGGGCGAAAGTTATGTGGTGGTACTGAGCAAGCGAAGGACCAGATGTTAACCCTCAGAGGTCTAGATAGCAAATGACCAATACTGGTCTTTGCGCACCAGGCTCGACGCATAAGTTCCGGTGGAAAATAAAAAGAAATAAAAAGAATATAATAAGCAATTTCCACCAATTAAACGGCCCTGCGCCATATCCAACAGTTTGTTTCAGCATACTGACTCAGATCCGATGGACACACATAAATAGAACGATGAATTCACTTCTGGTCAGAAAGCCTTGAAGTTACCGTCATAGAATGTCGCTACGCTTTTCTCACCCATCAACCCGACGCCTCCAGTTTTCCTTCACCAACGGAGATATCAAATGACACCTACCAACCCATTGACCTCGCCTTTCATCTCCTGGGACCAGCACGCCTAAACTTAAGTATTCACAAAATGACACTTTAATTCTTTTCATAATCTGATTTCTTTTCTTTGAATGAACATTTTAATAACGGACTTTGTGCGTGTTAATTAAGAAACATTATACTTATCATTGATGTGTATTTAAATATAAAGTGTTTCTGATATACCCTTCTCTTTCATATTTTGTTTGTTTATGTTATGGTGACCTCAATTTGATTGCTTGTTGAACCTTTAGGCCAAACTAGCAGCTGTCCATAAGTGACTGCTACTGCTTACCTCCCTTCTTATACAAGCAACAATTACCAACGAATATACACTTCCCACAACACCACAGGTACTACACTACAGTGTAACCCGTATATAAGAGAGTTGTCGGGACCGGAGAAGAAGTCTCTTATATCCGGGTTTCTCTTATATCCGGGTTACACTGTACTATTATTTATATTAATGATTCTTCCACGTACAGTATTCAAGAAATAATAACAACAACTCCAATTTATAAACCAACAAATATATATTGAATAAAATACAACAAGAATGAAATAAAATCGTATTCACAATGTAGATTAAAGAGAAGGTAGTTTTTTTCCCTTTGACTGTAGATTGATTGTAATCCACCGTTTGAAGAAAGTTTTTTTGTAAGATAAATGTTCCGAAATAATTGTTAGAGCAAAGTTTGCATGTGAATAATGAATAACACCAAGAATACAATTGCTTGAAATGTGTTGTGAATAAACTGGTTTGAATCAACAAAGTTCTGGCTGATTGTGCTTGGCGAAAGTTACAGAGAGAAAATGTAAGTTTGTAGTTACGAAATGCTGTGTCTGTGTGTGCGTTAGAGTGTGATGAGCAAGATCGTGGATTTGTGCTGACGGCTGGGATCTTACTGGATCTTGCTGGTGACTTGCGAAAAGTCTCCCTATTTAAGGAAAAGAGGTAGGCTCCCACGGAACCACGGGAAAACTTGATTTTACATTAAAAATATGTGATTGGTTAAAAATTAACCAATCACTACACACGTACTAAACAGACTAGGTAAGTATGCTCAGAACCAAAAGATTCAAAGGACCGACTGCGATGACTAAATTGTCCTATAGAAAGCTAGTAGTAATTTATTAGCCAATCGCAGGCGAATAAAATGACTTGTAGTGTATGTGGGTGTGAAAAACATAGCAACCGCTAAAATAGGATTATCACATTGAAATACTGATTTTCGTACAACCACCAAAGTTAAGCAATGTCGAATCTAATCAGTACCTAAATGGGTGACCGTTTGGGAATACCAGGGTCTGTAAGCTTGGATGTGCAGATATTGTAATGGATAAGGGCTCGTAATTGTAAACTGGGGAACCAAGTTTTCCAGTCGGATTTGTCATATTTGTGCGCAAATATCCTTGGTAAAGTTATGAATTTACCTCTTCTCCTGTAAGACTATCAATTAATTAGTAGGACTTGTATGAGTAAGTAATTATCCTGAAAAAAACTGTTACAATGTAAAAATATTCTGAAAAACGTTAATAGGCCGTAAAAGAACAAATCAATCAGTCAATTTGTATTTACATTTACATATGATATTATGAATAAAAAGAGACAAGAAGAAAAACTATTATTAGCAGATGTTATCAAGGCAATGTAGGGTTTATTTTGTTGCATGTGTTTATATGAAAAAACGAGGATGTCATTGATGTATCAACGCTTCTAAAATTGAAAAACTTCATGAATGTTCAGACAGTAGTAATTCTTTCAGGAAAAGTGAGATTAGGAAAAATGGGGATTTATATTTTCATATGGTTCAATAGCGGCACTCTTGATAATTTTCCTTCTGAGTAATTATATTATGTATTGATTATTCTTATATCTTTCACCTTTTTCCAGTTACTGTGTATTATTTTTTGTTTTTATATGAAAAATACCCCTACATTCACTCTTTTGTATGTACTCCATTTTGTTTCGACATTAAAATATGCTGTTAATTGTACGTGCTTGTATATTCAGTGTTACTTGTTTGAGCAAACACCATTGCTTTTCATTATTAACTAACATTGCTATACATTCTATTAACACTAAAATATCTAACAATGTCAACCATTCCTTCAGCAATAAAGTTGATATGACATTATTCGCATAAAAACACCACAAAAAGATGAAGCATGTTTAAAATTCAGCTGAGGCTGTTTTGTGTTTACTCTTTACTAATTGTATTGAAAAGAATTTGAAATTAGTTGGATTTACATCATTAATTCTGACTCTAGATTTGATAGATGACAAATCCCACTTTTTTTTTCGTTTAGTAAAATGTAACGAATCAATTGGGTTTTGTCTCAGCAATCGATCCGAGCCGTCAACTCGCCAACGTCATCCTAGATTTGGCGCAACAGCCGACAATTGAAGAAGGCATGCCCGGCTTTTTCTTCTAAACTACGATCACACCGATGACAACTGGGTATTTCTGCCAAGCCCACTTTGAACCCCACGTCATTGAGTTTTAGCGCATTCCAGATCAATCGCCAGGTAAGCAAAAATTCAGGGCTGCTGAGGTAATCCGCCGCTTAGGACCAGAAAGAGCGTAACTTGGCCGCCAACAAGCCGAACAGACCACAGGGCAGTTTGACACTGACACGACCCCCTCTACTAATACTTGACACAAATGTCCTCATAGGCCTTGAAAGGTCACTGGGCCAAGGAATAACACGGAAGGCCTGATGACACTCGTTGAGAAAATTGGACTGATTCCGGGGATTACGGCAACGCTCAATCCTGGAAGGCGTTCCTAACACTCCGTACCCACAGTGGCTCTCCTGACAATGTACGGCATAGGAAAACTAACCTTGTGGCTTGTCGGTGAGTCACTAAGTGCGGCATTCTCAGCCCTCCTCCTCTGACACGTACGCTGGACACAGACATCTGCAGACCATCGGCTTGCCTCCCTTCCACGACAAAAGGGAGTAGAGCAAACTATTGATCGCCTTCCACTGATTCTTGCAGAGAGTATAGATATTCGGTAAGGGATGAGAGGAAGATGTGCGCGGAGTACACTTCAGCCCTATCTTTCAAGGACAACCGTCTTCGGAGCCAAGTCCGGACCACTGCTACCTTTGCCTGTATCTCCGACCAATTTTTCTCCAGCTGAAGATCCTGCACGAAATACACTCCAAGGATGCGGACGGGATGCTCTTCCAAGCATGGAAGACTTGTGGTGAATCTTGGCCACTGTGACCTTCACGTACTGTTCAAGATCTTTCTGTGCCAACCTCAATGTCACTGCGGCATGACACGAAAATGGATATATCATCGGCGTACGCGAAAACCCTAGCTCGAGTCCCTCCAGAAAGACTGATTCCGCCTAGGGCCAGACTGTACGCTCTGTCTCTCAACTGGTGCAGGAGAGGCTCCAACAACAAAGTGTAAAGTAGGAGCAACAGCGGACAACAATGACGAATGAACCGTGACAGCGCAAAAGCGCTCGGTCGCATCCTGTTCACCCGTGCCACAATACGGCAGGTTAATTCACTTGCAGAAGTTGGATTGGAATCCGGTGGCCTGCAGAAGAACCGCCAGGAACTAATGGTCGACCTTGTTGAATGCATGGTTCGGATCCAAATTGATCATTGCGGCTTCTTCGTCCTCTTCTATGCCTTCTATGATAGTTGCACTGAATTGTTTGGCCCTTCACAGCACAAGTCTGCTCCAATCCAAACAGAATCTTGGCAACTGAGTGCAAATGCTCCGTCAGGATTTTGGCATTTTTTAAAAATTCTTTCAGCAAAGTTATGGGCCTGTAATCATTTAAATTCCACCCACCATGCTTGTTCTTTTTCAACAGTATGATCACACCACTGGAAATCCGATCGGAGATAGGCCCCTGCCGGTACCAGTTGTTGAACACCACAATCAAAATCAGAACAAACATGTGTGACAGCCTCAAGTACAATTTGTAGGGCAGACCATCAATGTTTGATTTCAGTCAGATTCTTGTTTTGACATTCATTAATTCTATGAATGCGAAACTCCCAGGCTGTAGAAATGCTGTAGAAATGCCTCACTCATGTCGTCGGTCGACTACAGGCTACGTCCATCAAAAGTGTTGACCTGATGAATGAAACGATTGGAACTTTGACGTATTTCCTCCTTGCGCAATTCTGCGCCCATATACACGGCTTCGTTAGACACCTTGTTTAACCGATGTCTAACTAATTGATCTCGGTAGAGCTCACTAACCGAATGCACCAGGACCTGTCTAGCTAAGTCCATTTCTTGGAGATCCTAGAAATAGGCTTAGCTCCACTATCCTTTAATGTCTTCACATTCTTAGCCCTATCTAAAGCGAGTCGTTGTCTATATTTAGTGATGAAAGAGCTAATCCTATTCTTAAGATTCTCCTACCAATTATTCTCAACTACCGCCCCCACTAATTCCTGCTGCACTAATATAGTTAGCTGTAACTGGAATTCCTCCCAGCCCAGTAAGGACAATTGTGCACTGATAAACTGTGTGCACTTTTAATTTTTGTGACAGAAATTATTTAAGGTACCTGGTTAAGTTCTATATTTTGATATGAAGCATAAGAGTCGAGTTCGTAGTCACGTGACAATTATAGTTTAAAAATGTCCTAAAAATTGGAGCACAATACATGATTGAATATGAACCTATGGAATAATAATAATAATAATAATAATATGAAATATAGCAGGAGTAGATCTCCCTGAATGCGATGATCCACCATGGTATGCATATACTCTGGCGCCCATGAAACAGAACACGCGTATGGGTAAATACGAACTAACTATAATGTTGACAACGAAAAACATTGCTAAACTGCATCTGTCGTCACGCGGGTCAACAAGGACCGCGATCCCCAATGAGGAACTAGCCTGGGATAGAAATGTCTTCAAATGGAACAAACTCTACCTAACGAGAACTAGAGGAAAACCACACCAAATGACAATCGTCAAAGACTCCCTCTATATCCATTAAAAGAAAATCCCACGAAAAGAACAAGAAATAAATTGTCTAGGGAAGAATATATGGAAGTAATAATAGCATTTTATACTACTACGATAAATCCGTCAATGGCAACAATGACCAAAGCTGCCTAGCGAGAAAAAAAAACACCCCTCAAACATCGATGCCAATAAACTAGCTAATATCAGGCGTGACATCATCAGGAACTAAAGAATACCTGACATAGAACTCGAAAGTATCCGAGAAAACATCAAAAATAGATTAAACGTTAACATTGAGGGGCTAAATGCCAACAAACAGAGGAGACACATGCACAAGAACAAATAGAAACCAGTTGCAATAATACCTCTGAGGTAAACAAGCAAATAAAAGAAGATAATAACGAATATGAATGAGAAAGCGAGATGACAAAAAACATCCGATATAAATGGGAGAATATAAAGGAATTGTCTTTCAAGTAAAGACCGAAAATTCTGACTGCAAAATGCACAATGAAAGAGCTACATGGATCAAGTAACAACGGGAACGACACACGCATATATAGTGCCAAAAATGTATGGATATTAAAATTACTGAAACAACTGCTGTCATCTACAAAACCAAAAACTGGAAAGCACCAGGAATAGACCGCGTAGCCAATTTTGGGATAAAAACTTATCTAGCACCAACCAAGACCTCGCACAAGCATACAATGTTATAATCATAAACACAGAAAAATGACCCAAATGTCTCACGTTGGGAGTAACATACTTCCAAAAACAGAAGAGACGCAAAACCTGAAGAACTATAGGCCCATCACCTGCTTATCAGCAATGTACAAGATTCTCACTTCTTTCATTACCGAGACGACATACAACTTCCTTGAGAAAAACAATTTGATCCCAGCAGAACAGAACGGATATAAAAGAGGAAGATACGGGTTCAAGGACCGACTAGTTATCAATAAAACAAAATTAGAATGGGTGAAAAGAAGGAAAAGAAATTTATCGAAAGCATGGATCGACTACAGAAAGGCGTTCGACTGTGTACCACACTCATGGATAGAGAAAAGCCTTGAAATATACGGATCATGCTCCACAACGGGCATTCATAACGGAGAGCCTGTTAAACTGGAAGACTGCACTAAACCTAAATCAAACAAATGGGTCATTAACATCGATACCAATCAACATCAAAAGCGGGATCTTTCAAGGAGATTCATTGCCACCACTACTCTACACCTTGCATTAGCGACACTCAGCTTCCTACTGAACAACACTAGCTATGGATAAAAGTTACAGAGTGGCAAACTGAATCACCTATTCTATATTGATGATCTTAAAACGTTTGCTAAGGATGACAACCAGCAGAAAAACCTACTCATCATTGTCAAAACCTTCAACGAAAACATTAGGATGGAATTCGGAATCAAAAAATATGTCAAAGCCAACTTCAAAGGTGGTAAACTAATGAAAACTACAGATTTAGACCTTGATATCAACAAGATTAAGTAACCAAGACCAAAATGATACATACAAATACTTAGGAATTAATGAAGGAGACGGAATGACATAAAAAGATTGGACGCCAAGACCAGAAAAATGCTTGCCCAAATGGGGATGCACCACCCCAAAATCTTATGTTGATAGGATGTACGTACCAAATTCTTTAGAAGGCCGAGGTCTAATCCAATTTGAACTCTAAAAACTACAACAATCGAATTGGAAGCGTAGCTCCCAAAAAACAATGATCCTCTCCTAGAAAAAGAGACAAAAATCCACTTTGAAAGAATCAGGACACACCGCTTAAAACTTTCAAATCAACCAAAAATCAACTCAATGAATGTCAAAGATTTTTTATATATATATATATATATATATATATATATATATATATATATATATATATATATGTCTGTATGTATGCATGTAGCGGACCCCCGGAGGGTGCGCGATATGAAACCACGGCCCAAACGCCCCCGTATCGTAGATGAATGATGTCATAAAAGGCCCGCTAACACTTTTCGAATTAAAGACGTGAAATCTGACAAGGTGAAACAAAATGGACAACAGAACGAGGATATGTATGATTAATGCTAAGTTTATTTACAAAGGATAGGCTGTGGGGAAGTTTGGTCTGGTAATCGTGATAATGGTGGTCGGACTTCTCGTTTCGATGGTTGGACTAGTCGTGTCGACGGTTGGAGTTGAAGTGCAGACGTTCCGGTTGTGTCGACGGATGGAAGGAGATCGCGGACGTTACGGTCGCGTTGACGGTTTGAAGTCGAGGTCGACGACGGGATGCTGAGGTGCGTTCGTTCCGGTTGTGTTATGTTAAGGGAGACCAGCAACAGACACGGTCTTGCAAAAATGCTAAAAACACTTTCTAAAAATGAGTTGAGATTTGCTACGAAAAAAACAAAGGTCTAAAAATTCTAAGAGGTGTATTACGACGAGTTTCGTGACGCATACGGAACTAAAAACTAAAAAGTAATTAGCTCAATTCTAAAACGAAATGAGACTAAATTACACAGCGTGTAGGGAACACGATCGAAAAGGTCAAGGTCGAAGTCTCCTGTTCTCTTTCATTTCAGGGAGCGGCCAAAGGCGGCCGCGACATATATATATATATATATATATATATATATATATATATGTGTGTGTGTGTGTGGAACGATTTGGCGCCCTCTCAACAGATATTTTTTATCATCTCATCAGCTTGCCAAATGCCCTTCACACTAAGTATAATACACTTGTTTGGTCAAGCTATTCCAAACTCGTGTATGTACTAAGAACGCTATTGTAAGTATACGCTTACAAAAATTTTACAAAAAACAAAATAAACAACATGATTGTGTCGGAACTATTTTCCCCGCTTATACTAATCTCATGTTTTCCTTAGTAAACTCAAATATTCAACTTACTACTTACATAAGTTGGCTTGACTACCAGGCATGCTTAGGAAAAGCATTAGGTTTTTTTTTTATTAAAAAAATTAATTAAATTTCCTATGACGAGGTTAGGGCTCTTTATTCGAGCATGATGTTTCTTAGTTATTGTAAGATGACGATAATTCAAATACTTTGATAAAATAGAAAGAAAAATGCTTGGTAAACGACCACTTAGTAAGCGGATGATAAGTTACTTCTGCTTTCCTAATCGTACCAACTCAACGTTAGTCGCACCAATAAGTTCACACTATGCATGACCATCACAAACGAACCTCATCATGCATTCAACATGAAATCAAGCATATTTCATGTGGTATTTATTGCAATTGTTACTGAAAGTTTATCGCTTTGAATATGCATGAAGCTTTTGTTGATACCTTCAATTTCACTTATTCTTAAGTCACGTCTTGAGAGCAGAACAGAGACAATTTGGAATCAGGTAAGACAATAGCAATTGACTTTGGGCACACGGCACTTTTGACTTATTCCCCACCATCTTTCAGTTAATCGATTTCTTATTAACGTGAAGGTCAAAGAAGATAACTAAAAGCTACTAATCTATAATTAATAGTAACATGACCCTTACAAGTTTGACTAGCGATTGTTTTAAACTTTAGACAATCGCTCTCAGTTATTCAATTCTTTGTGAATGTTTGAATTGATAGGCACTTTGAGTGTGAAGATTACCCCAATCTTGTCTGGCAAGATGCCTACGAGATGGCGCTGTTCAGGATTATAAAAGAGCGGGAAATAATTCTCACTCACTTAACTGTTTTCTAAGCGTAGCTGAGATGTGGCACAAGCCCGAAAGTATGGTACATCCAGTGAGGATTGAACTCTCATTTCAGACAAACCATTACTAACCATTACACCACATTGAGGTACTCTTCTTTCTTTTTTTCTCGATATATGGACAACACCGCACTCTTTTTCTCTGACGACAAACTGTCTAGTTAATGTCAAACAAACCACGTGGACTCGCACTACGGCTACGTATACATGTTTTCTTTCCTTTTTTAATTATACACGTTAATGACTGTCTTTTGTGAATTGTTTTTCTTTATATTAAATATCAAATTTACCCTGTGTATTGAAATTTGAAAATGAATTTATTTTCTTTGAAAATCTTTATCCTCATCAACCGTAACGCATAATTACCCCTCCTCACCTAAAATCTGATGACATACAGCAAGGTCGTCTACTACTAACCTGTAGCTAGCATCATTCGCTATAAGCGAATATTTGCAATGTTGTGTTGGCTAGTGAGAAGTGTTGACGTGTGAATATCTTGTAAAATGATCGCTTGTGACCGTTGTCGCTACAATCGATTAAACAAAGCAGATGTTATTTATCGAGAGATAGACTTGAAAATTAAGGTTTTCAAAATAGTCCAAGTAACCTTTCAGTAGTCCAGAATGAATAATTGGGTTTTAGCAGTATGACGTACGTCTTCACTGTACGAAAACTGGAAGTCGAATGACAAAAGTAATTTTCTTACTTGTATGTGATTGATATGGTACGAATAATAAAAAAAATATCATTCGATTTCCAGTTTTCGTCGGGTGAAGACGTTTACCATAAATGCACCCTTCTCTGTGCTGTTTTCCTATTGTCAGTTATCTTAAGGGTCTTGAGACATGCCATTATAATTGATATAGTGCAATCAACTGTCCCTTACTGTTTGTAGTATTTCTAGTCTCGTGGTCTTTAGGAGATAGTTATCACCTTACTTTCTGAGATACCAGTTCAGTATGGCACCCCGTCTAGACGTATCCAACCAAATATGAATTTCGTATATAAACCACAGGTTTATACGAAAATCTCAGTCTTGTGCAAAGCGTGGTACAAGCTTTTATGGTATGACACAAAAACTAATAAAACATGTCCTTGAACATTTATAGCTGACAAGCATATTATAATTGGAAACAGCATAGACAAGTAAACTTATTGATGTGTGTATCCTTAGCAACGAAACATAGGAAACTATCCGGCTGTATCGCTATGCTTTTTGCCAGTTAACACTTGTTTTGACTGGCTTTCTTAGTACGAAAAATATAACCGAGCATCTTTGAAATTAAGTCATAATGATGAAAGATTAAGTAAGTTGTATAGAAGCTTGAGGATGACTGACTGTCTGACAAAATGCAGATTTTGTACTAAGAGACCACAACTTTCGTTGAAGTTCTGGTTAATGCTACAGTTGTTTGTGATTGGATTTGTTCTAACTGAGCTACTTGGCAAAGGTACAGTAAAATTTTATTTTTATCTTGCATATTTCAAGAAATCTTTCGGTATTTATCGGGTGGGTGGGGGTTTGAAAAAATGACATTATGTGTTATCGTTTTTCTAAGATGTTATTCTGATTTATTAGTCTAAGTTTACGCTAAAAACAAGAAGAACAAATTGTCAGGCATAAAAAAAACAACAGCTTCCGACTGTAATCGAAGATCTCTTCCTTTCCCCTCAAACAGTTTACATGGCTAAAAATAAAATAATTAAAATCGCGATAAAAACAGAATGGAAAAGAACTTATCTTCAAATAATATCGATTTATCTATTTTTTGTACCTGGTAAAAAAAAAAAAAACAACTAAATTTGTTCTGTCTGTACATTTGACTCCGAGTCTAAGCTTATAGAAAAAAGTTCAATTACAAACACCGGTACAAGTGGTTACTGAAAATTATTTACACTATTTACATTCGGCCTATTGTTCTCATCTTTGTTATCACGGAACAATAAACTAGTGGTTAAAGTGTTGTTTCGTGAACTGTGACATAGTAATTATGAGTTCAATTCTTGGTCCGGGCAGTGTGTATTTGGACACAGTGGAAACTGGCGAGTATAACTGAGCAGTACTAAAAATAAGAACTAGACAAGATATCCCTAGACATGAATGGTGCAACAAGAATCGTCTAAAAAAAAAAAAAAAAAAAAAACCCTACCCCCCACCCCGTAGATTACATAAAGGAGGGTTCGTTCAGAATTCTTAGTAGGTTCCTCAGATCGATATACACCTGAGGGAAGCCGGAGGGCACAACGACCAGAATGTTATATAGCAACAACGAGGACAATAGTCGAAAAATGTAAATAACTCCTCATTTCAGAAATTTAGATAGAAATATTAAATTATTTGGGCATTTCTGATATTTCAAACATTTCAGCTTTTCTACGATATATCTGACAATAAAATATTTGATTTTAGGTAGGTACTTCCAAAGATTCGCGATACCTAAGTTTTAAAATGTTTCTTAAAAATGAAAATCTTTCTTGAAGCTTTTATTTTAGTTTTAATTTCAAGCTAATAGATTAAATTTAATATTTCCAATAATAAAAATAATTGCTGTATTTCAAAACTAATTTAAATTGTCTGGAAGGAGTTTTCGTTTTGAGATTAATAAAATTCGTTGATTTTAGCGCCATTTTTAGCCATTTGTCATCGCAGTCTCTTATATTAAAATTTCCAAAAATAAAATCTACTTTTCTGAAAATTTGAGGAATATTAGCTAATTTAAAGTTTAATTAATCTAATTTGAAACAAATATTACTTTAAGTTTAAAATATCGCAGAAAGGCATTTTTAACACTGCGGTAGCTGTTTATTTTAAGTATTGATAGCTTGAATGACAAATGGAAGTTTATGTTTTTCTATGGTCGATATATATGTACAGTAAAATTTACTTGAATATCGTGAGTGCTCTTTTAGAATTTTCATCTGCCCAGTAATCTTAAAAATTTAGGAAAATATTCTCCGTCCCTACACACAAGCCACCAATCTGCCACTGGGTGGCATGCCACTAGCGTTTACCGCTGCCGGACTGCCGGCGTGTTCCACTCAACAATGTTACCACTGACGGACCGCTAGAGGCCCACTGGTGGTTGCTACCAGAAGACCGCTGCCTTTGCCATCGGCGGTCTGCCAGCAGGCCACTAGCGGCTTGCGTGTAGGGTAGTGTTTTATTGAATTTTAGATACTTTGGATTTAAATTTTTCTATACTTATCACACTTATTTTCTGATACTCGTGTATGGATGTCCGTATTTACAAAAATCGGCACCTTTATGCACACACAAAAACTTCAATTCTTTTTAAAATATTGGTGTTCGATGAATTGAAAGCTTTTCCATTTATGATTAGTAAATTCAACTGTCTTTTCTGTTTATCAAATATTTTTCTTTGTAAAGATTTAACACAATCAAAATGACTCAAAACTTATACACAAATAACAACTATGTCATAAATTCTTCTGCTCATTAGTTTTACCATAATTATTAATCAAAAATGTTGCTTTTGAAAGATAATTCCTTTTCGTTGTTTTACTTTGTATATTTAAACTAAAATGGCCTGTTCATGACACCGTCAAAATGTTGATTTGAGTAAAGAATTTACTTGGAGCGAATTTGTCGACGTAATTAAGTCGTATTAGACTTAATGTTTCTCTGGAAACATATGGAAATTTTGTTAAATGTACAATAGCAGTAACAGAAGTGAATTCGAATGATGGCTGCACTTGACTGAAATTTCTTATGATATAAATCAATAACCAACCTACGTATAGGAAATGTGGTATTTCTTGAAAGTTTCATAGGAATAAGAATCTGAGTAAAACTCGCCACACGAATAATTTATTTTGAAAAAATGATTCTAAGAATTTCTTACTACAGTATATTTGAAATGTGTAGAAATATATAAATAAATTACTTTCTTTTCGATCAATCTTTATTTTTATAAATTTCATGATCAGTATAATTAGTAACACCAAACTTTCTAAAACAATAATTAATTTTTTGATTACTGCCATACTCCTCTTATTTTTAGAATGCTTGTTCAGATCTTGTCAGTTTTATTTATTTTCCATTCTTGATGCTTATTAACCAAACAATTACATAATGACAATTTCGGAGTTGCAATAAGAACAGAAATAAGATAAAATTGAAAATGCATAAAACCAATGGTTTGTTTTGTTCATTAACCCTATCCCAAGGGGGGTATTTTGAAGTTGGGAAAAAGGTGGTGGAGGGGAACGTTTTCCCATCAAATTTAAAATGCCACATAACTCCAAAGAGTCCAAATAATAGCTTAGATTCTTTAGAACTTTGCAGGATTATTCTTTTACCTTTATCTTTTTTTTAAAAATTTAATTGGGTATGAAACTAGTAATATCATCAAACATTAGATTTTCATTCTAAAAAGTAAATAAACCAAATGCTTCATTTACAGTGGAAATAATTCATGCTGAATATACTTTGAAATATGTGTGACTTTCTCAGGAGCAGGTTATGGAACTAGTTGAGTGATAGGGCACAGAAACTGTTTGTTTCTTGTGTCTAACTCGTATAAGAGTGGCAGTGATTATTAATTATTCTGGGTGGTGTCCGGAATAAAGCAATCTTAATCTGATTAAGCAAGATATTTAAACAAGTGGATTTAAAATAAAAAAAAGAAGATAAATATTTGTTCATCAACAAATAACAATTTATTTGGTTATTTAATACATCGTGTAGTGAATATAATAAGATTCTTGAAAAGAAGGGTAAGTCACATATACATATTTAAAAGGGAAAAGATAACATACGCACATTTATGTGTGTTTAAACCCCTAAAAATGGAAAGATACAAAGACACACGTTGAGGTGTGTTAATTAAATCCATGAAGATGGAAAAGTTCCAGGACAAGACACACATTGAGGTGTTTAATAAAACCTCTTGAAAGGGGGAAGTTCATACCCTGGATTCATTGTTGAATCTGCATCAGAGAAGCGTGAAATGTTTCAGCGTATCAATCGGTTGAATTGACAACACGTAATCCATTCGCCAAATGCCCTTGTTTGCTTTATGGTCTGTATTTATAGTTTCCCTTAAGCAAGCGCTCGCTCACAAAAAAAAGTCCCTCGAAAATTCAAGGGAAATGCTGTCAGTGGTCGATTAATAATTTATATTATATTTTGAATATTTTCAACACTACCGGAAGTGGCATTCGAAGCCTATGCGTAAATAATTGATTTTGGCCATTCGACTCCTGACTCTTGAGATGGAAACTTCCGGTCGACCCGACATGTGTACGGAAGTCATAAGGTAGGCCTACCTGTATTGGAAAGTTATGCAATCTTGTAAAAATATAAAAATCCTTGTCAGCAATTACGAAGGAAAATATTCACAATTCCCTTCAGAATAACTTTTTTTTTCACAAGTCTATTTTTAGTAACATATCTGGAGTTTCAGATCATTACCACAACTGCAAATGGAACCGTATCAATTGAATGTTTTGCGCCCGCCCCCTAGGGCCCAGGTGGGATAGGGTTAAGTTAAGTATTACGACTCTTCTAAGGATAACGCTTCTGCTAGTAAATTTGTCCTGGCTTTCCCGCATCAAAGGGTTGAGGTTAAAAATAGGTTTGAGGTTTAAAAATTTGCGAAAAAACGCGAGTAAAACATCAAGATTAGAGCGGACAAACTCTCTCTTTTAGGCGCGTATGAATAAAGTGTTTATTTACAACATATACAGAAAAAAAAGGTAAAGGGATAAAAGGACGATTAGTAGAGAAAGAAAGGGAAAAAAGAAAATGTTCTTAACTTAAAAAGGCTTACTCAAAATATTTCTCTGAGCGCCTAAAGAGTTCTTTAAGCGATTAGATATTATTGTTAAGGTTCAGATAGATACACTTACAGTTCTTGTAGAGTTGGAAATTTGTTCGCAGATGAAGGAATCCTGTAACTGAGTGAGTTTTTATGTCGACGACAGAAGTTCAGTGGGCTCGTCAGGAGTGGTGAAGGGATGCAGCTTTGGATTGGTATTGAATAGTGGACCGACGTTCGTTTTTGACAACCCTTTAGTAGTTCTTCTTTGGTGAAAGATGTTCTGAATCTCTCTAATGTCGACCTCACAGACAGTGGGCAGAAATCTCACTGGCAAAATAGGCAAGATTCTCTAAATTTATGGAGTTTTGGTAGGCTCCGATGGATCGTGGACTTTTCCCTCCAAAATCGTTGTACAAATTTTCTGGTCCCTCTATTGGTCAGAAAACACATTCTTATCTCTGATAAGAATGAGGGCCCTGGGAACCGGTTTTGAAGGCACTGAAAACAGGTTGAAGTGAAGAAGCTGTGAGGTTTCTCCCAGACTTTATGGCACCATGGAAAGCATAATGGTGGTGAAATTCTTTTTTATTTTCCAGCTCTCTCGTTAGTTAGAAAATATATTCTTATCTCTGATAAGAATCAAGGCCTTGGGAGCCGGTTTTGAAATTAAAAAGAGGTTGGAGTGAGGATAGAAAAAATAGCGAGAATGTGAACTTGTGAAATTGTTGTTCTCAAATTAAATTCCAACACTTCTTCATTATTATTAAGTCACATTTAATATATTAAAATGTCCAATAATTTAAAAATGGAATTTACGTTTTTACAATAATTTTATGCATAGGCATCAGTAGCATTTAATCGCAGACCCACTCTGATGAAATATGGCACAAGGCCGGGTAGGAGTTTTACGCGTATATTGGACTAAGGATAAAAATGACTCAAATCTTTTCAGCATTTCCCCCGTGGAAACGGCTTCAAGAATCAGGAATTGCTTGAAGGAATGCCTCTCCACCTGGGTTTCGAGCACATACTTAATTCTAGCTGATGTTCTACAATGTTGTAATATTTGCAAAGAGTATACCAACATGATGGTGTCAAAGGTTGACTGGCGAGATCTACTTTTTATTTCTAAAGAAAGAAAACTATTTTCATGTTAAAACAACGCGAAATCATGAATTATCTGGTTTGTGTTACTTATGGAGTAGTGTGAGAGGTAGCATTGGTCATTATGTACACTCTTCTTAGGTGTGTTTAACTAACTTAAGTATTCATTTGATAAAGGAATTGTTCGGTGGAATAACTGACACAAAGCAAATCTTTATAGGTCAGGTTTGTGTTGATCAGAGATGTAACATATTTTCAAATAGAATTGACGATGACACCTGTGATAAACAGTACAAATGAGTGTGAGAATCAGAAACATGGAAAATGTTCCACTGAGAGTGGATATGAGTGATGCAAGGCCAATTTTGATTGGCCCGCCAGTAAAAGAAGGGCTGGAATGTTGCTTCTCGTCTTCCCCCTCCAATATTTACGACACAGGGCCATTATTTTGATTAGACCACTAACCATATTGGGTTCTTGGGGGCTTTCCTTCTCCTACCGCTTCAAGCGTATGACACAAGACCATTGCTCAAGCATTATTATTGGCTAGCCAATCAGAGGAGTGCAATTCGGGTTTACACCTCCATAAAGGCAGTTGCCGAACGAGCAGAAATAAGATCGAATTAATCTCGTCACGATGATATTCTGATCATCATTGCTTTTGTTTTCTATTCCAGACCAGTAGAATCGATACTTTTTTGGATACCATTTTTGTTGATTTTTGTTCTCTTTTAGTTGAACATATACAAGAGCTTGACTTTGGCATTTAAAAAGTTTCTGACAAGTAATTTGATTCATTTGTATTTTTATTCTTTCTTGTTTGAATTTAATTTATTTTTTTTCAGTCCTTGTTTTATTTCAGTTTTTGGCTGCCATTTGTATTTTTTCTTTCCAAAGTTTAACTAAACCTCTGTTTATTGTTTTATTTCATTTTTATTTAATTTTTTACCGTCTAATTTTATATTACGACTATATCCCGTTTGTCTTTAGTTGAACGTTTGAATTTTTCTTGTCAGATTACCTCTTTGTCCCCTCCTATCCCCATTAAGCTTTTTATTTCCGAAGTAACTTATATTTTTTCTTGTTTTCAGGCGATTTTATTGTCTTTTTGGTAAAACTTTATATCGTTTTTTGCGGGTAACTGTTAGTAATTTTTAATATAATTTAAGTTAGCTTTACGAATCTTTGCTTTCATTTAGTTTTGCTGGTCAAACCATTTCCTTTTTTGTATTTTATATTTTCTTATATTTTGTATTTCTTTTAAAAACTTTCGGTTAATTCTTGGAATTTTTCCACGTTAATTTATTTTTAATTAATTCTAAATTTTAATTTGCTGGTGAAACCAGTTTTCTGCATTTTATAGTTTGTTTTTGTATTTAATTATTGTTTTCGTATCTTTTTAAAAACCTTTCGAGTAAATTCGTGTTGATTGTCATTTATTTTTTGTTTTTTATCCGTTTTTCTGTTAATCCAGTATATTATATTGAATTTACACATACTTTTATTTTTCTCCACCACCCACCCCTTATTTCTATATAATTTGATACAAGAAAAAAATACAATACTCTGAGGATTAAAATTTAAAACCAATATGATTGACAGAATCGGTTTGTTCGCAAACATTTGTTTTTATCGACGACTAAAATGATCCACCAGATAAAGATGACAGTGGAATACCCTGCTTTTAAGGAAACGCAAAAAAGTATGGAGGCCACTGATAGCCAAAAATCAAACCCGGAAAATATGGAGGCCAGTAATGACCAAAATGCAAGCAATGACCAAATTTAAAATAATGAAGACATTATGGAAGACCATACTGTTATTCCCAACAAAAACAACGACAATACTGATATTGGGGATTCATTCTGTTGCTGGAAATCCCCACTTAAATGTATCATCAATATTGCGGAGTTCTTGGAGCAAGCCAAGAGTTATGCTCATCTTGTAAAAGAAGGTGGACTCTTGGTAGAACCCCATAATTTTAAGAAAATTGAGAAATGAATAGTGTCAGTCTTCAGAGTGGACAAGCATTCACGTAAAATTTGTCACTCCACAAGATACAGTGGTAAAGTCACTGGAGTCTCTGAGGGTTAAGCCACTAAGGATAATCAAGTCATCGTGCTATTTCAGTAGGACATATTGATACTCATGCCAGAAAACTGTTCAAATGACCAGTCGGGATTTTGTTACCAAAGATCTCATCTTAAGAACTGAATACGAAGGCAATCGTAGGGCCAGTGTAGTGATATTCGAGCTCCCTCCTCAGGGTATCGGGGAGCCTCTAGCCGCTTTCCTATCCCAGTATGATCAGATACTGGGTGCAACCTGCGATAGTCTGAACGTGGGATGGAGTTTTGAAATGTTACACCGTGAAGCCTTCCTCTCCATCCCCAACTCTCTGGTCGTAGGGAGCCTGAAACTGACGGTCATTGTGACCGCCCGCCAACCTGCATGCTGGAAGTGTGGAAAGACTAGTCACTTCTCCTCTTCCTGCCCAGAGAAGAGGGCCTCTGAAAGTCAGGCCCGCAAATCCCACTCTGGTCGCGTCTTCCAATTCCGCCTCACTTGTAATGGGCATGCCAGCATCTGGGACCGGAGTGGTTAAGCCACTGGTTGGGTCCAGGTCAGAGCCCACATTTTCTGAAAAGCTTCTGACGGCTGCCTGTGAAGTTGTGAAGAAGAAGGGGGGATGGCTGGTTGCTGGTACGGCCAGAGGGAAGCGCCAGGCAGTGGAAGCTCAGTCCCCTGAAGCCACTGGGACGAAAGGCACTAATAGTACTACTCCCTCTACTAGCGTTAAGGGCGATTCCCCAGCCTCGATCAAAGAAATGCAGAAAAAGTATGACCTGGGTTTCGAAAAAACAGATGATAAAAAGACTTAAATTAGAGGTACAACCAAAACAGTCACCAACCCAAAAGGCGGCACGCCTCTTGACATCTACCTCATCCTCCCCTGTTAATAAATCATCAAAGAAAATGTCATCAATCCATTCATCGCCTGGCAAACGTTCCCCGCTCAGTAGTGATCCCAGCCCATCCTATAAAATTACTTCTCACATCCCAGTTCATACTCCCAATCCCCACTAAAAAAACAAAAACAAAAAAAAATGTTCCCACCATCTAAAAGACTGCGAGGCCTGTCTGACTGCCATATAATTTAGGGGAGGACATCTGCTGTATTTCCTCGGCCCAGGCAGAAAGGGCCAAGAATGACAAAAAACGAATAAAAGAACTAAAATTCTTATTGTCCTTCAAAAAACATAGAGATAAGGACTTTGAAGTCCCCCAAAACTTCCCCATTACGAAACAGGTACTCACAGTCATCCGTACTGGATCGGGGGCACGGCAGGCATGGGGTATGGTCGAGGATGCCATGAAATCCTGTAAGATGTCAGCCCCCCAATTGCCATCCTGAAGGACGAGAATATTAAAAAATTAAAACAGCCCTGTTCAGGGAGGGTTCCAGTTTTAGTTCACCCTCCCTCTATAGGGCTCTGAAATTAACCTATCCCTGGGACATTGGTGGTCACTCTTCTGACGGCACGATCAAGACTGAGACGGATAAATGGGAGAGGCTGTTGGTGTCCTCATCCCGACCATGTTCAAGCTAGATTCCCAACACTAATGGGATTGATAAGGGTTTTCTGGTTAGCGATTTTGAATGCCGTAGGGCGAGGCTCGCTTGTGATTTTCAGAATCTCGGGGTAGATGCATGTTGTTTGCAAGAGACCCGGTTTTCAACTCGATCATGAAGACATTCTGTCTAAGAGGTTTGTCCTTTATTCAGCAGGTTTTGATGGCTGCTCAAGAGGTGTTTCCTGGCAAGTCGATAAAGGCGGCATATGCTCTTGTCTTCGCAGATCTGGAGGGCAGGCTTTGTGTTCTGGATGTTACCATAAAGGATAAGGTCCTTTGTCTCATTGGGGTTTATGCACCCAATAACCATGCAGAGTGGCTTGATTTGTTTTGACTTCGATATATTTTGAATAGGGGAAAAATCGGGTACTAACAAACCGGATATGAAAGCGTTTCGGAACTTTATCGGCAAATTGGATTTTGTCGATAAGTATCGTAATATCGTAATGAGGAACTCCGGGAGGCAGTGAGGACTTGAGCTAATAGGGGCAGGTTTGATTCGGTGATGTGTTTTACCTACAATGACCGTGTCTCAGTTAAGAGTTGACGTAGGGCTCTTAGGTTGTCCAAGCTTCCATTCGATAGTTTACATGAATCATAGGCTCGTCCGGGTTTGTGTAAACTTAGACAAGCCTAAGGTTAGGTTGGCTGGCTACTGGAATTTATCATTTATCATTTATTTGGTGATCAACATTTTCCAAGAGCAGCTGCTACTAATACTACAGCTGGAATTGATGGGGGCTGTGGTTGGAAGTATGTGGTGGGATAATCCAAAACTAGGTCGTTTGCTGTTGATTTTAGTTGTCAACTCGATCTATCTATGTTAGTAGCACAAACGGCATTAGAGTCAAAGGTTGATCGGGCGATTAAATCTCGTGATAGTGGGGACATAGCTTTAGAAAACCTCCAAAATTTCTCTAAAAAGAGGATACATGATGAAAATGCACAATAAAAACAATTTAAACCGTTATTATTGAAGATTTTTTATGTAAATTTAAAAAAATTTTTTTAATCTTTTAGAACCTTGTAAATTTTGGTTAAAAAATGTTTTTTTCTGGCGTCAATGCGAGACCATAAATTAGAGCGTCCTTTTGTGTTGAAAAATACATTGATTTGGAAATTCTTGTAAAAATCAGATAATTGCAATTCATTTTGAAATACAGCAAAGTATTTTGCTTATGAGAAATATTAAATTGAATCTATTATCTTGGAATTAAAAGTAAAATAAAATCTTCAAGAAATATTTCTCATTTATTAAAATGCATTTTTTGAACATTAAGTATCGCTTTTATTTATTGTTTTAAAATTCTTTAAGGGAAAGTACGGAAAGTAGAATCGGCGAATCGTGTTTAAATTACGAAATGGTCGGATTCCACCTCTTCTACCCCCGCACCGCCCCGTCCGTCAGTAGCGTTCTTTATCGATGTGAAACTACATCTGAAAGCCAGAGCTAAAATAAGAGAGAGTGTAGCGGACCGTTGGGTGATGAGAATGTATTGTAGAAGAAGATATGTGGGTAGAATTTCCTGCTAGCCGGTCCAACTACATGAGAAAGTTGGACTTTAATTAAGTCCAAAGAAAACAAACAAGACCGATATATATATGTAAACAAATATATATATTAACAACAGCTTACAGGTTACAAGTTACATGGACAGTTACATGGACAGAGTGTGTGTGGTGAATATTATGTGTGTGTGTGTGTTGTGGTGAGTGTTCGTACGTACGTGTATTGTTCTTTGGGAAATGCTGTATCTGTGAGCGTTCACATCTTTTCGAGTTGGTATAAGGCCGAAGGCCTGGGGGAAAAAAGAGGAAGAGGTGAAAGGTCAGCCAGTATTTATAGCCAGGGGAGAAAGACCCCTGGTGAAGGGTTAAGGAGGTGAGGAGGAGCTAACTCCGACAAGAGAATGTGATTCCCTTTTTATAGGCTTGACAAAGCCAAGTGAGATAACCCACAATTTCTTAAATATAGATAATAAGTTCATATAGAAAGTAAATTAAGTATTTTCCAATGGAAAAAATAAATACAACTTATATATGTATGTGTGTTGTTGATGATAATGGTTTCCAGGAGCAACGTTAGTTGTAAAATAAGAAAGTTAATTTTTTGGGAACGAGACTGTAAAAAAAAATATTTCCTATCAAATCCAAGATCTTGTGCCAGACACAAAAGCTTAGTCTAGTAGAAACAGCAAGTAATGGGTGCGAAATTACAAAACAAGCCGACCACTGAGTAAAATTTTAAAATGGTAAAACATTTATTTTACAATATGAAAAAGAATAAGTACAACACAAGGTTGCACAAAAAATTCTCTTGTGCGCCTGTTACAGCAGGACAACAATTTTCTGATGTTACAAAATAGGATCACCATCAGATACAAGGAAAAAATGTGTTAAAACTTTTGAAAAAGACACGGATTCAAGGACAAAAAGGCTACACCATTTTAAAATGGAAAAGAAAAAACTTAGAGGAAGCAAAAAATTACACAAGGCAGAAAATAAAAAACGCACCCACTTCTGTTCTTGACGACTAAATACTCCATAATAGGACGTCTCAGCATGAAGGGGTTTTCATGTTTTCACAAGTTGTTATCTCGAGGGATTTATGACGTATTTTGTTGGAAACTTAACTTGAATTTCTTTCGGCTTTAATTCTTCTCGTGAATGCACAGAAAGGAATATTCTGTCCGCCCTTTCTTTCCCACTGTGTTGATTTATGACACTCTTGACCGGATCAGTTCTCTTGAAGCGTGGGCACTAATGCCTTCTTCCTTTACTGTTAACTACTTTCCCAATGGTTCCTTCTTTCTCTACTGTCTATCCGCTAAATAGCGGTCCTTTCATTGAACAAAAAAGCGTCATACCGGTTCACCTCAAATTTTCGCAAGGCCTTGAAGAGAGCTCGTCTCTCATTGGCCAGTAAATAGAAACCTTTCTCCAAGAATTCAAAAAAAAAAAAAAAATTCGATAACAATTCAAGAAAACATTTTGGCAGTATCATCCGCTTGGTCCACTAAGGCTATAAAAATGCAACAAATTTCGCACAAACTATCCAATTCACTTGAGATTTTTTGTTTGTTATTGCTTGACTTAGTGTTAAGAAACACTTTAGCCGATACACGCAAGTATTATCTGAGTTTTGATTTTGATCAATTGGATTTTTCTCTTGTGTTGTTGCGAAGAGTAACTATGACATTTACTGTTTATATAGGGACAAGAAAGACAATATAACAAAGTTTATTAACAATAACACCTATCTGTTATCTTTAAGAACGTCTGACTGAGAAAAGGACAACATTTTTAACTTTTACAATTTCAGTTACCTTCCTGTCTGATCATAATTTTTCCTTCATCACAGCTTTTTTTTTCTTTTTCAGATTCCCTTAAAATCTTGATAAGGGTGTAGTTGACTTTATAAACACGGCACATTCTCCAAAAATGTTAAGCGATAAATAGGGTTGCTGCTAACCATTTAATTCCTTTTAGAATCCTTAATAATTTGCAATTGTGTGCATTTTTTCAAATCTGGACATTATTTTGTCGATTTTAAAAAGCATTTATAACAGGTTTATTGAAGTACAAATTTGAGAGCTTTTTAAATTAATGTCCTATTCAATCTCAAAATTAATTTTTCAAATTATCACCTTGTAGGAGTTAAGAAATATAAAAGTTAAAACAATATTTAATAAAAAATAAAGAATACTAATATTATATCCTCTTGCCGTTAGCGAACGGACCCCAATATGGCGAACTGCTCAAGGTATCAAAATTAATCTTTCCTTTATCTATTTTTCTACTTCGCTCGTCCTCGTTTGCAATAAGGTAAGCTTTTGAGGTAATTTTTCCGCTTATTCCTATTATTTTTCTTGTACACAAATATTCCGCTTCGAGTAATTCTAATGAACTATTGGAAAAAGATTATTTTATCGAAAAACTGATTAAAACGAAGAAAGTTTTTTTTTAATTTTAAAACAATGGACATTGTAGTGAACGAAGAGTTACGGATTATCGGTCCTGTTAAGGAAAAGCACTTAGGCAAACTTGGACTATCATGCCCAGTGTCGAAAGTACGATTTTCCGTTGACACTGCAATTTTAATTATTTTACTCAGTGGCAATATTTGTTTGTTTTTTTTATAGCAATGATTAGAATTTTAATAAAAACCTAAACATATAAAAATGAATTTTCTTTGTTCTTGTGAATTGACAACAAAAATAAACACTTTATTATATTGTTTATTGGAATGGTTGGCAAAACATCAGCTAATTGTCAATGGATTTGTGGTGAACCCAAATGTACAAAAAATACAAAAAAAATATAAGGCATTTGCTTTCCTTGAAAAACATTCTCTTTTTCTCTCTCATTCTGCCCTTTTCTCTAAACTTCCTCTCTCTCTCAACTTCTCTAAACTTCTCTCTTCTCATTAAGAAGGCAACACTCAAATGAAAATAGGAAGAAGACTAAATACGGTTGCAAAACTGCGGAAGTTTGCTGGTCTGGTTATTGTGACTAGAAATCTACCAAAATAAGAGGCTTTATGCAAAATTCCCGCTAAAAAAATATGAAAAAGTAAGGAACTTTATAAAATAAAAATGTTGGCAAATCAAAAAACAAACACTTTTGACGTTAGCCGAAAGTCCAAGCTTCATGCAAAGTAGCCTGGAGCCGTCTCTTTAACTGTAGCGACAGGCCACCATAGAGAATGGACAGCTGAAGAAACCAGCCAAGCGTGTCGCGTGAAACTAGCCGTCATCTGCTTAAAACATTTCTCTGTCTTTCTGAGGGTTGAGAATACAATGCAGATCGAGGCTGCGCCTATTTTCAAAATAATCACACTTCCAACATCTGCCTAAAAAGACGACTACTACCAAAGTCTGACTATGAACTAGTCAGCCAAACAAACTTTCACCAACCCAAATTATTCATTCCAATCAAAGTCAAATAAATAAACATTAATTCTGTTCAGTTATTCCGAAGTTTTCGAGAAATATTACTTTTTCTAAACGGACCAAGTAAATGGTAGTCAAGTCTGGGGAAGAGTCTTTGTTTTCTTTTTCTTGACATTTTTGTGTTTGGCACAGCTCATGTATAAACAAACTTATGTCTCTAAATGGTACTGACAACAATGACACTAAATCAGCCTTCATTAACCTACAACCTTTATTTGTAGAAATAGGACACTGCAATTACATCTGAAAGACACGAATGAGTTTCTGGTCAGAAGTATCGGCTATGAAAAACCATCTTGCAATCGAGAGGTTCTAAAGACAATGACACTTCAATTACTTTTTTACCTTTTTATAGATAGTCAATTATCTGACTTTGATTACATGAGTGAACAATTGGTATTAATTGATAGTAATAATGTTCAATAACCATTTTCCATAATGAGAATCCATTTTATATACATATATTTAAATTTAGATATTTGTAAAATCTCATTGTTATTTGAAGAGATTTAATCCTCTTTTACTGCTGCTGCCTTGTAACCATTCCACTTTGAAGAATGCTTACTAAATTGTTAGTCATATTTTAAAGTTAAATTTCAATCCTTTAAGACATATTTTTCCTCACTTCTCTTTTTGACGATGAAGACATTTATTTTAAAAATATGAAAATCGTTTTAGGAAGGATCTCTAATTTTTTATATTTACATGTGATTGATTGACAAGAACCAAAACCATTGAATTAAAGCTGTTAATATGAAAGACAAAGGAGAAAAAGAGAAGAGAGAAAAAACGTCGAAGATTGAACTTCTTTTCAAAATTCTGATAGGCTATTTGATTTGATATCAAAATATTGCTAGGCTGTTGTTAACAAAGATGCACAATTAATATAACTTGACCATATAAAATATTTTAGTTTTACGACAGTACTGAAGAAATATATAGTTACGGATCTCATCAGATTGATATTTACACTGATACAAGGCGAAATTAGGGAATCATCCAGGGATGTAGAACTAATGTTTCTAGCAAGAAATGTTGGCCTTGAAAATAAGCATTCAAAATATTTGATCTATAACATTCATCCCTACCATGATGTAGGATCAAGTTAGCTACTGAAATAATTCAGGCCAGTTGCCAGTGTTTTTTGTGTCAAGGACAGGCTTTAAGTCAGAGGGGTCATCTTGGAACTATTGTTCAATAGGAGATAAAATGTCCCTGAAGACTAAATTCGAAACCTTTTTGTGTTCCCAAATTCATAAGTACATTGATTTGCAGACATGCTATTTTAAATTTTCATAGCATTTATTTTCATTTTGTTATCTAAGTGAATTAAATGTAGAAAGTACACTCCTATTGACTTTTACAAATAGCAAACAGTTTACTGTAATTAGTATTTTTTAGTCATAATTTTAGTACATTTTATTTTATAATAATAATGACTGCTTCTAGGATGGTTAGCCAGTCCCTGGTGAGGACGCTTGCTCAGACACATTTGTTTGTTCAACACTCACAGAGTTTACCTGTGCTTTATACAGAAACTCTGCTGAGCAAACATTAGTTACAATTTCTGTGAGAGATCACATCATATGACATGATCAGCACTTTGAACAAGGCCAGTATGCTAAAACTTTCAGTCACGATGACTTGTAACTTTTCACTAGCACAACTATTGAATAGCAATTCCATCTACCTAATTTCACTCGCAAGGCTTCGGCTAACCAGTGGTATGGTTTTCAGGCACTTTCCAACAGTGATGCATATTTGGATCCCCTCAAACATCCCTAACATCAAATATTTGCTTTTATACACATATTTCCAATACCTCTGAGGAGCACTGGGAAGCTTCACCAGTTTTTCTAGTGTCATTGCCTCAAAAAACCTCATATCCCTCTTCCAGGTGACCCAACCAAGAGCGATCATCTCTTACCTTTTAAGCACAAAATCCAGAACTTTGAAATTCTTACATTGAAGACAACTAACAACAAGTTTCTCTCTAATTTAAAATATGTAGCTTGTGTAACTAATTTATTACAAGTTATTCAAGATTTAAAAAGAAACAAACTTTTTATACATTGAACCAAATAAGGTAATAATGTATACCATGTCTATGTGATGAATACTTAAACAATGAGACATAATCACTCTCCACTTATCCACTCCCTTTTGGCAATGAGATAAATCTTTTGAATATGCTCTTTTGCTGACTGTAAAAATGTATTTCAGACTTGAGGTTTTTTTTTGCATTCACCTTTTACATTCTTAGGTACATATTTTGTTAACAATTTCCTCTAATAAAATGCAAATAGGTGTCATATGCATTGTTCATAACTTTGAATTTTGTCATCTTGACAATGAAACAAGCAATACTTGTGTTTTCAGTCACAGGAACTATTGTAGCAAATTCAGTCCTCCAAGGATTTTTATATTAAAAATCCGAACATCCAAATTAAAATAAATAAAACATGGTTATGCCTAGCAAATAAATCATTTGTATTTACAAATATATGCACATGAATTCAAGTGTTAAAAAGGAGTAAAAATAGTCTTTAGTTAGTTGGTACACAGAAAAATCTATGGATGAGAAAAGACTTTGATTGTCAGTGAAAATTCACTGACTTATCCTACTGCTGCTGCTGTTGTCAGTGTTGGAGAATAGATGATTCATTTGAAGTCTCCAACAACCTTTTTTTTCAGCATGTACTGTGGGAAATGGGGGAAAAAAGAAAAAAGCTATGTAGCTATGTCTTGTATTTGAATGGCTAGGATCCAGTCACATCTCTTCTCTGGAATTTTATAAGAAATTTCTTGAAAATAGGCTCAAGAAAAATAGGGTTTTATATTTTCTGATTAGTCAAATATTTCATGTGATGTTAGTTTCTAACCAATAAACACTTTGATTTAAACAGTGTGTGTTTTATTGTGGAATCTTTTTGGTGTGTTTGTAAATATTGCCTGTTATTGGGTATAAAATAAAGTTTGGTTGTGTTTTAGTATGGTATGTATATGGGTATCATATCCAAATATAAACAAAGCAAGTTTTAGAGAAAGTAATGGATTTTTTAAAATTAATTTCACAGATTTATCACTTTAAATATTATTTTTTAGCGTATACTCATATTTGAATAGACACTCTGTTTATTTATTAAATAGGATTTCTTGAACATTCAGGCTGGTTAGCAAAAAATAAATGGAGTATCTACTCAAATACAAGTATTAACTAAAGTAACATTTAAAGTGATAAAATTTTATATATAATATTCATTTTTTTAAGTTTCCATTGTTTAGAATTTAAAGAATATTTATGAAAACACATCTAATTTGTTTTTATTGGGTATTTTAAATAAGTCGATAGTTAAGCTTTGGTTTCATTCTTATTGTAGACTTTCAGTAACCTTTTTTTAACTCTCAATATCTCTTGCCAATTTATTTTTATTTATTTATTTTTTTGGTCATTTCTGTTAGTGGGAAATGTTAGAACAAATTTTTAGTTAGGTTATAATCATTTAACATTTAAATTATATATATAACCCATCCAAAAACATTATGTAAATAAGAATATATTACAAGTTTAATATCTGATGTCAAATTAACAAATTTCAACTGGAATAATGCATTCAGAAATACAAAGCTATACAAAAAAAGGAAATATATGGATTTTTAAAAATTCTCTACATATGTGTGAAAGCATATGTGATAACCTGCCCTTGTCAGCCACCTACCAGGGGAAATAACATAATTTTGGTGGCTAAGGCGGTACTGCCACCCCTGGTGTTGACAGCTGCTTTTGCCACAAGACAGGGTATTGTTTTTGTATATGTGTCAGTCTCTTAAAATTTCTTTTTACAACTTCAACTGAGATTTTCAATGTTGTGCTAAAACACACAATGAACTCATAGCAGTCATCATTAATGACATAATTAAAGACTAAGTTGAATGAACATCTTGTTAGGTTAACATTGATACAAATTTCTTCTCCAGAAATAATCTTTCAAACTATTTCTTGCATAAGGAATTTAAGAATTCTCTTCTGAAGACAAATTGGCAAACAAATATTCCCCCAAAATAGCAGATTTTGTATCTTTTCAATAACTGGAATTTTGTTTCAATCAAATTTTATGCGATTGTGTTAAATCCTCTTACAGTAGTAGACACTTTTGAGCAAAATAAATAAAAATTAAATGTGCAGTCTTAAATTTCTTTAAAAGGAAAAGAAACTAGCGAAATCAACTAAATCCACTTGCTGTAGTGACTATTTAAATATTCACTTGTAAAATTTCCTTTCATATTAAAGTTTATTTTATTCCTTATTTATTTTTATTTAAGATTTTTCTAATCCTGTAATTCCAAAAACAAACTAGGAAAATCCTCTTGGTGATTTTTGAAGTTATTACAATTGTAACAGCAGATTTAGAAGGAATCTAAACAACAATGGAAAATTTTGAAATGTAAGCACAACCTAATGCAAGATAAATCATTTTCTATCTTTGATTCTAGTATCAGATTTTAGTATCAAACTGTCCAACCATAAATATAAATAGTATGCATTTTGATGAGGACAGTGCTTGACAATATCAATGAAAGTCTTTGAAATAGACTATAAATTTTTAAGTTGGTATGTAAAGAACTTACCACAACTTTGGGTTAAAACTGTGATGATGCTGAAAGGAAAGGTTTATTTCAAGTGCATTATAGCAGAGTATTAATTTCAGTCATTTTCATTACAATCTGAATTAATTCAATAACTTTGTTTTTCTCTTTAAATTTTGAAATAATGTACAATTATTTTCTTGTATAAACTGCTTTATTGTTGTAACACTTGATTTGTTGGTGCTTAAAGTTCATGTTGGATTAACAGATTTGACATTCTTTAAGCTTTGACACAGTCATTTATAGAATGCCACTTCTAGTTTGCTCATTCATTGGTGAAATGGGTAAAATGTAGCCAAACAAGAACCAGATTGAAAATCATATATTATGACCTTTTAAAGCTGCAACTGATCTTGTGTCAGGACAAAGAATCTGAGATATTTGAGAGACAGATGGAGAATAGAAACAAAATTTAACTATAAATATTTGCTGATCCTCACTGTTTTTAAAAGTGAATAATTTGCTTAAAATCCAAATAAATGAAATTGAGTTTTCAAGATTAAACAAAAGTAAACTGTATTCTTGTAATATTTTATGCATTAGTACTCTCACAGATAATGTACCCAAATCAGTAACTAAGTTTAATTTTTGCATGTATTCATGATTGACAGACTGAATTGCTATTTGATGTTTAAGGTACATCAGTTTGTCCTACAACCAAAATAAAATGAATGTTGACCGTACTTTCACATTTTGCTTTTTTTTCCCTTTTAAGAGAGAATCCTGTTATTTTAAAAAAAATATTTTGAGTTTTATGGGTTTTGGGATTACCTAATTTGTTTGCCAATGGTGTTGCCAAAAATTGGTATAAAAGAAAATAGAACAATTTTTTTTTCTCTTTACCCACATGATGCTGTAGGGGCAACATATATCTTGTTTCCTCTGTAGGGGATATTCTTAGCTTCCATCAAATGAAAAGTTGCTTTGAAAACATGGCATACAAATACCTCAAGCTGTTAACTCCACCAATCAACAGGCAACTCTTGTAGTGAAAACAAAAGACTTTCCCCCACTGAAAAATGACTTACTGATACAGAGAGTTCACACATGCTATCCATGTAAAATATCCAGGAAGGAAAATGGCTTCCCTGAGTCAAAATTTAAATACAATAAGGTCACATGAGACTTTTCAAGATAGACTCTGTATAATGTGAAAAACAAATTACTGTGGATACCTATTTTTTCTTAGTCTTGCCTCATGTCTGGTGAATTGTTTGAGCTGTTGTTGCTGGGGTGACTTGGAGGTAGTTTTAAACTATTTTCATTAATACAAATTGTTCCAAATTGCTCATGAATTGTTTTCTTTAGTGTTCCCAACAAACTTATTTACCACTGACAGTAGAAACTATCAACATATTTAGCTTCACTTCTCAAATCCGAGTTTCAAAATTTTCAATGAAATTTTACACACACACTCTTCATAGAAATAAAGAGATTAAATATACACCTCCTTTTATCTCTTTTTATATTCTATTTAATTTGATAAGACAATAAATCTGTTAAATATCTAGTATTGCTTGTAATTTCATTCCTACCTCCTTTTTGAGAAAACACCCATGTGTCTGCTATCAATTAATATTGCTGTATTATCACTCTCATATAAATATACGTCTTATCTCTAAAAAAATATATCCCTTCAACAGCTGGTAATTCCACGTCATAAAATGGGGATTCTACTTAGGCTCTAAAATTGATATTTTTATATCAAATTTTAATTGGGCTTTAATTTGTCTTTGAGATGACTATGATGAAAACAAGTTTTTAAAATCTCTTATAGTTAATATATCTGGGTACTTATAAAATCTGACCTACCTAAAGATGAAAATATATTATGCAATAAAGACTTGTTAATTAAAGAAAAATAATGATGTACATTATTTTAAGAATATTTGCATTATTTAGATCTTGAAAGACAAAGACTAGCATTTTAGATGGCGACAAATGCATTCCATTTACTTTGTTCCAAATTCTAATTAGCAGATTCAAAGTTTTTAGTTTCCAATAATAATGAATAAGAAAAAGAAGTTTGTATATACAATAAGTATCAACAGCAGACATTTATACATCATCATTCAAACAAAAAACTACATACAAAAATGCATGAAAAAAGGTTCTTGCATCATTCCATTTTAAATTTTGCTTTGTCAGTTAAAATGGATCTGTAAATATGTTTTTGAAAGAGTATATGCTGATAAGACTTGGTTTGTTCCTGTATATAGATTCAGAGGGAAAAGAAGGAATACAGTCAATTAGTGGCTGGTGTCTTTGTAGATAGTGTTTTTTGAGTAGCAGTCATTTATTTGAATTAGCCTCAGTACTAGCCCTTTCTTTTCATGAGAGTAAATTTTACTGCTGATTTTTTCAGAGTGCCTGTTCATTTGTTTTTGGATTAGCTTCCAGCTCCCAGACTTTGGGGTTTTGAATACTAAATAGTCAAATAGTCAAAGGGTTTTATCTGACTGAACATGTTCTATGTCCACCTACATCAAACTGGTTCAAGTGAAGCTAATTTTCTTTTTCTTCTAGAAGTCAGACTCATTTTTTTATACAGCTATCTGGTTGGTTGCTGATTGTTTTGTGATGTCTCCTTCCATTGGCCGATTGTTGTGTTGGAGGATGTGTGTGTATGTGTATGCATATATACAGCTGAGAGCTGTTATTCTTGTACTGAGTTGATGACACCTAGCCATAATTCATAAAGAAAAATTAAGTTGGCTTTTTTTCTTTTTTTTTTTATGGGCAGTATATGAGAAAAAAAAGTAAGGATGTGAGTATGTGATTAGGTTTTTCAGTACTTGAACTATAAATATATAAATCTTTAAGTTAATATAAGCCAGGTTGGGGCTTAGCTATTTTGCACCCCAGCCAAGGTTAACAACTTGTACTTGAATTATCCTCTCACTAAAATTGCCAAATTCAATAAAAAATAAATTTCTGTAGTGAGCCTGATATTTAGACCATAGATGCATTTGTCCAGTCTGATGATTTACTATCCTGATGGAAGACAATTGAATAAGAATAAGTCAATGAAACTGGCTTGAGGCCAGTTGAGACATGATTACATATGGAGTGTTTCAGTATATCTACTAGTCAGTTAGTGACTGTCATTGGTACTAGATATGATAGCATATTTTGGGCACCTCGAGGTGGTGTAATGGTTAGCAAGCTTGTCTTGCTAAAACAATTACAACTGAGTAGTGAGTTCGATCCTCACTGGGTGCCCCATACTTTCGGCCTTGTGCCCCATCTGAGCTATGCTTGGAAAATCACGATATGATAGTATATTTACAAAATAAATTGTCAAAATCTGGCACCTGAATTGGTGGTTGGTCCACCTTTCTTGAAGAAGAGGATGTGACTTGCAACATCTTTTATCTCAACAAAAATAGGTAGGTCTTTTGTTTGAGCATTAATTCTCCAGGTAGCTGTAAAGTTATGTTATATATATAAGCTAAAGATTTGGGTTTGGCTTGAAGTTTTGGTGAAAATTCAGCATATTGAGAAATTGGTGTAAACTCTTTAAGGTTTTTGGAACCAGCAATAAGAGAAAAGTTTAAGGTATGATCCCATTTGTGCCTATTCTATAACATAAATTTTCAACCTCAGATGAGCTAAATTCATATTTTATAGAATTTACTGCAATGTATTTTCAAAATCTTTCAAAAACTGCTTGTAAATGATGTTTCTTCTTTTGGTGGAGTACTATAACTTTTCACTTTCAATTTGAGAATAGTAACTTTCAAAATGGAATAGTCACTTTTGATTAGAGAATAGTTACTTTCAAAAATGAACACTAACTTTAAATTTGAAAATAGTAACATTTGAACCAAATGAATAGAAAATATAAAAAATAATTCTATAGAAGAAAATGATTGAATATTCATCATAAATAAAGCATGTTAATTAAAATGTCATGTCTTCTAGATTTAAGGCAGCCTGATCATTGAGGTTGATTCAGAAAACATTGGAATATTTCTGCAGTGTTTTTAAAGTTTAAACACTAAATGCAAAAACTCGAATAACCTGAAATGTCCTGCAACTGCCATCCCATTTTTTTTTTTTAAATATCTTCTCTACAAGTATCTGATGACAGACTTGAATTGGATTGATTATTGAAAATATGGTAGCACCATATAATTGGCTGGTGAAATCCTGAATGTTAGAAATATGGTAATAATCCAGGAAAATGATGGAATTTAGTCTGTGGTAGTCACTACAAAGTCTCCATGAAAAGGCTTTTGATTTTTTTTCCTTTTCTTTGGTATCAGCTGTTGTCAGAAGGATGAATTACTCAAAGATTTGTTAACTGTTGAAATTCCAGTTTTGCCACCCACAGCTTATCAAGAGCAGTTGGTGAAACTGTGAAAAGACAGTGGTGGAGGAGAAATGTTTTTAATTTTATGCCTAACGTCTGAAGTTTTATCCTAAACATATTGAAATTTAGTTATGTTATGTTGGGAAAATTTCTGAATATCTGCAAGAATTTGGATTCTTTTTCAGCTGATGTGACTTTTGGGCTGAAAAGTATCTCTGCTTGGAGATAACAAATAGACTATATAAATTAACATATTAAGTAGTATCTTTTTAGATCTATCAGCAGACAATAGTTGTATAGGGAATCGGCACCAAATATTGGTTTGGTTATGTTGACGAAACAAAGGTCTATGAAGAGTTGTGCTGTAAACCCAACTCCAATGTTAAATATATATGTACATATGTCAGAATAATGCGGCTGTTCATTCTGCACAGTATAAACTTTCTGAACTTAGTAATGAGTCAGTATGACTATAAAAATATTTTTTCACAAGCTCAACTCGTTGTTCTAAGTGAGAACTGCTAGCCTAAAATTATCTGCTTGCCTCATGGCTATGCTAAATTTTGCAAACATTCTTGGTCAAGAATATTTACATCAAAAGTCATTGAATTATCCAATGAATTTTTTTATCAGTTTTAGGCTATTTGAATAAAATAACATTTTTTTTTGCTCTTTTTCTGCTTAACTGTTTCGGCTGAAACTGTCATGTAGAAGAAATGAAAATACATTTGCAAAAAAGAAATTAAATAAAAAGAAAATCCCCAAAATGCTACTTTGTATGTAATGAATTAGAACTGTTAAATGCGTTGACAATTGGAAGTTTTAATGATTATTTCCTTTTCAAAATTACTGTCAAAACAAAACAAAATTTGATGTAACCAAAATTGGCATAACTCTACAGAAAATTTGACTAGTTCAGCTCATGAAATACATGAAGTTGCCTGAAAAGTTCAGATGTCCAAAACAGAATTTATTACGGGTGGGTTACATTATGTTTAGTCCACTTCAACATCACACATTACCTTTTCATCCTTATCAACTATATTATGCTGGCTGTCAGCATTGGAATAGTTTATCTTTGTAAAATCTCTACATGGTATACTGTTCTGTAAACAGATAAACTGGCTACATTGTATCCAGTTTATTTACAGCTGGCTGTACAGTTCCTTGAAGAAGACACATTGATCATCTTCAGCTATGCCTTCACAACCAAAAGTATAAAATATATTTTATTTAAAAACACAACTCGGTATTTTTTTTATCATTCTATCCCAAGCAAGGCAACAATGCTACTAAGATGCAAGGGGTTACTGTGAGTGAAAGAGAATGAGAAGACTTTAGAAGGAACTGGAAACCAATTCCTAAACAGGAAACCAGGGATATACCTCTACTCCCATTCAAGAGACAAGGAGAAGTACTAACCAGATGGTAGGTGAACATATCTATTCCTATTTCTACAAAAGTAAATTTTTAGTTTTACTGCTTTTTCATTTAAGAGTGTCTACATTAAAGTTTGCAATATTGAATAAAATTTCAACTAATTTGACATGTTCAGCAATTTATCTTTTAAATAAATGCAAATTTAGGGGAAATCTACACTTTTTTTATCTTTTGAAACATATACAGAATAAAATGGATTTGGTAACTGGCTTGAAAAAATATTTACAATAAGTTTTCTTATAAAGTAACTTTGTAAAATTAATAAGTGTTGAAAATTCATTTCAATCAAATACCTTATATATATATATATATATATATATATATATATATATATATATATATATATATATATATATTGTTTTTTTTTTAGTAGCTTAAGTTTTGAAAATGCATACTTGATTGTAAACATTATTTATACTTACAGCTAAGCATATAAGCATATATAATGATAAAATATAACTTAATTACTTAGCTCTACTGATAGAATTATTGAGCTATTTCTATTCTCATTCCCTGTGGTGGTCAAGAAACAAGAAAATACTGGGGCAGCCAATTATCTATAAATTGGTCATAACTAATCTGATAATTCACATTTACAAGTAGGGCCACTGCTCCCTGCAAAACTTTGATACAACCCCCCTCTACTACATGTTTTTTCAACAATTCTCAACCTGCGGGCCACAAACCCTCAAAGGAAAATTGGTGGTGGTGGTGGTGGGGGGGGTGCAACACTTTTATAAATTATCAAAAATTAGGGAATTATCAAATTCAAATGAAAATTTCAGTATATATTCATTGATTAATTAATTTTATAATGAATAGGGATTTTTTATTTTTAAAAAATCTGAGAAAGTGTTATTCTTTTTGTAGTAACCACCAATATTTTCATGCATAAATTTTACTTGAAAACAAATGTTTAAGTTGTAAAGTTTTACATTTCCATAAAGATTAATTGCCATCGTATCTCTGCTGAAAAAATAAGTTTTACAACTATTCTAAAAACACGACACAACACAAATGCATTGAAATCTTCCAACATTTTTACTTTTTAAGCGATCATTTTCTCGATTTTATCTTTCTAGAGATGTGAAAAATATGGACTAAAAGTTTTATTATAATTATTAGCCATGGATTGTAAAAAAAATAATCAGAGATCCTCCATAGTGGATGATCTCGAAATAAAAATGATTTTACCAAATCCTTTTTTTGCCTTTTAATTGATTTAAAAAAGAACTGTTCAGAAAGAAAATTACAATTTAAATAAATAAGCACAACTGAAATTAGCACTTCTGCTCCCCCTCCCCAGTAGGCATGGAGCCCCCCCACACAGTTGAGAGGTTCTGGATACTAATCACTGGCCCTGTTGATTATTATAGTTGATGACTGACAATATAACTTAGGCAGAAAAAAGTAAAAAGTACAAAAAAGCATTACTGAAATTAGCCTTTTGGGGCTCCAACCTCATTGGGGGTTCCTGCATGGTATATACCACACCATCCATGCAGATACATGATGTATAGCGTTAGTTGATGACTGACAATGTAATGTCAGTTTAAAAATAATTTAAAAAAAATGTCAGATGGCCATAAAACCGCTGAAAAAAATTGTCAGAGGCCACAACAGCCCCCCCCCCAAAAAAAAAAATTGTGCCCCCCACCTGGTCGGGGGGCAATAAATGCCAGCCCTGTTTACAAGGATTTGCATCTTACATAGATTCAAGAAGACATGCATAAAACAGCTTTTCCCTGTATCTGGCAGGTGACACCTTTTCATTCAAGGAGGCCCTCATTGTTTTGCAAATGATACAAGATCACCTCTGATTGGTCAATAAAAGAACTTGCTTCTGCATGGCATTATTGATTGGCATTATGTGTACAAAGCTAAACACAACTTATGCACTAGTTTTATCAATTTTTAAATTTCATTTAGAAAATAAAGAGCAAGAGAATGGCTTATGAGAAGTAATAATAATTATGTTGTCTTTCTCTTATCTTGCTATTTTGGTTCCCACCCTATCTGGTAATCATGAAATGAAATAAATTGCCAGGGCAATTAACTACCTATTAGTTTCAATTCAGATGCATCTTTTAAGCTAGTGTCATCATAAATCCCTATTAAAGCACAATATATATCACCACGATATCTTGGTGATTTCCAAGCATCAATCTAATTCTTGTATCTAGTTTTGCCCATTCAGTCTTCACTAAAACTCAGTAGAATTTGCCAACATTTATTTGATATAATTGATTATCAAGTTTAAAGAGCATGCATTGCAGGACACAAAAGTGTGTGGATTTATGCCTAGAACCTTATTTTGTATGACATATTTTTTCCTTTCATGTTACACCCATTATCATAACCTTAGTTTTGTAGGTTTTCACTTGGTAATCCCATTCACTCAAGCCACATTAAAAGTTTTTCCTATAAAGACACTTGTTGTTTCCATTTTAGAGAAAAAAAATCCCAAGAATTGTTCACTTACAACACTTTTTGTCTGAAGACTTGAGTACATCAACAGGCAATGCAGTTACTATCAGTTGTACAATATGATGAACATCAGGTGTGCTGTCTAGAATAATTGAATAGTATAGAGCTGAGTTTTGTATTTGTTAAAATTTGTTGCTTTATAGTAATGGTGATATTAGCCATTTCCTTACAAGGAGAAAGATTCAGTATTCATTGACTGAACAACCTGTGCTATTGTCAGTTGAAATTTATAAAACAAAAAAATTTTTCAAGAAAATAGATTTCTCAAGTCAAATTGTTATAACTCCTTCCAGTATGAGTGGGGAGAGGGTTCTTCCTTCTTAGCCTTTTGTTTGAAGTAGTGTAGAATGTTTAACATTTTGATTATGCCATTATTTTTTGAATTTGAGTTAGATTGATGTCATTTCCTGTAATTGGTACACTTCTTTATTTGTTATTCTATAGTGCCAGGCCTACAAAGTTTGAAGAAGGATGATCTTCATTAGACCTACAGGTTTCTTATTCACTCAAAGCCATTTTTCATCAGTGATCTAAGAATGTAGTTGCATATGGCTGCTATTTTATATATTTCTGAACAAGTTTGGTACCAAGTATGACATTCATATGAAAGTCTTGATCTGACAACGCTATTTAAGACCAGGATGTTAGTTTTTAGGTTAATGTTTTTGTTTTGTAGCAATTTGCAGTGTTGTTTAAAAAACATCTCTAGGACAGCTTATTCTGTTCAATTTCATTATATTCTATACTAAATTTGTTATGATTGAATCCTATAATAAGGTATTTGAAGTGTTTAATATTTACTAACTTCACATTCTGAAATTTTATTATGGATTTAGGTTAGGTGTCATCACTGCTTTCATTTCAATTTTTGATTATACTTTCAGTTTTGGAAAGGTTTATCTTTAGTTTTAATTCTTGGTACAGGATGTTGATATATATATATATATATATATATATATATATATATATATATATATATATATATATATTAGCAGCATGCCCGTGCTTGATTCAAAAATCATACGACTCATACAGCAATCGCTATCACTTGACTTAAAATATTTTTGCCCTTCCTTGCCTTTAAAGGAGTGCCCTTTGCCATGCTGATGTTGCTACATGCCTTACTTCTTGTCTATCTCACACTGTGAATTTTTTCTAAGCTCTATACTAAACATTAAATCTGTTACGAAAAAAGAACTAAACAAGATGAACACAAAACGATCAGCTTTAGAAAATGACTCGTAACTGGAAAAACTGAATGAAAAAAGAATGTTAACGACAAATACTTTTTCACATCCAACTCAGTTCTGCAGAATCAGAATCAACGTTGAGTTTAAGCAAGCAAATGAGCCAATTGGAGTAAAGTACCATGCAGATTTAAATTTTACCCACTTGTGACGAATGCAGCTATTAATTTTTTTTGCATGCTAGCATGCTAGTTAACATTCGTGTCAGTCAGCTGTTGGCTCTCACGCTGGCCAATAGAATCTTCCTGCCTATTTGTTGCAGCCAGCTATAGGCTCTCACTCTGGCCAGTAGAAAATGGCCGCAAACTACATGAAAACTGCCATAGAAGCATGAAAAAATTGATTATTTTCACTATCGATGGGAGTTGGGAAATGCAAAGATGGTCTTGGCCTTCCTGCTAACTTGGATCATGTGCATGTAAATTTTGGTGCACACACACATCCTGCCTTTTATAGATATATATATATTTCTTCAAGATTATTATGACTCAAACTATGAATACCTATGTTGCCAACATGTCCCACTCAATATCAGTATATTGGCCTTGGAATGGGAAACTTAAATGGTCAGTGTCTATCCCTTCATATCTGTGTTTGTAAATGCACAGGGCATAATTTAGGAAAAGATTAAATATGCAGAGCCTCACATTTCCTCTTTGTTGTAATCCTGGTGAGGTAAGATTCATTTTGAATATCTTTTCCTATGTAGTGCAACTTCTGTTTCTTTATATTTAACATTACACTGTTTGTTCATGATGGAATAAAAAAGATTTTCTATAAACTTTAAAATATTTTCATTGCTTCCCCAGCTCAACTGATCCTATATAATGCAATAATAAGTTTTGCATACCAAAACAATCACACAAGATTTTTTGCCAGTATTGTTTCTTTTGCATAATTTTCTGTTGGTTAAGAATATCAATTTTTTTCCTTTACATAAGTACAATTCAAATTCAGGTCAGGTTTGATAGTCTTTAAATGGTCAATATTCCATTCAGGAATAAATAATTGTTCCAAGATCTTTTGAATCTGTTCTTATAGAGATGATACACATTTTTTTTTTTCCTATAACAACTTTATAGCAAAAAACATCTCCAAAAAACTACATCTTTTCATTTTTATTTTTTTTATTTTTTTTTTTATCAAGCATTGATAGTGTACTCTTTCACCATTTGGCAGTATCCTATTATAGTGTAAAAAAGAAAATAGTTTTTTTTTATTTAAGTCTTTGGGAAAATCATGTGATACACTCTACTGTGGTTCATGCTGTACTATAAGTTGACACAAATTGTCACTGGAAAAATAAGGCTATTTCACAAGGTCACTAACTTAATTCAAGCAAGATACCATCTTCTGTGGATGTTGCTGAATTTTTTCTTTCTCTATCCTCTTTTATGTCTGTGTATGAAGAATTTCTCTTTCTTTTTTAGTTCCTTAGTACGACAAACAAAATATAAAAGCTGAGTGTCAGGAAGTCATTTCTTATTGGCCATAACTTACTGGAAAAAATAAAAGTAATATAAAAAAATATCCCAGAGAATTTTGACTAGACTCCCATCAGTGAATTATATAATGTTTATCTGTGTCTAGTAAATTCTCTTTGTCAGGCAAACTAATATCAGAGATATAAATTCTTTCAGCTTAAAAACCAAAGTTATGACTGTTTTCCAAATGATTTCTTCTTCAGGTGATTGTCAACCTAGGTAACCCCCAGGAAATTTCAGACTGAATTCTTTATTTAATCTATGTGTGTACATTGTTCTTATTCTGAAGTCCATATCTAGGGATACCTATGATTGTTTTTTAGTACTGTTCAATTATTGTTCACTCAATTTCTATTGAATTCAAGTATGCATAGTACTTGACACATAGAAACATTTCAAATATCAGACACGAGAAATTATTTTTTGAAGTGATAATCAAATGACATTAAAATAAATTCTGAATGGAATTTACCATAACACAATGAAGGATAATATATGAAACTAACCAATTTTGTCTTTTTTTAAAAAATAAAATGTTTTAAAAATTGTACATCAGTTTTCATTGCATTATATTTTACTTTCAAATTACCTTTTAATTATTTTCACTTCTAAAAACAAAATGTAATTGGAATGTGTGTAGGTTTATTTACCCACAAACAAAATGTTATTTTATCATAGTCATCACACAATTTCCATTTATATATATTTGTAGCCATTAGAAAAACAATGTGATACTTTGACCCTGATTTTGGAAAATTTTGATTTGAAGATTTTTATATACATTCAGTGAGCAAATTTGAACCTGATATAAAAAAAAATCAAAAAATTAGAAGTAAAAAATCTCTAAAATTTGATTTCCTTAAAAGAACTTTGTCTCCATAAAATGGTAGAATGTTATGGTGAGATTATTTAAATAAATATAAAAAAATGAGTCTAACCATTCCAATATATTCTCCCAGTGCAACACCATTGCAGACAACAAAAGTAGTGAATTCTTTTTTTAATACCTACACATTTCTTTATTAAGAATGCATAAATAAATCTAATGTTGTGATATGATTAAGTAAATATTTCCAACTGTAACAGAAATTTCCTGAGGTGTGGATTCAAAGGCACATAGCCCAGTGGATAAAAGCATTGGTTGTGTGTGATCCAAAAAGTGACTTGACCCAAAGAATTGGGACTTACAGCAGAGGGAACAAAAACTAGGAGAGTTGAGTTACTAAAGGGAATTAATTGAAACTGAGATATCCAAAAAAGGCATTGTATGTGGAATAAAAACAATCTACCTCTGTGGACTAAATAAAAGGTTCGATTTGAAATTCCAATGTATATCACATGAAGGCCAGAAATACAATGGTTGAAATGTTGTGAATATGACATTAAAGATGTGGACAACAGTGCAAATGATATAAATAGTGCAAATAGTTATAATACCTCATCTTGGAAATATAAACAAATGTTGAAGAAAAAGTTTTTTTTTAAATTTCTTAAGAAAATGGGGAGCAGAGAGTGTAGGGATGTTATTATTATTGTCATCATCATTATCATTATATTTCAATTTGTGCTATAGTTACACTACCTACCAAGTCTGCAGAAAGACCCAAGGCAGGGAGTGGTATGTTATGCGTCATGATTTGTTTTTCCAACTTCCCTAGTGTTACATGTAAAAAGTTCTCCTTAGTGTGTGAGCTGTACTTATCAAGACAATCTTTTGTAATTCTCATAATCTTGGATTTCCTGGGATTTTTCAATGTTTTTTTGTGTTCCTTTTTATATCATTGCAAGCACACCAACTATGATTGGTACTATTCTTGTTTTCAATTTCCAAATTTTTCCTATTTCGATTTCCAGATCTTTATACTTTGATAGTTTTTTTAAATTCCTTGGTTGCTATGTTACAGTCTGCTGGGCAAGCCATATCAATTAGTAGGCAAGTTTTTTCTTTTTGTCTTTGACAATTATGTCTGGCCTATTTGCTTCAATCTTCCTGTCTGTAAAGATGGTTTAATCCTATAGAATTGTGATGTCTTCTGTTTTTGTAACCAGTGCTGGGTGATGTTCATACCAATGTTTATTAACATCTTTTCCAAAGTGTTTACATATTGTTCAGTGTAAGTATTGCCCCACTCTACCATGACAATTTTTATATTCATTTGGCACATGTACAGAACATCCTGAGATTAGATGGTCTATAGTTTCCTGATATTTATCACAGAACCTGCATTTTGAATCCACACTATTATGTATGATATTTGCCTTAAAGTTTCTAGTGAAAAGACATATGCTGCAAGAATGAAGCCTTCAGTTTCAGCCTTTAATCCAGATGCTCACAACCATTGATGAATGTTAACTTTATCAACATTTGCTTTATTAGCATGTTCTGGATATTGGCCATGCGGAAGTTTGTCTTGCCAGCATTGTTTCATCTTTTTAATAGCTTTATACTTGACTTTCTTTTTCATAATTTTTGTTACAACAGTTGGTTTTTGGCTTTTGTTTTGGTTTTCTACAGAATATACAAGATGTAAATCTCATATACTTAGAAAGAATTTATTTTGTATTAGAACCTATTTGTCTGATATCACTTAGAGTCCTGTTCAAAATGTTGAAACTATATTGAACCATTGGGATGGCAAGGCTATTAATGGCCATAATTCTGTTCTGTGATTTCAATTCAGTTCTTAATATCAGTGGCACCCTTCTATTTTACTCTTTTTGCACTATTTCTTTCATTTTTTTATGGTAAATTCCTTCACTCTCATTTACATTGAGGTACTTATAAGCTTCTTCTTACTCTAAATCTTTGATTGTTACACCAGTGTCTAAGCTAATAGAAGTTTTTGTAATTATTATTATTATTATTATTATTATTATTAAATAAAAATATAGAATAATAATAATGAATATTATAAATAAAGTAAAACAAATAACATTAAAACTTTGTTTAGAATGAATTAAATAAACCAAAACAAATAGTTTTCGCAGCACACAACAGAAACTTTTACTGTCGGAAAATTGACATTGTGCCAAAAGATGCTGAATTCATTCTCTTTGTTAATAACGATTGGAAAGTCAAGGCATCCATCTCCTCTCCTCAGAACATTGCTTACTATAATATGAAGTGACTTCTTCCTTTTATTAAATGCAACCTTAAAACACATGTAACTAAAATACACACATATACCAGTACACAAAAATAAATAACTTGTATGATTTTAATTTACAATTTAACATGCTTTTAGTGTTATTTCTGTATGTCTTGTTCCTGTAAGCACAAGGCTATTTTGCTGGTATAATATGAGTGACCTTACATTGTTTGGAGACCACCAACGTGTATAAAAACATCCTACACACCACACCATTTAGAAAACCGACATGCAAAAAGAAACCATCCACACCTTTTGGTGATAATGATGCAGAAAAAAAACATCATTTTGGAATACCTGATGTACAAAAGAAAAAAACAAAAAAAAATATCCACAACCATACAACATGGCAACTACAAAACTGTAACTATCATCCACACTGCTGATAACTCAAACATTTCAAGTAAGCATTTCTTTTATCCAATCCAAATCCCTACATACACTATCAACATTGAGCAGCATAATAGCATTTTTGTTGTGGATGTATTGGGTCTTTCTCTGCATCGCATGAACAAGCTAGGATTGTTTTTTCAGCAGTAATGGAAATGGATTTGGTAACTGAGAACAGTTATTAACAGTTGATTGCCATTGTTTCATAATAGGTTCGGTTTCTGTTAAAATTCCTGAATTTATGCAAACAGATTCAAATGGCTGATTCACAATATGTGAAGCCCAATTTTCTTTGAGTAGAATTACCAGATGTGAAACTAAATTATAGCATGTGCTATCAAGTCTACCCTCCAGACACTATATGCAAATTACAAACTTCCAAACTCTCTTCAAAGGAGTATAAAGTACTCAAGGAGACAGTAATTCAGTTGCATGAGAGAACAAAGCCAGAAATGTTTGATAATCTTATTTCAAACACAAAATGACTGGCAGACCTTCAGATTATCTCTGAGAATTACTTTCTACAGCATCTAATAGGAGTCAGTAATGAACTTGATTGCCATTGTTTCATACAAGGGTTACCACAAACCAGCGTACCAGCTATCACTGCTGTTCAAAGTCTCTCTTTATCTGAGCTAAGTCCACTGGCAGATGAAATAATTCCATTTATAAAAAACAAACTTAGTCCACAATACAAGTTCTGTAATTCTGCAGGGAGCAAGAGTTGCTTCCTCCTGAACCAATACTCCATTATTCACTCAAACCCTTCTACGAAAACCAAAAACCCCTACTCTGAAGAGGCTATATCTACTATGCTTCCAAGTCAAAGACATGCAAGCCATGGTGTAAATGGCCTGATAAAGCTTCATGTAAAATAAAGCCCAGCTCAAGAAAATCTTCCTCCATTAGACATACTCCACGAGAACTCAAAAATAAATGGCTGTTGGAAAACTAATAGCATGAGTTGCTATGGTAACCAGTAACTCACAACTTTTCAAGGTTGCCACTATTATAGGCTCATCTCAACTTGATTTTTTCATTGATGCTGGAGCATCTGTGACTATATTTTCTACAAACTTTGCTTGAGGACTGCATCTTAACCCAACACCTGCTTATTTATCTTCAGCCACAAGTGATAATATTCCTTGTCACAGTGAAACATCAATTGGCATAGGCATTCCTGGCCGGTGATGCTTATTTATGGTAGTCATAGCAGACACACCCTCAATTCACTACTAGGAGCAGACACCCCGAGGCACTATGCTTTAATTCTAAACTGCCGTACTGGAAAATTGCATGATAACAAAACTGAACACTACAAAAACACACTACAAAACACACAAGTCACAGCAATTATGCAATAAACTACTGTTAATAACTGTTCTCAGTTACCAAATCCATTTCAATTACTGCTGAAAAAACAATCCTACCTTGTTCATGCGATGCAGAGAAAGACCCAATACATCCACAACAAAAATCAAACATACTATTGACAATGGTAATAGTAAACCAACTTTGCTAATCCATGTCAGTTATCAGAAGAAAAATACAAAGTTACAAAACAAGAATTCACTGTGCTTATGAACACTGGTATAATCAGACCCTCAAAATCACCATGGGTATCACAACTACATTTAGTAACCAAATCAATGCCAAATCAGTACAGACCTTGTGGTGATTATTTACACTTAAACCTCTTAACTAAGCCTTATAAGTATCCCTTGCCCAATATCAAAACCCTAGGATCTAAACTCCATAATAAACATGTTTTATAAGAGAGACTTGTTATACGTTGTGGATTTCCAATCTATATGGAATGACTGCAAAAGTTTTCCCCCTCCCCTTTTATAGGCAAAAATCCATAAAATACATTCTGGGATACTTTTCTTAGTCAATAAAATAGGGTGATTTACAACTTGACTCAGTCCAGATCTACTTTGTCTAAATGGAAGATCATAGGGTTCACTTTTCTAACCTAGCTTTTCTGTGTAGACATTAATTTGTGGTTTGTAAACTTTTTTGCTTTCTTATCTGTAAATTTACTTTACTTATATTGTTTACTTACTTGCCTGATATCATTTAATTTTTGCCCCTCTTTCTTTCTATTGCCAATATTATTAATTCTGTTCATTGGACAGTTGTGTTATTTATTTTGCATTTGAACCATGACTTTTATCTTAACATGTGTATCACCAGATACCCATGAGCAATGAGGACATTGTAAAAACCACCATCATTACACCCTTTGGTCTCTTCGAATATTTATGCCAAACATTGCATAACAGTGACTTGTTTATGGCACACAAAACTTAATCATTAGATTCCCTTTTTGACTTACTTTTATTCTTTGTCCTCTTTCATGTATATCATTATCTCATGTATTTTTATTTTCTGCCCTTCAGAGATTGTGCAGAATGTCATGATCATCAACTAAGAAAAGGTGTCATTCAAATAAAGAGAATATTAAAGAATTTAATGAATACTGGAGTCAAAGATTTGGCATAATTAAGAAAGACAATAAAGCCTTATGCATTTTCTGTTCCTAAACAATCGTTTGTAGGATTTCTTCTGTAAAGAGACATTTTGAAAGTGTTCATAAGAACTTAAGCAAAAGAACAAAGAGAATTCATTTCTCATGAACTGAGCAAGACAAAAAAAAACAGGCTTATGAACTTTATTACAAGTAGGCCCAGTTTCAACTTAGTTGCTCTTAGTTTTGACATTTCAAAAGGTATTGCTGAACATGGAAAGCCACTCAGTGATTAGGAGTATATTAAAGAAGCTTGGCTAGAATATTCGCCTTCCCTTTTTGATAATTTTTCAGAAAAGGAAAAGATTATTTAGTGCATTTTGTCTGTGAATAGGAAAATAGTTAAGGATAGGATAATTAAGTTGGAAAGGAATACAGATGAACAATTGACAAAAGATTTGTCTTCATGTAAATTTTTTTTGCGTTCATGAAAGTACAAACATTAAATCATCAGCTGGGTGAGACACATTTTCATGATTTTGTAGGAGTGATAAAGTATGTGAAGAGATGGTTTCCCTTGTAACACTACCTAAGCATACTACCAGGGCTGAAATATGTAAGGCGCTTGTGAATGAATTATCTATTCAACAAATTCACATTTCAAATGTAGTATTCGCCACAACAGATGGTGCCCCCAGCATGACTGGTGAGAAGGCAAGATTTATAAATCTGTTTGCAAAAGATGTTGGTCATCCACTGATAGGTTTTCATTGCATCATACATGAAGAGGCTTTGTGTGCAAAAGCTGGCCGAAAGGAACTTCAGGAAGTGATTCAATCACTTACAAAGGTTGCTAATTCCATTTCTGCTTGGGCTTTAAATAAAAGACAATTTCAAATTTTACTGAATTAGGAAGAATCTGTATATAAAGGAAAGAAAATGTACAACAATGTTTGTTGGCTTAGCCAAGGTTTGGTTTTGAAATGTTTTGTTGAATGCTTAGATGAGATAAAGCTCTTTTTGAATGACCAACTAGTGTCTTACCAAGAATTGTCTGACGTCATGTGGGTTTGTAAACTGATGTTTTTGCAGATTTTTGGGAGCATTTAAATGACTTGAATATTAAATTACAGGGCTCTGGTAAGACACTTGATGTTATGTTTGGTTACATAAAGGCTTTTCAAGTGGAATTAGAAGGTTTTAAGAGAGGTGTAGATAATGAGAGATTTAAATACTTCCCAAGCTAAAAGAAGTACATCAATAATCTCCCAAAAGATGGCAGAACAGATCACCAATGTTTTCAAAAACTGTTTGTAAATATCATTGCATCAACTGTTGAACAATTCTTTACAAGATTTGATAAATTCAGAGAACTGGAAGAGATACCAAAATTCATTAAGATTCCAGACTGTATCAAACTGGATGAACTAAACTTGCAAGTGTTTTTATGGATAGATGTGGATGATTTTGAAAGCAGTTGAGTGAATTTCAGAGTAGCTAAATTTGGAAGCAGAAATTTGTTGACCTTAGAGTTGACTTGGAAAATATTGAAAAGGAGCAATTAGAGATGAGAGTATCAGCAAGAAATGTAGAAAAATGAAGTTATAGGTACCTCCATGAGATCGCTGAAAAAAAGAGCATAGCATGATGAAAAAGATGCCAAACTTGATGAAAAGAAAATTTTATCATCTAAATGTTTATGTTATTATTAAGAGGAAAGACCAAAGTATTTTTGGGGTATTTTTTTACATTTTTTAATCGTTCCTAGCATATCTGAAATTTTCGTTAAAAATCTTGTTTTTTTTGAGTCAGCAAAATTGACAGATAATCAATCATGGCAACCATTTTTTTCCATTTTATAAAAAAAAAAAAAATGAAAATCTTAGTTTGAAATTCTTTTAAAAGTCAATTATCATTTTTTCAAAACTTATTTTAAGAAAATCAGAAATTATAATGCTTATTTAAAATATTTTGAACCAAGGTTAACTTAGCTTCTGTGCCGAAAAGATGTAATTTGAAAATAAAACAAAGCAGGTAATAACCTTTCGTGTCACTTGACAGGTGATGAATGACATATTGATGAATTATGTGAGGATAATTTGTTCTACAGAAAGAGAAAAGTGAAATTATTTAGATTTAAGTGAACAAATTATTTACCTCATTATTTTTAAGGAAAACTTTAAGCGCTCTAATTTTTTGTTTTTTGTACTTAGCTTTCACCTTTACGTTTATGATACTTTATGGAAAATATATTATAAAGAAATTAAAATAAGACTGTTAAGAGTGAAATTAAATTTCATAAGTAAGGTATCTAATTAATTTATAGGTACCTTTCTTATGAAATTTTATCAGAAGTGTACATAAAATGTACACTTACTACAATTTAATTTTTATTTGTATTTCCATTCATTTTATTATTAATTTTGATATTTCATTTATGGAAAAATGTCATAACTGAGATTAATATAAAAATAAGATCATATGAATTTCATAAGATGATACTGATACTTTTAGGTACCCTTCTCAGTTGAAATTGAAAAATCAAATTAACTTCTCCACACGTGTTTCGCAAAAGTAAAGGCCTTAACAGCAGTGAACAAGGTTTAACTCAAATAACGCAACTTAATTGTATTCTGGTTGGTCTTCCATACTTTATAATTACAGCCCGATTATAAACACAAAAATTATATTTCTTAATTACTGTGGGTCTTCTGATTAGTCAAAATGATACAATTTACAACGTGCTAAAAAAAGATCTATCTCATAAGGACACTTACAAAAGTGGATGCAGCTTTTAACTAATTTTATAATATTTTAACAACTTAAATGTAAAAATCTATTATAATTAAAGAAATAACAAATAATTGTATTAAAAATTCATTTTTCATTGAAAAAAGTTTTTGCTTTCAGAAAATATTGTCCTTATTCATAAAAACAATTAAAAGCAAATAATTTGAAATTAAATAATATTTTTGCATTATTGAGTTTTGTATGTTACAATTCAGAGCTGATTTTCAGGTAGGGGAGGGGGTCCAATTAAAAACAAAAAAATACATGATTTGCATTCCTCAAAGCTTTGTGCTTTTAACTATTGTAATTACAAAAGTGGACTCAATCGAATTTCTAGAGTTTTCATAAAATTAGTTATGGGGTGGGGGGTAATAAATATAAAAAAATATATTTCTGCCATGACTTTAATGAAAGAAAACATATTTATAATAATTTCGATCATCTTTGAATAGTTTCTGAAAGTTTCATTAACATCTGACAATTATTTCTATTTTTGCAAGATTTTCCAAATTAATATGTGTCATACAAAAAAACCTGCCAAAAATTGTATATGTTATTTTACTAGTTCCGGTGATACAAAGAGAAACAAGGATTTTTAAATCAAAATTCAGAATGTTCTAAAAAGAAGGAAAATTTTTTAAAATAATTAAAATAAACTTTGATCTTTTCTCTTAATAATAACATAAACATTTAGACGATAAAATTTTGTTTTCGTCAAGTTTGGTGTCTTTTTCATCATGCTATGCTCTTTTTTTTTGCAATCTCATGGAGGTACCTAAGTATTTTTAATAATCTTTTACTGTGTTTTAAAAATGTATAACTGGGAAAAAATGATGATTGATTAATCAAAAAGAAAAAATAAGTTAGTGTTAACTTTTTGTGTTGATGCTAATAATAATAGTTAATAGTTTCTTCAAATTGTGTGAGAATGTATGGTAGTTGCATTTATACTTACAGGCTAATAAAAAATCACAAAAACATTTTTTCATAAAAACCTGTCATAATTTTTTCATTCAGTCAGTTTTACATGATTTACATAATTTCTTACAATATTGTGTTTTTACTGCTCTGGGGTGATTTGCTATCATTTAAAAAAGTTCTTCACATACTTAAGATATATCAAATAATATGTTCTCAAAAACATTTTGTTGGGACATAGAAAAATTTTGTGTCAGAGATTTGGTCAGTTTTGCCACACACTCTAAAAAAAGGTTGCCTACCTTTGATACGGACTATATCTTTGTCTATGTAGATGACATTTTAGTCTCTTCAGAAGCACAGACCCAACATTATGAACATCTACAAACAGTTTTATCTATCCTTGCAGAAAACAACCTACAAATATCTTTGGATAAATGTGAATTCTTCAAAAACAATATAAACTTCTTAGGATATAATATCAGCTCTAAAGGCAACTAAGCAGAAATTTAAACAGATTCAAGACTTTCCAGAACCAAATGACGCTAAATCCCTCTGCAGATTTCTTGAATTGGTTAAATTCTACAAAAAACTAATTCCAAAAGCAGCTGAAATATTATAACCAAACTGCAAAATCACTACAAATAAATAAATTCCACACAAAGAGAAGCATTTCAGAACATCAAGAACATTCTAGCAGAAATTACAGTATTAACACACCCAAACATCAGAGCCACTCAATATTATTGAGTAACTGCTAGTTTTAGCTATGCAACAGGAGCAGCACTACATCAGATTGTAAATGACACCCTCATCCCCATAGGCTTCTACTAAAAAAAAATCTAATGGCTATACAAAAAAATAATCAACATTTGATCATGAGCTATTAACAGCTTACTAAGCCATACTACACTTCAGATCACTAATAGAAGGTAGACAGGTTACATAATTTACTGATCAAAAAACCTTATTAGCATTTAAAAAAAATACACCCCTCAAATCAAACAGATAACAAAGACATCTTTCAATCATTGCTGAATATATCACAGACAAGATATACATCAAAGGAGAAGATAACATAGTTGCTGACTGTCTTTCTTGACCAGCTTTCTCAGTCAAAATTGACCCATGTGACCTATTTGCTATAATAACACAAGAAAAAGATGAAGAGATTTCTAAATACAAGTCATACAACTATCAAGATTCAATCCTCTTCTATGGCACAACAACATCCATACCAAGAACATTCATTCCAGAAGTTCTTCATAAAGACATCTTTGATACATTTCACAACATCTCATACCCTGATCCTAATCTAATTGTAAAGTTGATAGTCAAGATACTACTGGCCAAACGTGGACAAAAATATACTTCAAATTGGCAGAAGCTGTCAAGACTGTCAACAAAACAAAATTTCTAGACATTCTAAGAATCAAACTACACTTTTTTCACTACTATCTGGATGATTTGAAACAGTTCATATCGACATTATTGGATCGGTGAACTAATTTATGTAGGGATCTGCCATTAAATAAATCTATCAATTATTTTAAGATTTTTACCATTGAACTAAAAATACAATTGTTTGTTTATGCAGTGAACTGAATATGTATTAGAAGACATGGAAAATAGAATTAATGTCTTACTTGATAGTTGACTTTGTCATACATTGCATCAGGAACTGTGAAATAAAAGGGAAGTAGATGTGATGTTGCTCTGATGGATTAGCTGCCATTGGGAAGATGACTAACATGAGATGCATTAGTTAGTCATATTTTATGTATATGTCAAAGAGTGAGTTAAGGGTAGATAATGGTTTTTAACACTACAATATTTTAATTGATAAAAACTTGTGTTGATTTTTCTTTTCTTAAAACAAAGTTGGAAATTGGAGAGCCAAATTCAGATTCCCATCAGGTTTGTTATATTCACTTATGTGCTAATACCCTTGGGAAAGATATGGATCTACTTCTTATCCCCCATATATGGGTTAAACAGTAGCCATAAAAACATCAATCATTAAATATCCTGATCAATTATCCCCTTTTTGTGTTCTGATATTTAAAAAAAAGATGAAATTTATTATGAGCTACAAAAGACAGAAAATTGTGGAGAGCCATGATTGCCAACATCCTGAAGAGATATAGCACAGATGATTGTTCAAAATCACCTCCCTTATGCTCCTAATGAAGGGGACCATCTCAGAGCTTATGAATAATAATTAACCTACTCCAATTTATACTTATTACAATTTTAACAAAGTTTCATAATGAGTAAAAATGAATGTTTCATTGCTTAATATTTTACTTTTTTTGAAAGGATCAGATGAAAAAAGATAGAATCTGGGAATTTTCAAAGCATAACATCTGTGGCATCACAAAAGAATTGTTAACTCAAATAGATTTTTTAGGAAAAAAGCGGAGAAAAAATACAACTTATGAAGGTCATTGGCAGCTGTCTCTTGTCAGATGACAATGAATAATTGAACAAAAGCAAACCATACACAATTAGATATTCATGTTCACAGCACAAACAACTGGCACCAACTGGTGAGTGTTTGGTTAATCTGACTGTACTTTGTGACCTTGAAAATTTGTTTGTGAAATTACTGCTACTTTAGAGTAAAGACTTCAAGGGTTTCTAATTGTGTGCATGCGAGTAACTTTGATTTCATTGTTTTAGCTTCCATCCTTTAAATAGAATTAATACTTTTCAAAGTTTTGTGAAGAAGCTTTCCAAAGAATAAAAGTTTATATACAAAAATAGTTTTACATTGTTGCTGCTCATGTTTTGTATGAAGAGAAATGTATTGGGTGGAATTCTATCAATTATTGTTAGGGAGTATGACAGATTACCTCAAAGAATATATTTATAGAAAGTAGAAATTCAAAATGTTGAAACCTTGATAGAACAATTTAAATTAACTGGTCTGTGTATAGAAAATGAAAAAAAATTGGAAGAATTATTTGGGTGTAGCAGGGGGATTAGTTATTCTTTGTTTTAGATTAATATTCATTCAACTTCTCTTCACCCCCTGACATTGGTCAGAATCAAAAAAACTTTTTTTTTTAATTGTTTTGGGAGGGGTTCCTGTTTATAATATAAATACAATCTCAGATTGATCCCTGACTTCATAAAGAGTTATCTGTACTTTGATTTTTGTTTACAGTTGTCAAATTTGAAACTTTGCTTACATCATTGATAACAATGCACTATTAAGCATTGGGGGGGGGGGGCGGAGGACAGCATCAGTAATACATCGTTATCAATGTGTGAATACCCTTGGGAAAGATATGGATCTACTTCTTATCCCCTATCTATGGGTTATACAATTTCAAACTTGACATTTGTAAATACAAACAGTACAGATAACACTTCAAAATGTCAGAACTGATTTGAGATCTTATGAATAGGAACTCATTCTAAGAAGATTCTGATAAATGCCGTGGGTGAAGGAATGGCTTATTTTTCCCAGCTTTTTTTACAAGCAGACCAGCTATAATTTTTTTTTTGATGCCATTCCAAAAACGAGGCTCTTTCCATATTTCAATATTGAATTTTATTGTTCATTAACTAAAGATAAATAAAAACAGTTTTTATTTTTTTATGGGATGTGTAGTATCTACTTATTTTCTACCCCATCCCTGAGGTCTTTGCCTGACATGACTACTTATTTTAACCTTATGACTATGAAGTGAATTATAGTGGTGAGATTTCATTGAATATATTAGATGGATCTTAATGAAGAAGTTATTTAGAAGAGCAATATCTAAAAGGTGAGGAAATGATCATGAGAGAAAGGAAAAACAATTAGAATTTAAAAAAAAAAAGACAAGAAAATAAGAATATAGAAGTGAAAGTAAGGCAACATATGTATCCACATAAAATGGTGTATCAAAAGGATGATTTTTCTCTCAACACTATGTATGTTCCCTGGGCAAATTTTATTGTTTTAAAGTTATTTTCAGAATTTTGACATAACTTTTTTTCTTTCTTGTGGTTATATATTTTAAACTTCCCAAAAGTATTCTGTACAAATTTACATTTTCTTCAACAGATAATCACAAAAGGTAGCCATAAAAGGTGCAGAGTGCAAATAAAGTGTAGAAATAAGGGTAGACCTTGAAAAATAGGAATCATGATGAACTCAAAACAATGGTAGGTCAATAAAAATAGGCAAAAAGAAAATCACAATTTACAATAAACATGCTTGATTTGCTTTCAAAGGTAGAAACTTTCTTCGGAAACAAAGCAGTTTTGTGAATGCCATTAAATTTTGTTTCCTCAATATGGACCAAAAAATCACCAACAAGAGAGGACAATACTGTAAGCAATTGTTGTGTATACTTTCCTTTTTTTTCCCCACATTTTCAAGTAGGGATTAGGGAAATGTAAAAGAAAAAGTACCAGATCCAATTCAGCAATTCTTTCTTCATGACTATGTAAAGAAATATGATCATCAAATGAAAGAACTCTAATAAAATAAAATAAAAAATAAATTAGATTCTTAATTGAAAGAGTGGTTCCAAGTGGAATGTGATGTTATTTCTAATGAGGTTTTCCTTACAGGTGAAGTTACTTTATTCATTTTTGTATTGTAATGTGAATGTAAGCATTATTTCAAGTGTTTTAATTGTATAATGAAATAATTTATTTCTATCTAATGTTCATAATGATTAAAGAAAATGTTAAATATTCAGTTAAACTAAAATGCCTATTTTTGTAAGAAAATGTTTATGTATATTTATGTTTTGAATGAATGATATTCATTTTTTTAGGCCTTGTATAATGCAAGCTAAGCTGGACCCTTATTTTATTTTTTATGAAAATAGCACATCTTTTTCATTAATCCATAATTTTAAGGTATGCAAATTTAAAAAGAGATAATTGCATTTTTTCACTATGATGAGGAACTCAATTTGTGAAGTTACAAAACTCCTAAAACATTAGCTACCACCAACCCTAGGTTATTAACTTGATAAAATAATATTTGTTTTTAAGCCCATCATACTTTAAAATTAACTGTGTATTTACATTGTAAATTAAACATTCTATGTCATAATATCATAATCCAGGTCATTTTGGTATTATACAGACTTTGTAAAGAGAACCCCCATTTTTGAACCACTTTACTTGCACTTTAAAACAAACTGATTAGAGTGAGCTGAAGAGATAATATATCTAAATTTATGCCAAAGCTAATAAGGTCACTTATCCAGTTGTTGACACTTTTAGATACAGTATACACATATAAAGGAGCTGGAAACCCTAACAGGATTTGTTATTGGTACGCATAATCTTATATTGTTCCGATATGTTGGTGACATTTTGTTGATCAGACACAGATAAAAAAAATACAAGACTTCCTAGATAAGGAAGCCAGGAAAAAGAACTGGTTCTCAATTGTAAGAATGCAGAATGTATGGTTGTCAGCAAAAGAAAAATGCCAAGATGTGATCTACAAATTAGAGATGTCAACATCAAATAAGTATGGAAGTTTAAATATCTGGGAAGAGTTTTAACAGCGGGTGGAAAATGTGACACTAAAATCCAAACATGCATTGGAATAGCAAAAGATACATTCCAAAAGTACTAAGAAATAAAAAAAATTGTTATAAACAAAGAAAAGAATACTGAACTGTTATATAATATCAATCAATACTGGACAATCCACCCATAGATAAAGAGAAAACTGAAAGCAACAGGAATGTGATTTAACAAAAAGATGTGGAGAACAGCTTGGATGGAGTGTGTATACAACAATGATGTCTGAAGGAAAATGGAAACAAAAAGGTCACATAAGAAACAGGTCAAATTTCTTGGACACATAATGAGGAAGGAGGGCTTGGGGAACTTGACAATCACAGGACATATGAAAAGAAAAAGGGACAGTGGAAGGCAGTAAACCACCTACCTGATGAGCTTATGTTAATGGATGATAGAGCTTGAAGTGTGAGCTTGGCAAAGGGGCAAATGTTGCTAAAGGCTATAGGAGATAGGAAATTGTAGAGAGCCATGTTCACCCATGTCCTGGAAGAAACTATCCACATCTGCAATGATTTGATTGTAGACCAATCATAAAAATGTTTGTCTTGAACTCTTGTCTCATGCCATACTAATAGGATTAAGAAAGGAAGCAGAAATTGAATTATATCACTGTTACATGAACACTGTGAGGAAATTGAAGTGTATTATTGTTATTCATTTAAGCCTGGAAGAGTCTTAATGATGTCTTCTATCTTTTTTTGAATTGCTTTTTATCTTCATAAATGTTCTTTTTGGTTCCTTTTAGATTTAAACCAAGAATTACTGGAGAGGAAATCTCAGAGTAACTGAAATTCAAACTCATACATCAGAAAAGTTATCAGTCTGACCAATTTCCCAAATCTGATCAAAAGATCAGATAAACATATTTTTTTTAAAGTTTTTGTTCAGACAAAGAACTTTTCTGCATGACCCTCCTTTATATATGAAAAGATAGTGAAAGCCATACAGTAGATATTGTTTATTAAAGGCAAATCTAGTATACTTATAATTTTATTCATTACTTTGGAGAGCAAGAACAAACCAATGTGTCATCTTGAGTGGTTGTTGCTGAATTATACACTCTGTAAATCTTAATTAAGCATTATCTGCTGTGAGAATTTGAATTCCAATCAAGTTTATGTGCAAATACCCTTGGGAAAGGTATAAGCCCATCTCTTTTCCCCCAGCTATGGATTAAATAGTAGGACCTGTATCTGAAAAAAAGTATTATCTTTAAAATATTGTTAATGCAAAATTCACTTGTCAAAAAAATTCCTGCAATCCAAAATATACTTTGGCTTTAAATAGCCTACGAAGGGTTGATAAACCATAATATATATAATACTGAAAATACATATATTGCTCACTTATTACCTTGTGCTCTTTGCATCTCAATTAAGCATAATCTAGTGTCAGTTAGCCTCTTGTAGCTAAATGGTCTTACTCTATAAACCTGCATCTTGACAGATGTATCAACCACCTAACATCGCCTTCAGCCTAACAAATTTGAAACTGTCCAAGACTTCATTTACATTGTATAATATCCTCTGACAAAATTTAGACAAAGATATCAACAGAACCAAGCAGACAAAACCTTAGATTAAATAAATTTCTACAATGGCGTTGTGCTGTCTCCTTATCTTTATGGGGTCCCAAATTCTGGGTCATCTACCAGCTCCATCTGTCCTTTGACCAATTTTTTTCTTCAACATTGTCCTAAAGTGACATCACCAACATGAAAGTCCTCCATAAAATGAAAGTCATGAAAATTGAGGCTGTAAAGGTTAATCAGTGCTGGGAAGGTAAGGCCCTCCTACTCTGCTAAATAGTTTCTGGGTGGTGGAGCAAAAAGATGCTTCCAATAGGGAAAAGGCTGCTGATAGGGAAGCATTAAGCTATATTAAGATATATGTATTTGGAACACTTAGTGCAGACATTACTAAGACTGTTGAGTAGGGCTGTAGAATATGCTGACTGCAATTATGCAGAGGAGTAAGAACCTCCCACCACCAATGATGCTACCATTTTTGCTGTAATGCCTGTGGATGGAAACCGGGATGCTGAGCAGTCCATGTCCAGCTATATAAGTGGTCATGTGACAGGTAACATTCCTCTTTGGTCCTTACTTAAGTTAGACAGGTAGGTGGAGATTCTTGACCTGATCAATTGGCTGGTCATGTCAAGCCCTAGCATATATAATTAAGCCCAATATTGTTTCAAAAACTGATCATATGATGATCTAACACCAAACCCTTTATTATTTAAAGTGCAAGAAGGGGTTGCTTGGGGAACAAATGAATCAAAGAGAAAGAAACTTTAACTACTCAAAATCTTCTCATAAGACTATACTAGTAGATGTATCCATGTCTCAACCAAGATGAATGGGTTTATAACACCCTTACTAAATTTTCAGTAGTAATTGAACTTCATGATGGGTAGTGGAACACAGGAACCATGAAAAAAAAAACAAATCAAATAGCAAATTTAAATAAAAAAAAAACTCAAATGGAATTTCTCTGACTCTGATTCAGAAATAGAAACTGAAACAGAATTTACTAGCTCATCATAAATGAATCTTTAGAAGAAACTCCTCTGGCTAATCAAAAAAGTGATCAGCAGCAAGTAAAATCCTTCAACAGTGAAAATGAGAAGTGGCAATCTACTTGTAAACATGATCAATAAGAAACATATGAATAACATACTAAAAATAAATCTTTCCACAATTTAAAATATAAAGTTTACCTACACAAAAGGGAGCTATCAGAAATAGAGAACTGTCCCTGGCTAGACCAGAGGAAATAAATGCAGCCTTAAGAAATCAATGGGTCACCAACTATACAAGCATAAAAAGAGGTTCAACAAATCCAAACAAACAAGTATTTCTTAACTTTTAATAAACCTTCAATTCCAATAGAAATAAAAACTGAATTTATGAATAAGAGGGGTGAACAATAAATCCACAATCTTTTGCAGTGTTTCAAGTGTCAGCGATATGAACAGCTGCATAGGACACCTGGTTTGTGGAAAATATCAACAAAAAGACCCAGATCATATGGAGGAAGAGTGTACTCATGATATTAAATGCTCTAATTATCAAGAGAACCATCCAGCCTCTTTGAAAAATCGGTTTCATATATATATATATGTATGTATGTATATGATTTCTTTCTCTCATATATATGTGAGAAAAAAATTCTTGTGGTGAAATATAGAAGAGATATATCTTCCTCAGAAGCAAAAACATAGTGAATTCATATATGAAAGGCCATACCTATGCCAAGGTAGTTCAGAAGGTGAATCCAGTTAGCAGTAATACCAATAACAAAACAGACAAATATAGAGCACTCATTGTTAGTGCAGCTAGGACTAAATGACTGGACAAAATTCTAAGAACTCCAAAGAAAAACATCTTCAGTTGAACCCATTTCAAATCCACATACAATGCCTCAAATACCAGCAATGCAAAACTCAAAATCTCCACTTAAAGTCAACCCCATTGAACAAAAATCTCAAAGATCTTTCAATCTAGCCACCCACTCTCAAAATAAATATCTTTGGAATGACTCTAACCTAAAAAAACATGAACAACCAAAAAAAACAAAACGAAAAAAAACACCACTGTCACCCAGAGAAAACAAATTTGAAGTCCTAAAGAGAATAACTGAAATACCATCAAAAAATTCAAAACACTAAAAAGTATAAAAATACATTTTTATAGCAAAATGACTGACAATACATTTTATAGTAATCTTGAAGACATGGCATAAATTTTCAAAAAAAAAAACAATTAATCTCACTTCTTGTAAGGAGAAACAAGTTTTCATCCATTGTTTGATTTTATAAGATTATTTGGTAAAAAAAGTGCTGCTAAGTAATTATAATTTAATCAGGAAATAATGTCATTCTCTTGAATTAATTATAAAGTTTGAATTTTCACATTTTGATTTCATGGTTTAAATAACCCATGCTGCTAAACAACCAACCAACATTACTAAGATAATTTCACAAGACATTTACAGTCAAATTGTTCTCCTCTTTATTGTAACTGATGTCTACCATTAGTGAACATTTAACCTTTTGTCAAGGCAGTGTTGAATACTCTACTAAAATACTTTCAAAACTTAAATGCTCAATATATTTTTTACATTCTTCTTTTCCTATTGCCTACTCTATAATTAAAACCAGAATATTTATTTTTCTTGATTTAACTTTTTATTCCTATTCTATATGCTGTTTGGTTTTTGTCTTATTGTCATCATCTGCTATTCTAAAATGGTTGCTTATTTTATTCAGTTAACAATAGACTATCAACATTATTTCTCTTAGATTCTGAAATAATAATCATGGTTATATATAAACTTTTTTCCCGTTAAACAAAGATTTTTCTTTAAGAATAACATTGTCTAACCAGTTCAATCAGTAGATTGTCTGCTTTCACTTGCTTTACAGCCATTTTTTATCCTTTTTGTTTCAAAGAATTACTTCCTGTAAGACTGAGCCATTTCAAAATTTCTCAATTTGTTTACTGTAATGGTTATTCTGTTGCACTTACCAAACTAATTCCACAGTATTTACTTGACCCCTCACTGAGTCGGGGGTGGGGTCAAGTAAATACATACACATTCTGATACTTACCAGTCACAGGGATCCAGTTCTAACTAGTGGCCCAAGTGTCTTCACTCGTGTCCCCTCATTAAAAACCAACCTTGTGTCACAACCTGACTCAGTGAGTGGTCAAGTAAATCAACACATTCTGATACTTACTGTGCACAGATCTCTGCTGGTAGAATCATGGCTCTGACTAGCTTAGATCAGCTCTGATCAGCTTGACAAGCTAAGACTAGTGGCCTGATAAAAACTGACCTTGTGTCACAACCTGACTTGGTGAGGGTGGGGGTCAAATAAATCACTGCTCTCTCGAGTAATTTGTAACACATCTATTTATCATCTTTCAGTTGTGTCTCTGTCTTTGGGTAGAGTTGCAATTGAAGAAAATTATACTGAGAGGTGCCCAACCCAAAGCCGTGCCCTCTCATTGCACCAGAGAGAAAGATTGTTGTGGGAGCTGTGGGTAATTTTTGTTCCTAGCCTGGGTGTATGCACTCGGATCCCCACCTTAAAAACTGACCTTGTGTGACAACTCATCTTAGTGGGGAGAAAGAGTAAATACCTAGTATGTAAATTACTCGAGTAGTTTGTAACACATTATTTATCATCACTCAGTTGTGTCTCTCTCTTTGGGCAGAGTGTGCTCAGGGTTGGCTCCATCAAACGACAGAGTCAAAACTGAGGAAAATCATACTGAGAGGTACTGGGGAACAGCTACCTGAAGCCACATCCTTAACTAGAGAGAAGGATTGATGCTCACACCGAAGCCAGCACAACTGACAGTTGTGGAGGCTCAGGGAATTTTTGTTCCTAGCCTGGGTGTACACACTCTGGCCACCCCCATATTAAACTGACCTTGTGTCACAATGCGACTTTGTCAGGGGGTTTTGAGTAAATACCAAATTACTATAAAGTAAAGGTCACACATTTATTTATCATCTCTCAGTTGCATTTTGTCTTTGGGCAGAGTGTGATTCAGTTGTGGCTCTGTCAGAGGACAGAAGCAAAACTGGAAAAATCCCACTGTGAGTGGCCCAGCCCTGTGGAGCAGACGCCCAAGGCTGCACCCTCTCATTGTACCAGAGTGAGTCATTGGTGCCTGCACCAAAGCTTTCACAACTGATGGTTGTGGGAGCTCAGGGAATTTTTGTCCTTAGCTCGAGTGTATGCATTTGGGTTCCCCACATAAATTGACCTTGTGTCCCAACCTGACTCCATGAGTGGATCAAGTAAATGCCTATTATAAAGTAGAGATGGAGCTTTTAATCTAAGAATTTGTAGGAGAATTGAGCTCCAATTTCACATTTATTCATATAGATTCCATAATATAGGTTTTACTTAATTAGCTATTATGTTTCTCTAACTCTTCAAATGTTGAATGTATAACTAATTCTAATTTCTATTTTCTCATCTTTACATTATATTAATTTTGTCTTATAAATTGTCACCTGTTCTGTCACCCATGAAATAAAACTAATTGTTTGTATGGAAAATAAGGATCTACATACATCAAATCATCTTTAAGTTAAGTGGCACTGGAAGAAGTTTCATTGAAATTTTAAAAGGTAAGTGTAACATGAATTCAATACTTAAATGCAGTGATCAATTTTGAGGTCTTCTGTAGTTTATTGATGCCTATTGCATCTACTCCTTCCTAGCTATTGTGATGATGGCCAAACTAAGAGTCCATTGCAGGAGCTAGCTTAAATGCCACCTGACAGGGCAGCTTTTAAGCTAGTTTATAATAAAATGTGCACAGCAATTTTGGATGTAAAAGGCTAAAAAGAGTTACTCCCCTTGAACCATGAAAGCAACAATAATAGCTAGTATAATGTATTTATATATTTTAACTTCACATAATCTGGCAACTCTGAATCTGAGCTCAACAAAAATCGTTCCTTTCACCTAACTTTTCCAGGGCTTTTGAATGAACTATGAATCATTGAAATTGGGCCAGTGGAAGAGTTGCTTGGACACATACATGCACAAACACACACACATACACTGTACTTTATATATAAGATGATTAAATAACAGCGTGCTCTTTCGATAACAACTTTGTATTTGACAGAGTAAAGTTGATATCTAAGTTGTGCTATACTATGGTAATGTAACTTAGTTTCTTGGTCTTAAAAATCATAAAATATATATTAATTTGTAAGATTTTTCTAGAAGATTAAATGTTAAATGGTGTAAGGTTTTGTACTTCATACCAGATCAATGGCATTCATTATCTCATGCTTTTTTGGATAAAAAACAATGATTTTCTTTTTATACAATCACCAGTCTTGGCCTTTGAATATTTATGATCAGTGCTATCTAGTTTCTTTTCATAAAGTATGAATTTCAGGCCTGAAATAAATATAAATGTTCATATTTATTTATGATCTGTTTATGAACATAGGAATCATCATTATCAGTAATCTCTTTCCATCACTTCATAAGATTTATAATACTGTATTTGGTAAAAGTCTTTTGATTTAAAGGAAATAAATATAAAGAGAGTAGTTTGCATCTGTTGATTGAATATATAAAATATATTATCTGTTTGAAGATCGAGTCCTGGTTTTGTAAGCTTAGTTTTTCATTTATGTTGTTAAAACTTATAAGAATATAAAACTAAATCTTTCATATACAATATAAAATTATTGTTTATTTCCTTCTGGACTTTGTCAATTTATGTCAGTGTGAGAGTGGTCTTTTTGCAAAGACATGAGAGACTAGTTTTCCCCCTTGGGTGGAGTACTTATATAAGTTCCTTTAATTCAGTTGTCACACATACCTGGGGCAGGCAATAACATCCTTAAGCTGCAATTCTGCATTTGGTGACTATGAGGTTATATTCCAGGTGAATCTTCTGCTGCTTTGATGTGACACTAAATACAAAGACTACTTTGGTATCTCTTAGGGTGAGCCCAGTACATATTAGTGTCACCACTGATCAACTCCTTTTGGACAAAGGTTCCTTATTGACATCAAAGTCAATTCAAACTTTTGGTACTTTCTGGTGGGAATCATATACTACATTAGGAATTTGTGGATACTGGATCGAACAAGATCTGAAGAATTTTCCAAGCCAAAGTTTTACACCTTTTTAGATATAATCTTTGCTGTATGAGGCCAAATGATATAATGGAACAACAAAGTTTTTTGATTGATCAAACTGAGCCTGGTCAAAGCCTTGTTTAAACCTTCTGACTGTTGAAAATTGATATTTCATAGAAATAAAGCACAATAATACAGTCCCACCATGATTACCAAAACTTTCCTTGGTTGGAGGTCAGTTTTGGATTGTTCCCTAATCTGTTTACTTTCACTATTCCATTGTTTACATCATTTTATATTCTTGTAAAATATCCAATTTTCATTACTAGTTGCATTTGTAAGAATGCAGATATCCACTCTTGCTTTATGGTTGGCTTCTCTCAAATCCTTGGTTTTCCAAGTTTGCAACCTTTTCAAGTTGTTGCAGAAGGCAGTGAATTATTGAATAGATCGTTTTCTGTTTTTGAGCAGGTCACCATTAAACTCGACAAGATCAAAACTGATATCATCTTTTCTAAAACTTTTAAACTATCTTCAGCAATTCTCCCATAAACATTATGAATATTTCATGTTATTTTTGTGTGTGTTCTTTAGATAACACCTTCATATTTGACAGAGTAAAGTTGATAACTAAGTTGTATCATAGTGTGGTAATGGAACTTAACTAATTTAAAACGTCATCTTGGAAGAAAATGTGTAACTACCAACAGTGAGGTTCAAGTGTGATACTCTGGACTTATATATATATATGTTTTCTGCCAGGTGTATAAATAGTGACTACTGACTGCATTGATTATTGAGTGATTATTGAGTGGAACCATCCAGTCAAATTAGTATGAATTATTGTGTGTAGATCATTTGGGTTTTGATTTAGGACTTACCAGATGTTAAGCCTAGACACGCTATTAAAAAGTTATTCACTGAAATGGTTAATTATCTTTGGTTGGCTTTGACTTCTTTGTTCTTGTTAAGTATTTATTTGCAGTTGTAATTAAATACTCTTTTATTTAACATTGAAGTCTTGAGTTAGACTTAATTATTAACAGCCGAGTCACAAAAAATTTACAAAACTGTATGTAACGGAATGCATTATATTATTTCTAGGTAATGCTAATTGAAAAAACAAAACAAAAATAATTGTCTATCTATTAAGAGTAATTATTATTACCAGTAAAAGTTTGTGAATAGATATTAAATGTTTTGGCATGTCTCATAAAGCTGCTGAAATTTTAGCTAAAACTTGACTACAATATAAAACATTCCATTGAAGATGTCAGCATTCTTTTCTTTGTTTCTAACATTTTCCTGTTTATTAATATTTTTAGTTTTTGGAAAGCAAAAATATGATTTCAGACTTTGAGTTTCTGTATCACCTTTTCTATTTATTATTACACTTACCATGTAGTTAAATTTCTGTAGATGTTTGATTTTGTTATCTCCAATTTGGGTGCTCTGTCTTGCTAACAACCATACATTCTGTCTTTTTAAAGTTAATGTTAATTCTTTCTTTCTTAATTACATTTGTTGGTTCCAATCCATTAGTAGGAATGGCTGCAAAATACTTTCCCCTTCCCAATTTATAGGCAGAAGCACACAAATGCATGCTGGGATTTCTTCCTAGCCGATAAAACAGGCATGTCCTCAGTTTCATTTGACTCAGTCCTGGTCAGTCCTGTCTTGAATTAGGAAAGCTATATTCGTTTATCCGAATTTGCTTTTGTGTGCCAACCCCAATTCTTAGTTTGTGAACTTTTTTCCATATTACTGTTGCTTTGTCTTATTATTCTTCATTTGCCTTGCATTTATTATTTGCTTTTGCTTTATATTATTTTTGCCTTATTCTTTTCTTTTTCTAGTTATTGCTTATTGTAAACATTGTCAATTTTGTTTGTTAGGCAGTTCTGCCATTTATTTACATTTAACTATGGCCACTCTACAGTTTTCCTTTTGAGTCTGCCATTAACAGTGTTGTCCACATATCTTCTGTAGTTATGATTATGTCCACCAATAATATATCCTGGTATATCTTCTAGTTCTTTAAGGATCATCTTGTATAGGGGAGATAAATCTGGTAAGAAAATGTGTCTTACTCCTCTTCCTAGTCACTGAACTTGGCCTCTATTCACATGCAAACTGTTCCCAGTAGAGATTATGGATTATGAATATCTTTCCCATGTCTAGTTCATGTTCCTACCTGGTATTTTGAACAGGAGTAGGGGCTTATCCTTTGTTTTCTGTTTAGAATTTGGTTTTCTGGTTCCTTCTAAAGTCTGCTCAGCTCTTTACACCTAACACTTGTCCTTTCCTATACTAATATAACTCCACATAGTAAACCTCTACCATGAGTGGCTCTTGGGGCTTGCACTGGGTGAACATTAACAATAAAAAATGAAATCAACTATCTCCCTACCAAGTGCATTAATGTAACCTATGAAATACAGGTTTCTCTGCGTTTGTATTGCTCACTCTGTTGTATATGTTATTTTTCACCAACTCTCCCTAAATTTGTATACTAAAATAACTGATTAGACTTCTTTAGACTTAATGGATACACACACACACACACACACACACACACACACACACACACACACACACACACATATATATATATATATATATATATATATATATATAATTGATAGAAATAATTAGGAGGATTTGAAATAATCATAATTAAGTAATTCATTGAGTCTAGAAGAAACTTCAATAGAATGCAGAAAGCACTGGACAGGTGTTTCATCCTATATTTGGGACTCATCAGCAGTGCACATCCACTACTGTTAATGTTTCTTCTAGACTTGATGAATTACTTAATTATAATTAATTCAAATCCTCTTAATTATTTCTATCTGTATATCTTTGCTTGAATCAGGTTCTAATGCTCTGGACTGAGTGGGTTGGGGATAGTAGTCGTAGCTTGTCAGGGGCACAGTCCTATGGTTAGAGAGAAACTTGGATGAGTTCCACCATGGAATATGTGATCGAGCAGTGCTATATTGAGTTTAATTCGTTACCTCTTTGTCACCAAGGCGCATTGGTACAGTTGGTATGATGTTTGCCTCCTATCATAACTGTTTGGGTTTCAATTCTTGGTAGTGGATGCACACTGCTGATGAGTCCCAAATATAGGACAAAATGGCCATCCAGTGCTTTCTGCATTCTGTTGAGGTTTCTTCTAGACTCAATGAATTATTTAATTATGATATATATATATATATATATATATATATATATATATATGCACCTGTTTAAATCAAATATAAGACAAAGTTTATCCTGAAATTGACAAGTTGTAAGAAATTTCTGAAAATGCTTAATACAAGCAATATGAAGAAAGCTTATTTTAAAAACATAAAATTACTTTACCATGCTACTGCAATTTCACCTCTTGAATCTTCAAGTGAGTTTGGGAACTACTTCATTTTTTATCTATCTATCTATCTATCTATATATATATATATATATATATATATATATATATATATATATAATTTATTGGAATATTGAGGTTTATTTGTTGAATTATGGGAATATCTATTTGCTCATTTAGAATGAGTTGAATCTATGCAGATTTTAAACAAATGCCAGTCATATGCATGAAGTATCCTGAATTTTGAAGTTTCAAATTAATAGCCACATAATGAGCTTTAAGCTTTAAAGTGAGCTATAAGGCTTTTAGAAAGATCATTTTAATGCATGACAATACTACATCACAGATGGCAAAAACAATTAGTGAAAATTTGAATAAAATGATTTGCACCAACCAACACTTATTTAATAAAATGGCCATGTTTTTCCCCTGACCATAACCTGATAGAAAAGTTCTTGATCATTCTGAAGAAGAAGAGTTATATTGATGGACATAAATAAAGCATCAAAGCTGAACTTTGAAATGCTATTCTGAATGTTGTTCAATCTATTTTAAATGAACAATTACAACAGTTCACATAATCAAAAGATGAACGATTTCTAAAAATAGATTCAGAACATGACCATACATTTCACATTAATATTGTCTTTATAACTTTGTTGTCATTGTAATTACACTGTTTTCAATTTTTTTTTGTTAAAAAACTTGCCTTTGTAAACTTTGTGTCTGTTCTGTAATTATAAATTTTAATTACAACTTAACGTTTCTTGTAGTTTCACTAACTTGGTTAATGTGAAAATTGGAAAATCCACTAAAATTCATAAAACTCTTTCTACATTGTAAAAGTGACATTGCAGTCTACTATAATTTATTCATATAATGTAAAATATCCTGCACATTAACAGTGCAATTATTTTCATGAATTACTTCATTGTTTTTAAAAATTAGGAACAATTCAAAATAGCTAATCTTGTGAGACAATATATATTTTCCCTATACTAATCTAATTAGGCCTAAAATAGAATGTTTATATAGAGCTTATACTTTTCCAAGCCCTCTTTTCTCATTATGTGCCCTAGAAATTTAAACTGTCACTTCCTAATGTTATGCGTAAGTATCCTTTTTGCTGCCATTTTTCTAAAACTTCATTATTACTCACTTTTTGTCCATAGTATTCTAAGTATCTTTCTGTAAAACCAAATAAAGCATTTGTAGTATGTTAAATGAATATTGAACTGCAAATGGTAAGTTAGAAAAGATTTATTGAAACTGTCAAAAAATGGTCTTTGATATTTAAGAATGATCTGAAGAATACATTACTTTTTTAAAGGTCTGTTTAGTTTGAGTTGAAACCATTACAAAAATGGAATTCCCTACAAACCATATAGAATAAAATGCTTTGTGTTCTTAAAGACAGTTAAACACAATATCTTTGATGAATATATATTTTTTTTTACTTGTTTCACCCCAATCACGGCAACAATAACACTAGAATGCAGGGGGCTACAAGGAGTGAAAGAGAGTGAGAAGATTGAGAATGGGGAGGACTGAGGAAAGGAACATCGTTGAAGAAGATGGTTATTGATGTTGCATTTAAATTTTTGAAGATTATAGTTATCAGGGAAGCAAGGAATCAGAAAGGAGTTTCACTGATGGGAAGTGTGAGAAATGTATTCAAAACAGGTATGAATGGTAGATTTATAAATGTGCAAGATGGATTCTGACAAGAAATCTTTGTGGCATGATACAACCTTCCTTGCAGCAGATATAGCAATTGATTCAATATAGTCACTCCACTTCATGTCAGTGGAAAATGTGAGGCTAAGAAAGCATAGTATTGCTCTCCTGTAATTCAGCATCAGCCATCCTGATGGCAGGCCAAGAAGGTTCTCTGTGGTAATTAAAGCAATATATATAATGTATAATAATTTTTTTGTTTTTTAGGTGTTAAAATTTATGAACCATTTTTTGCCCCAGAACCACTGATTGAAGTTCCTTTTCAAGAGCAATTACCAAGTTTATTTTGTCGGATCTGTCAGATTTCTACTGATACAGGAGTACATAGAAGTGTCACCAGAGTAATTACCTAGTTGGAAACTGATGACATCAGAGAGATTATTGATGAAGATCAGAAACAGAGTATGTCAAATGATAGAATCCGGATGACCCTCTCAATAATATGAAATGATTTGGAGGCATGCCTGTACAACATTACTTGATTTGTTAGGAATGATTGAATTAAGCCAAATATGTCTCATGGGACTGTAGCCTTCAAGTTTACATAGAAAGCCAGCATGCCAAACCTTGTTCAATGCCTTTGAGATATCTTCATTGTTTTCATTTGTTCTTGTGCAATCATACATGGTACACAACAAAACATATCCTCGTGGGACTTAAAATCAGTTCTGATTTGTAATTTGAAAAAATCAAAATTTTTTTAAAAACATTTTTTACTGTATAAAAATTATTAAAGTATATATCAATATTTACTTAAATTTCTTCTTTGAGATTTAATGTTAAGAGTAGTTTTTACTGTCTGGTCTGCCAACCACAAAAGATTTTTTTATCCAGATTTTATAACTCACTAATAAATGATGAATACTAAAGAATATGAGTAATTGCCTACTGTACTTTTAACATGGTTAATAAAAATTGTTCAAAAACTTGTTACATTTGTTTTTTGCATCCCTTTCTTATGTAACCACTTAAAACATCTGTTTACTTGTTGACAGTCCTTAATGTCAAACTTTCCACAAAGGTATTTTGGTTAGAACATTTTGTTGACAGGGTATGAATGCAAATTCCAAAGACAATTCATATACGACCTAAAAAAGCCTTCTTGCCTCTGTCCAACTTTATCTCCTGGATTCCAAATGGATGCAAAGATGTTGAGTGTATTTCTTCATTTGACATTTTCAGCCATTCCCAATTGTTTTCCACTGGTTGATCCAGGAAAACATTTTGATTCACAATCCTGAACTCTGGCTGAACAATTCAAAGAACAGTTTTCATTGAAAATTACATTATTTTTTTGTGATGGTTAGTCTGTATACTTTGCTAAAAGTTTTTAATGTTCAAGATTCAAGCCATAATTTAATAATGGGAAACCAGCTGAAGTGACTTTGAATTCAAGTAAATACCACTTTTTTTCTATCAGAAGTAAATCATGTTAAACTGGATCTGTAAAATTTGTTTTCATTCAATAAAATGCAATGACTGACCTAGATATTTCTTGTTTATAAAAATATATATTCATAAACTTTCTTAAAAACAAGTACTTATTGAGATTTTTTTTTGCTGAAATTCAAATTGTTAATGGTTTATATTTTTTATCACCCACACACGCATATACACACAGGATTATAAGGGAATTTTGTTTCAAACCATCCCTTCTGTCGATAGGATTAGTTTGTTGCTTTTAAAACTGGCCAAATTGTGAAATTGAAAGAATTAAATAAGTTATTCTTTTTGAGATGAAGTCCCTATAGTAGAAAATATTGGAAAGGTGAGTAATTGAAAGAATCAATATACAGCTTCTAAGATGTCTAAATCAGACCCATGTTGATTTTTAACATATTTTAACTTTTGTTACTCAACAGGGAAGGAGATGGTATATAATTCTTTTCTTAACAATTAAAAGAAAGGAATTGACAATAATTTAATGTATAAACTTTGGAATAAGCAGTATTACACATGTTGAAAATGGAATAAGCTATATTGGAAATATCATGTTGGAGGTTCTGCTTTGTGCAAATAGAAAATGGAACCTTTATGTATTGGTAGTACATCTGAAGAATTCCATAGAATGCTTTGATTGAAATGTTGTGAGAACAACAAAACAAAGAATTAATTCAATTGTCTGAATAACTCTTTGAATGAAATATGTTTGCTTTTGCTACAAAAAGCTGATAAAATGTTATAAAGCTGTGTTGTTCAATTAAATTATGTAACATGTGACTATATGTAGTAATGATGTTATATTTAATAATGATATAGCTTAAATGCAAAAGGGCCTATGGCCACATCATGTTGAAACACTGCTTTTCATAGAATCACATGAGGTTAAGCAATGTCAAGCCTGGTCAGTATGTAGATGGATGACCACTTGGGAATATTAGGTGCTGTAAACTTGAATGTGTGGCTGGTGTAATGAATAATAGTCTTGAATTGTTAATTAGAGAGCAGAGTTCCAATTCCTGTTTGGTTTGTTATATTAACTTGCACATGAGTACCCTTGGGAAAGGTATGAATCTACCTCTTCTACTCCAGCTATGGGTTAATTAGTAACACTTGTATCACTAAACCATTCTTATCTCCTAAAAATACAACATAAAATATTTTTGGCTTTAAATAACCTTCAAAAGTTGATAAGCTGTAGAAAACAAATCAATCAATTGAATGCAAAACATAAATTAGTCATGAAGTCATTTTTAATTTTGAGTAAATCTGATAATTTTCTTTTTACAAGATTATTATAAGGATAGAAATTATTTTATTATTTTCATCCATAGTAAGGTCCTCATTTTTCTTATGCCCTCCTAACTTTTTCATGTATCTTTTGATTTGAGTAAGCTTCAATGAATTTCAAACTAAACCCTTTATTTAATCTAAACTCTTAAAAACATTACTTTAATTCATGTTGCTATTGTCTTGGGGGAGATTTTCCTTGTATATATTCAAGATGCCTTTATAAAATTGATTTAACTTTTAAGATATTAAGATTTTCAAGTGAATTGTAGGAAGACAAATATAAAGAAAATAGGAAAATATTGGTTTCCTTGTGAGTTACTTTTTAAAGATATTATCTAAATATTCTTGTATTTAACTTGTTCAAGTGACTTCCTGTCAGCTTGTTCATTTTCTTTTATTTTGTTAAACTTATTTCCTTCTCTTATTTCTTATTTTGCATAAATCCTTGATGATTGATTTTATGATATGCACACACATCAGGAAAATCCATGTATATAGACTTTGTACTTTATGTTTTGATATTTTACATTTAATGATAGTATAAAAAAGGTAACACAGGACATATTTTATCAGAATTACAAGATATCATCTGAACATTTTAATGAAAAATAGCCTCCTTCAAATTGCATAATTTCTTTGGAACCTCACAACATCTCTTCTACTTTGCAAAAATCTTCAAAGTTGTTTTCCAAATAAGCTGTCTGGGCATATTTCTAATCTCATCTATATCTCAAGTTTAAAAAAAAATTAGTTTTGGAAAAATTAAGTCTCAAGAAGCCAAATTTTGACTCTAAGGTAGGAAGGGTGATGCAATGTTTTACCACTAAAATCCTGCATGTGATGTAATGAACGTACTTGCTTGGTCATTGTGAACATTCACACTGTACCCAAGCATGCATAATGCTGCATCACTGCCAAATGAGTTTTCCATACGAGAATGTTTGTTCCCAAATGCAGCAATATCTCTGATTTGTCCTCAATTTACATAAAAATGCTGATTACATTCTAAACAGACCGACTATTTAATAAAAAAATCCTATAAATATTTTGCCATAAATGCTTTCCTTTCCACTACAAAATAAAAATTGATAAGGCTAAGTCAGATATCAAAAGTGGGGAGAGCTAAAACCAGATGCTAAATTTTAAAGATTGTTGATTCTACATATTTTATTTGATCCTCTCATAAAAGGGACATTTTTTAAAAATATATTATTCTGTTGTGATGATTTTTTTGTTTTTTTTCTTAAATACATATTTTTGCTTTTTGCTTGTAATTACTGTTTGAAATGAGACCTATAGAATTTTTTCTATCTAAAAACTTTTATAGAATTTAATGCTTCAGGAAAAAAAAAAGAAATTGACATTTTATTATTTATTTTAAAAGTTAATGGCTGTATTGATTTTTAGACAAGTGATATAGCTCAATAGCTTTCTCACAGATTAAGGCCAAGTGGCCATATTTAGTGTTCTGTTTAGTTCCTCAGTTTCAGCAAATGGTGGTGAGGGATGATCCCCACTCCTGCCTTATGTCATGGATTCATTTTTCTGATAAAAAAAATTGGGAAATCAGTTTTTTTTTTCTGAGTTAAATAATTAGAAACTGATGCATGATTAGAAAATATCGTTTATACTCGAGTGTAAGTTTTTATGATCAGTTTCTTACACAAAAAACAGGGGGTTGCACTATACATAGGTAAATTTTTTGAAGGGAATAAAAATCATGCATTTCAGTGACTGTGTGGAGTGAGTAGTCATGGTTAAATGCAAAATGAGTAACTGAACTGTCCAACAAACAGAACTGATAAAGTTTGCAATAAGCAATAAAAAGAAAAAAGGACAGAGCAACAAACAATATATGCAAGGCAAATTAACAGTAATAAGTCAAAGCAATAGTAATATGACAAAAAGTTCACAAAGTGAGAATTGGCATTGACACACAACAGCAAGTTTGGGCAAGAAAATGTAGTATTCTGAGTTCAAGACAAGACAGACTGGGACTGAGTCAGTTGAAACTGAGAACTGGCCTATTTTATTGGCTACAAAAAAATCTCAGCATGCATTTGTGTGTTTCTGAGAGGAAAGTATTTCGTAGTCATTCCCCATGGGATTGAAACTAACAGACTGGTTGCACTACAGACAAATAAATCCTTTCAGGAGGGGGTTCAGATTTAAAATTTATTAAAAAGAAATTGGTCATCACACTATACATGAAGTTAGCTTATATATGTGTATATAGTATCTATGTACTTACTTATTAGAAGAAAATGATACACATTTCAAAGACTCTTGATGCATACTGGTTTTTTTTTTTGTAACTGAGTTATAAAAAAAGGTTAGCATTAGTTCCAGTAAGGAACACAATATATTTATGCAAGCAATTTTAAAAACACTTCCAGTATGTGAAAGTAAATTGTATATAATTGATATGCCATTGCAATCTTTGATTCAAGAATTAGATAAACAAAAATCAAATGAGAAGTCTGAAAAGAAAATTTTAAATTTTACTTTTTGCAATGTCAATTTCGTTTTGTCAATGTTTTTTTTTTTTCCAAAAATACATAAATGAAAATACATTTTAAAGCATTTTTAAAAAAATGATTATTTTCTGATGTCAATATATTATTTTTTAAAGTAGAAAAGAGATTTATAATTTATAGTGTTTTTAATGAGTAGAAGAGTTTGTCTCTAGTGTTTGACAGGTTCAGACATATTGTTCTAAATAGTTAAAAAAGAAGAAAAAAGTAATATCAAATTTTGCTTTTTACATAGTGTGGCTTTTCTCAACCCATGTTGTCTGCAAGTATATCTGTTTATATTTGTGTCTGTTATATTTTAAAGTGGGTGCTGAAAAGTTAGTCCAATCAAATTTGATTATTTGATCCCATTTTGGGAAGTGGTCTGAGAAGTTTTCACTATCACTTACGCACAATTCTCTATGATAAATATTTGTATGCAGTTTTGTGTTTAAATTTATTTTAACACTTTTTTGTTATTTTCATAAAAGTAAATCACTAACGTATGTTGCAAGACTCATAAATATTGCAATTTAAATTCAGGAAATATTGAACTAATTTTCTTCTTGAGCTTTGGTCTTAATGAATTTTGTAAATTGTTTTTTATGTGATTGGCTAAAATTTTGATTATTACCTTTTTAATATTTTGGTTTTCTTTAAAATATAAATTTAGTAGAATAAAGTTTTATCTAATTTTGTAATTTAGCTTCTGGTTTAGCTAGTTTTAAGGAAAAGCTTGAAACTTTGGCTGTTCATCATGCGGTATCACAGTATAATGGTAACCTCATTATTTTTTATCATTCTTTAGTAAAAGTGTAATAATTGACTAAATGAAATTCAGGTGAATACAATGATGGGTTTTCAAGGAAATATATGACATTACTTATGTTATTTTGCTTACCAGCTTAGAGTTGTAATTATACTGACAACGTTTCTTTGTAAAAGGTGTAAATTTTTAATAATTTTTTTAGAATATCAACTAACCAGCAGATTAAAAGGTCAGCCAGAAATGTCTCCAACCATTTTGAATGTCATAAAAACAGTAACTTGGCAGTTAGAACAAACTCTCTGATGGTCTTACTTAGTTGGCAGTAAGACACCAATGAGTTTGTGTGTTGTGTAACTATTGCATTCACAAGAACCCTATTTTAGGTAGGGTTTTTTGGCAAAACATTGAGTCAGCCATGTCTGTCAGTGTCTGTTCAGTCTAGATTTTGCCTCCTGTAGTTTTCCAATGTTGAAATTGTTAAAGCATCAAGGATGAGGTTAAGGAGAACATGATGATACTGAAGTTTGTTTTTAAAAGTGACATAGGTATATATGCTGAGAGACCTTTGAAGGGGACTAAGACGCTGTTGGAGTGTATAATATAAGAAAAAAGGCTTAGATGCAATTCATAATAACATTTATTATTATTAAAAAAGCTAATACAGACATATGTCCTTCTCTACATAGGATGTGTAGTGTGAAAACCAGAGGGGTCCATTGTTCACACAGATAACAGGTATCCATTTTATCAGGGCAGGTCTGTGCTTCCATTTGTCTGGAGCTGATCCTTTAGCCTAGAACAAGTCCCAGGTCCTTGTGTAAGCATCTTCCCTCTACACTGGTCCCAGTGTGTCTTTGAACCTCAATAGCTGTCATGTGGTTTCTATTTTTATGTAGGGGGAAACAGCCTTTAGTAATATTAAAGCAGCTCTATCAAAAACTGTTGAATTGACACATGTCCTTCCCAATGATATCAACAGATATCCACCACCAAGCATATGACAAGTGAAATTTAATATAAATATTTTTACAGGCTTTTGGAAAGATACAAAAAATGTCTGCAAATAAAATTGACATGGTTGATACAACAAAATTTGTAAATTAAAGTTGAAAGAAAGAGGAAAATATAATTTGAAATAAAAATCATCTGAGAGTATGAACATGACCATGACCAGTTCTTGTTACTATCTGTTTTGGTCTATTAGTAACAACTGGTGATGGTAACATCATCTGTGGGCTCACATCGAGCCATATAACATGTAGAAAGGCAGTTTTCAAGCTATCCAAGGAATGTTCTGAGCTATATTCTTAATAAACACAGTAAAATATTATTTTTCTTGAGGGTCTTAAAAGGTCTCCTATAGAGTGGTTGTAGAGTGTACACCTTAGAAGAGTCATGTACAAACACAAATACACAATTCAAAGAGTTTGGGCACACATGTCTGCTTTTTACACTGTGAAGGACAGTTGTAGGCTAAGTTTGCCATTTTGGTTGTCAGCCGATCAACAAAAGGAGTAAAATCCAGGTCCTTTTGTGGAGAAGGAAAGAAGTTTGAGTGTAGTGCTATACACTATCTCAGCTGATAAACATTGGGCATCATCCTTCACTGCAGTACAAAGTCCTAACAGGACGAAGGGTAAGTTTTCAAGATATTTTGATTGGTTCAGCATAACCCTCAAAGCTGATTTTAAACTGTGATGGAATCATTCTACCAGGCTGTTCAATTGTGGAGGGTATGAATTTGTGCAAATTCATTTACTTCCCCAAATGATATCAACTCATGGGATAGACTGGATTCAAACTGTCAACCTCTGTCTGTGGTAATGACAGTTGGTATACTGAAACACCCATCCTGAGATAAATGTTTATGCCGTGGTATAGACATTAATATCTGCCATTGGAAGGACTTTGCACCAATGCGAAAAATGATAAACATTCATCGGCAAATATGTATGTCCATCATGGGAAGGTAAGGGGCCAGTAATGTCAATGTTCAAATTATTCATTTGGAAACAGGCCAGACAATATCTATGATCAGTTTGTTGGATGTGTTAGAACCGGGGTGAGACAGATTATACAGATTGGAGAAAAAGGTGTGTCACAATGACTTGGAAACAAAAAGATGTATTCTTTCAGTATGGGTGTCATATATAACCTCCAGATTGCATTTGGGGGCATGTATCTTCGTAAAATTGGATGAAGAAGTATTATGTTTGAGTAGTTGCTGATCTTTTAGCTGTTCTTCCACAAATGCCACTGTCTCTGTGCTTGAATCTAATAAAATGGCATTGATAACTCTGAATATTGTATCTGCTAGGATGTTATCAATTTCCTTCAGTTGTCTAATGTCAGTGGCAAACTGCAGCAAATAGTCCAGATATTGTAGTTTTCTTGGAGAATATTTTTCAGAGCCTGAATGAAATGCACCAACAAGTTATTTGTGTTCTGTCAAAATATAGACAGATCTCCCTTCCAGAAAATGCTTGAAATGATGAACAACTTTATAAGTGGTGTAAAGTTCTCTTCCAGATGTGCTGTATCTATGTTGGATACTGTTTTTTTCTTTTTTTGGAAAAGAATGAAATAGTTTCCACTTCTTGGAAACCTTTCTGTTATAACACTGCACCAACTCCTACAGTGTGGGCATCAACTGCTAAACACAAATCTACATTGGGAAGGACATGTGTCAATTCAACAGTTTTTGATAGAGCTGCTTTAATATTACTAAAGGCAATTAGTGTGACCTAAAACTATATCATAATTTTTTACATTCCTAAGATTAGTGAAAGGTTGGATAATGCTTGCATAGTAAGGTATAAAACTTTAATAAAAATTTACCATACCTATAAATTGTTGCAAACTTTTCATGTTAGCAGGAACTGGGAATTGTAGTATAGCTTCAGTCTTAGTGGAAGAAGGGGAAATGCTAGTTGTATTTATATGATAGCCCAGAAATGTTACCTTTGTCTTGATGAATTCACCTTTACTTGGATCTATTGCAACTCCAAGTTTGCTAAATCTTTCAAAATTATTTTTAAATGTTCCATGTGTTGGAAGGTCTGACCAGCATTATGAAGACCTAAAGGTAGATGCTGAAACTCATACAGACCAGACAGAATAGTTACAGCAGTTTTGGGGATATCTACTGATTCAACAGGTAATTGGTTGTATGCCATAATCAAATTTATTTTGGGAAAAAATGAATATACCCTGTATAATTGTGGTGACATTGTGAAAATGTAGGTCTGTTGATAGTATTAAGTAATTAATAATGCCTTCCGTCATGTGATGTTCCCTTTTGGAAGTAAATGCAAGGGTGAAGCCCAATTACTGCTTGAGTGGTGAATTATACCTAGGTACATCATTCGACTAAATTCCTCTTTAGCATATTTAAGTTTATCTGGTGTCAAATTTCTGGGTTTTGTATGAACATGTGGACCATTAATGACAATATGATCAGTTACACAGTGATCACAATGTTCTTTGTGAAAATTTGGTTTCATGATATCAGGAAATTTCTTTAAAAGTTCTATGTAATGTTGGGCACATAAGATGCTTGCTACAATGAGGCATAGGCAAAAATATTAGGACCATTCCTTTATTGTCTAAGTTAGTTAGAGGGTTGCTAAAGCAACATCTTTTGATATCTATCAATAAACCATAATGCTTAAGAAAATTAGCCCCTAAAATCAGTTTGTCAATATCTGCAATAATGAAAAAACAGCCAAAATCTCATCTCAGGCCAAAATCAAGTTTAACATGTTTATGGCCATAAGTTTTAATAAGACTTATTTACCACATGGTAAGATTAATTTATCAACTCTATTGCATCTATCTATATTAGTAGCAGGTAATAATGATATTTGTGCACTGCTATCTACTAAAAAATTTAAACCCATAGAGTTGTCATAAATATTCAACAGGTGACTTTTTGTTAGACTGCTGGCAGTCGTAGTCACAGAAGGCAGCCAGGTTACAGGTTTTCCGAACTCTTAAAATCGTGAGGTTGGGGTGGTTAACATGAATACACCTCATGCCCATATCTCCAATGGAGATAGCATGTGGAGGGTTTATCATCATTTCTTGGTTTTGACTGGCTATAAGAATGACCACTGTTTCTCGCTTTGTAACTATTTCATCTGTTTGTGGTGGACAACAAAGCAAAACCCTTTTCCATAATGTTCGATAGAGTGTTCAACTTCTCAGATATTTTTATATTTAACAGAATTAATTCTGCTAAGGAATCTGGTTCCAAGGTTAATTGTAGTCTCTTTTAGCATTATGCTTGCCATTTTATCTGCAGCTTTAGATAATTTTTGGAGAGACTGGGCATCACCAACAGCAACTAGAACTGCTTGACATATCTCTGGTAATCTGCTCAAGAATGTGCCAAATTATATCATTGGCATTATATTTTCCTGCTAGTTTTGTTTTTTTTAACCTCATCAGAAATTGAGAGGGTTTTTGCCTAGTTTTTCTTCAGATAACAATTGAGCAATTTTTTTTTGCTCTCAGAAACTGGAGGCCAGCTTATTATTTCCTTTTTTTTAATACCTGAAAAGTATTTCCAGTTGGTGGTTTTATAATTATGTCTTGAACACTCTTTGAAATCTCACCCAGGAGCATAGAAACTGCATGTGCAAATTTCTCATTTTGGCAGATAATTCCTTTTTCTGTAAATCCATTTTCCAATTGAGCTAACTTCAACTCAGGGTCATAATAGAGAGAAATATATGCTGGGTCCATATTATTTTATTTTTTTAAAGAGAGATTCAATAAAAAGGAAAAAACCTTTAGTTTTACCCACACCGTTTTTAAAAAAATTTCCCCACACATTAAAACTGTTGTAAACTTGATATGGAGGGAGGCATGACATCAGTCTTGGCACCAATTTTGAGGAAGGTAAAGAAAAAAGCCCATGTGGTCATATTGAAATTTTAAATACAACTTATATACAACTTTGCATGAAAATATTTTATGTACAAAAAACAATTCTTTCAAAAATTGGTAAAAACAGGCATATATATCTATTATATTATGTTTTTTCGTTTTTATACTAGTCCTTGCATGAGGAAATTTTATGTTGAATATTTCACAAAAGAGGACATTTAACCCAAACAAACTACTAAGACTAATGTTAATATCTTGATTTGAAGCTGAGAGTAGGAAGTAATTTTTACCAAGTCAGAAACTTGAAATAGTCTTAGCCTGAAAAATATCATCTATGTTGGTCTCTTTTATGCTTAGCTTAAATAAAAAATATTAAATATTTACATGTTGTAATTTTCCAGTGTTAATATTTTTTGCATTTGTGCTGTTTTTATTTTATAAGTCATGGATCATCAGTGTTGGAGTTTATAGGTTAAGGAAAAGGCTTAGACACAAGTTATAATAACAACAGAATTTATTATTATTAGAAAAGCTAATACAAGACATATGTCCTTCCATACATATAATATGTAACAGAGCTATTCAATTGTTAGCGCAGATAACAGGTATCCATTTCATCAGAATAAGTCTGTGATTCCCTTCATCTGGAGCTGATCCTTTGGCCTAGGAGAAGGTCCAAGGTTCTTGTGTAGAGATATAACATGTGATACAACTTATAAAATAAATTGTAAATTAAAACTGAAAGAAAAGAAGGAAAATATAATTCAACACAAAAATCATCTGGGTGTACAAGCAGGATGACCAGAACTTGTTACTGTCTGTTTTGGTCTATTAGTAACAACCAGTGGTACGCTGATCCTTGTGTGTGTTGGAGACCTCTTGCTAGCTATCACATGGTTTTTCTACTTCTATGTAAGTGGAGACAACCTTTTTCAACAACCCAACCTAACAGGTGTATTGATCAAAGCTTGCTGTTTTATTTTTATTAATATTAAATGGCTGGAAACTTTCTGGATGCCCTTGTATATTTAATGTGTATTTATAGAGAAGTTTATTGTTATGCTTGGAATACAAAATAGTGTTTGTCAATAAAAATTCTTGTTTCTGTATGTCACCAAATTTAATATACCAATAAGAAATATTTAAAAATACATCGCTCATTGCCCTCATGGGGATCATGGAAATCAAGAAGGCTTATCTAATATGAATATTTTTTATTATTTATTATATATATATATATATATATATATATATATATATATATATATATATATATATATATATATATATATATATATATATATATATATGTGTGTGTGTGTGTGTGTGTATATATATATGTATGTATATATATATATATATATATATATATATATATATATATATATATATATATATATATATATATATACATCATGGGAAATTACCACATTCCTGCACAACTAAAGTCCCATTCTATGAACATAATGTCAATATTTATACATAAACTTATGCCGTTAGTATGGGAAATGCACTCAGTTGATTCTTCTCTAACTACTACATGTCTCGTGTTGAAAACAAAGTATTTGGACAAGTTACTAAACCTAAAATATATATCCGCTATGCAGATGATATTTTTATTTTACCTGAAGATAAAAAAATTGATAATTTCAAAACTTCATTTGGAAAAAAAAACTGTCCTTAACTTTACCTTTGAACCTAGCCAAAAAATAAACTCTTATACTTAGACGCTCTTGTAGAATACATTCACTACTTTGTTATACAAAAAAATCCACTAGTAGAAACCTGCCATCTTAATTTTACAAGTGAATATCCATATAGATATAAAGGAACTCAACAATATGAAGCATGTGCTAGTTAATAACAGTTTTCCAAACTACCTTACAGATAATCAAATTAGACTATTTCTTGCTAAAGTAACCACTAGCAACACTGAACATTCAGTTAAAAACAATAACGTTAGTATTTTTTTTAAAAACCAAATATGTAAACTATAAGCAGGATGAATTTTCCTTTAGAAACATAAAGAAATACACAACCATAGTTGGCTAGAACAAGAAAATTAAATTATCTACTATAATAAATTTAAAACAGTTAACCTCATCAATAACTCACATGCAAGATCCAAATTATAGAGGACCAATATTATTTATAAATTTACAAATCACTTAAGAAACTGTGTCTCTGATCAAATCAAATCCATGAATAATTACACTGGTCAACACCAAATTTATTGTCTCAATATTTTCACCTGATTTAGGACAATTTTGATGTGCTGAATCCAAAAATCACATTGGTTTTGCTCAATCAGGTCAACTTTTTGAGCTATGGCCACATGCTGTGTTTTGTGTTTTTGTTTACATTGTCATGTCCACTAAAATATCTAAATATGCAACATATTTCACACAATAAAACTAATTATTATGTCAATTATAAACTTCAATTAGGAAATTGGAGAGACAAGTTCCAATTCCAGTTTGTTCATTGTATTCGCTTGCATGTAAATACCATTAGTAAAAGTATAAATCCAGCTCTTCTTCCCAAAGGTATGGGTTAATTAATAGGTCTTGTATCAGTAAATCATTATCTCTAAAAAGTTCATGTCTAAAAATATTTTCTGGCTTCAAATAACCTGAAAAATTTGATAAGCCATAAAAAACAAAACAATGAAAAAAAAGCAATAGACATGTTATATTTTATTAAATTTAATAATAATTTTCTCATGTAACAAATATACTTTCATAAATGTGGTTCTGTGTGGATAAATTGATGAAGATTCATGGGTTGTCTCATATTTTCAACTAACATGAGTCATCAATGGAAATGGAGGTGAGAAAAGAAACATTTTTTTTGAAAAATACATTAAATGAGTGATTCCTACTTTTCAGGTTAATCTGATATATATACTTACAGAAAGCTAACAAGGAATATACAGAAATGTTGATATAAATAACTGTAAGAAAAAAAGTTTAATTATAAATTAGTGAACCTATGTTAGATTATAGATGATAGACATCTCCACTGAATCAAAATACGAAAGAATCACAGAGATCTTCACTGATTTTTCCAAGGAGCTATTTGTTCACCTGCAAATGTCTGATTCAAGCTGCAGTTATTTTATTGCTTGTCACAGTGTGTGTTTAACTGAACATGAGTTTTATTTCAGAATAAAAGATAATGTATTATAAAAACAACCTGACAAAATGTTCTGGTATCTGTAAGCTGAGAGAAAATCACAATGTTTTATCATAAATGACAACATACAAGAATAAGAATTAAATATTAAAAAAAAAATTAAACTGAAGAAAGAAGAGAAATAAGTTTGCATCAATAAAGATGGAGGATACATATAGAAAATGTATTTTAGTAAATGTTGTCAAGTAATCATTTAATAGATAATCTAAGATTTATGACTACATAAAACAAAGTCAAATATAAATTACTATATTAAAAGTTGAAAAAATAACTTCTCATTTAAACTAAAGAAAAAAAAAGCATTTTGTTGCCAGAATTAGAAAGATTTTGTCCAAAGAATGTTTTTTTTAAGTTGTTTTTTTTCATGTAAATCTTACATTGGCTTTCCTTAAATAATCTTTATCTCAATCTTTAGTTGTCAGCTTTATTTTCTGATATTCATTTTGATCTCTGTTTGATTCTTTGGTATTTTTTCACATTTTTTAACATCTTTATTTCATCTCAAAATTTCTGCAAAAAATTACTTCAACCCTAAGGCTACAATTTTCTTAACATGTTATCTTTTAAATGTGTATATTTCTCAAATCATCAAAATATTTCAGTAAATTTACTCATTCTAAAAACTAATGAGATTTTAGAATAAATAAATTTACTGAAACACATTTTCAGTTTCAATTCTTCCAATGGAAACATTTGGCAGTTCTTTCATTCTTTCTTTTACAATTTTTTTACTAAAATTATGAAATTTATTTCTTGCAATGCATTATTTGTACTTTAAAAAAATCAACTGTGAAGCATTTTTCACTTAAAGTCTACTCTATTTTTTTTAATTAAAACTTATCAGGTTATATCATAAACATGATATTATATTTATTATTTCCCCATTAATGGTGTTTTCAGTATAGTTGCATAGTTCTAGTGTATTTTTGTGTCATTTTTAGCATAACAAGATCTAAAGTTGAGTCAGCAATAAATAAGATCAATAGTTCTCTGAAGTTAATGATTTATACAAGTCTTTGATCACGTTTCCTTTTCCCTCGTTAATAATGATAAAATTAATTATGAGTTGTCTTCAGAGACTCACTAAAACAGAGGACTCTGCAACTGAGAGGGTTTTTTTTTATTTTTCATTGCAGATAGAGTATTTTACTCTAAATATATCTTCAAATCAAGACAATGTTCTTCTCATCTGTTAGTCATTTTAGTCATACTTTCTATTTACTAATTTTCTTTTTATAATTTTACTCACTGGACATAGTGAAGACAAAAGGGGCAGAGGGAGTCACTGAATAACCGAGGAGCTTGTATAAATGGATGGCAGAACAGGGAATGGTATGGATAGTAAAGCAACAAACATTGCTTAATGCTACAAGGAATAGGAAATCTCTCTTTCTTATTCACACACACACACACACACACACACACACACACACACACACACACACACACACACACACACACACACACACACTCTCTCTCACTCTCTCTCTCTCTCTTTCTCTCTTTTAATTTCACGCTCTCTCGCTCCTTCCATTTCACAAGCTTCAAAGAAACATGTTCCTCGCTAAGACCTGCAGGTTTCACATGCTCAAAGCCATTTTTAACCATTGATCTGAGAATCCTATGCATGGTGTACTTATATTTACACATATTTTCTTACCTACATGAATGATAGGGTTGCTCTGAAACCATGATGATAATGGTGACCTGACAGTCTTTTGAAGTTTAGTATTTTGTAAGTTTAATAAAAAGTCAGATGACACACTAAATACAATCAGATTGTGCAACAACCACACATATTCTGTAATTGTTGTAGTAATAGAAAAATGCAACTGCTGTTCTCTAGTTTACAGTTTTTTTGTTTTAACTTTTGATGCATAGCATGGAAAAAGAGGAGAAACAAGTCAAAATATTTTAAACAAGAATCTTTGAAAACAAAGGTGTTGATAAAAATTCATGTAACTTCAAACATTCATTTTATTTTATTCTAATGATCTTTTTCTGTTCGTTTGAAAAATGATTAAAGAAAATATTGATATAAAAAATTATGTCCAATTGATAGAACTGGTGATTTAAAAGAAAAAGTATATTTCAAGAATTCTTTACTCATTAAAACATCTCTTTATATGTAGAAATAACATTGGAAAATATTCTGAGGTAGACTACAAAGTGTTTAAACACTTTAATCACTTTAATTATTGGATTTCAATAAAACTTTCGGTACATCATTCATGAATGAATTTATTTATGATCAAGGGATTTTATTAGGGAATATTGAAAAATAACACCCAAAAATAAGAGCCCAAAGAAATGTTAAATTTCAATATGTCAACATTATACCCCATGCCAGAAAATTAAAACTTCATTAAAATTAATATTGTTATGTTTAGGATTTTTATTTAATTTTTTTTATTTTTTAAATAATATATACTATTGAATTTTAGGTTGTGAAAGAAAAAATATCTGAAAATTGTTTCTTAAAAAATTACTTTTGTTTAATTCATTTGCTCAATGTTCTTAATTTTTTTCTTTGGTAGACACTTGTAAAATGTACTTCAATAATTGTGAAATATAAAATTTGTCAATATGAAAGGACCATTTATTTTTAATGTACTGATGTTTTGAAGTTAAATATATGAAGAAATATTAATTTTAGCACTCTTTTGATTATTTCCCTTATTAATACATGCATTCATTTGCACATTGCCTGTAACGATGTGTGTGTTTGAGAATCCTAAGTGTTTCATTAATTTGAAAATTTCAAAGTTAAGGAAAAATGACCCTGAGGGTAAGTAAGCCATCAATAATTTAACAGAAATTCTATAAAGTTTTCTTTTTCTTTTTCAGGTTCTTTAAAAGTTGTTGAGTGTTTTTAATGTATTAACTAATGATAATGTTTTTTGTTTATTAATTTTTATGTGACAATTAAAATAATAAAGAGAGCATCATAGTGTGCCTTGAAATGCTCTGATACTGGTAGGTAGAAAAATATCTAAAATTGAGGGAGACATTTACCAATATACTCTTGGTGTCAGTTTAAACTAATACCTTTTCGTTTTTCATATATCTAGTTCTCTCAGGATTGCCTCACTGTATCAGTTAAATAAATTATTTAAATAAATCCATTGGGAAGATGCATCCTAGTTCTTCTCAGTATTATTTTTGGATTATATTAATATTCTTCCCAAATAAATTACATTTTTGTCATAACTCACAGATCTCTGTCACACCTTATCAAATGCTCATGCATAGTCTACAAAACATAGTTATATGTCCTTCTGTATTTGTATTGCTTACTCTAATAGCATTCTGATCATGAAGATCACATTTTTTTTTCTATACCTGGATACACAGGATTCAGTAGTAGATTTTGGCTGGTTATCAGTTGTCAATAGAAGATAAAACAATTACCGTAAATAAATGTATTTTCACTATTTTAAGTAAAAGTTAAGTCATATTTTTAAGTCATTGAATCATTGAATAGATCCAGAGTTGGGTTAAACAGAAATTGACGTATGGATAAAATCTGAGGAGTAATGAAATTAGAAACGTTTCTGATTATTGGTAAAGAATGCTTCATGGGGGGGGGAATAGTTGCTGGAATAATGGACAAGGTCTGTGTAGTAGCTAGAGATCCTGATGATTGATTTGTTAGGAGGTTTTTACATGGATGAGTCAGTTTTTAGACTTGGGACTTAGAGATATAACATGTACTGCATGAAATCTAGAGAGGTAGTATCACACAGAGCCTGGTGAAAACGTTGTAATCACAAGTAGTAGACTTCTTGATATTGGAATAAAGATTGGTTTTTATGTGAGTTTGTCATTCTTTGCCTCATTATTGTTTTCCTGCTCAAACATCAGCATTAGTAACCAATCAGAATTGAATGTTTAACTTCTCTCCTGTTTGAGTAACGTCATTTTTTGTTTGTTTGCTTTAAACTCTCTAAGAATGAAGAAAGTTTCTGTATTTCTCCATTTAATCTGCTGCTTTCTTTTTCCATCTCATTTCTCATTATGCTTTGTTGTGTTTATGCTACAACCCTTTGACTGTTTCATTTAGAAGCTAGAAGCAAAAATATGCATATGCAACAGCTGCCAAAATGGCATCTGGATTTATGATAGTGGCAGGATGGAGAAGGTGCTGTATTTTGACTTGTTGGTGTTGAAAATGTGGTGAGTGGCATATTCATAACAGAATTATCACTTTATTTTAGCTATATTAATTTCTCTTATCTAATTCCCAACTAACAAACATTAAATGTATTTGATTTACATATAATTTCTATATCGTTAAATAGCAGTTCAGTATAAATTGAAGAATCATCAGAATTTAATGCAAATCTAAAATGGCTGTTAGAGTTACCTAAATATATAAGAAAAACAGTTTGAACATATGACAATAACATAAATTAAATATGACATATAACAGAATAGAAAGGAAAAATGAAATGACCAATTGAAAAATCCAGCTTGAAATCTCTTATCCTATTTTGAACATGACAAGTTATGAGCAAAATGCCTCATTGGAATAGAAAAATGAAATTTGTTCTGATTTCTATTTTATTCAATATCTCTTGAGTATTTTCTGGTTCAAATTCTTGAATGCTAAAAAGAAATTGCAATTTTGTAATCGTATTTCTCAGTGTGTTGACAAAAAATTAAAGACTGCACATACAAGTTTATAAATTTGACAATAATGATTGCCAAAAATTTTGATTATACCTGGTATAACAGAAAGTAGTTTACTTGAAGTTTAGATAACTTTGGACAGAATCCTCACCTAATGCCAACAAATTCAAAATTTTTTTTTCTTCAGAAAAGACAATTTATTTTGCTATAACTTAGTTACAAATCATTTTCACTAACAAAGAATAAGTTATGATATTAACAGTTGGATTATATATTTTTGAGCAATTCATGCCATTAATTTATATTATTTGAGAGATTTGGGTGGGATTCAGAATTTGGTGATTTCAATAACCTTTTGCAAAATGACCTGTTTATCTATTTCAAAATTATTTCATATAGGCCATTAATTTTAACACTATCAATGTAATATCATAATTGTTTTAATATAATTAGTAATAGAATCTTGTTATTTTTTTTCCAGTTATTCATATTTTAAAGGAACAGAAAAGAAAAAGAAAATAGATGGCTCAATTTGTCCAGTGTCTATGGATTACTTGATCAGAGCCTCTGTTCATTCATTGTAAGTTTAAGTAGATATAATTCACATACCTCATTATTCAGAGCACTTAAAGTAAGACATTATTGATGTTTATTTTACCCATACCTGAAAGATTAAAGTCTAAATCAGTCTTGACAGATACCAAACTCTCTACCTTGAGGGTTGAATTTTGGCACTTTACCAACTGTTCTCATTCTTTACTTAGATGCAACATTAGAGTTACACTTTCAAATAAATTTACTCTTTAACATGTAACTCAGCTGTTAAAAATATGCAAAACTGGCTTGGTTATGTTAGTATCAGATTAGAAACATTTAGTTCAATATTTACATAAGAGAATTAAAATCTGTATCAGAGTTTAAATGGCATGATCAAGTAGTGTATATTGTAATAATATGGTTTTAGTTTGTAATGGCTAAGATTGAGAACTTTCAAGCTAAATGAATTCAATTTATGCATGTTTATTTTTAACATATATATATATATATATATATATATATATATATTTCATGACAACTGCTCTAATGAACTTTTTTTCCTGGTGCCCTGATTGCATGAATTTAAGCATGCTACTAGATTGGCATCTAGGTCTCACCCATTTACTGTTGTAATAACTAAATGCAACCAGCTCTTCTGCACCAACAGTTTCTTATCTTCTTGCCTGTGTAACTCCCTTGCGTTTACTTGCTTCCCTTATAAGTACAATTTTCACAAATTTAAATGCAACATTAATCGCCATCTTCAGCTCTTCTTGAATCCCATTCATCTTTTGTAGTTTCCTCAATCCTCTCTATACTCACTCTTTTCTTTCACTTTCACTCCCTGTAACCCTCTGCATACTAGTGGCATTTCTGCCTTGCTTGGAGTGAAATTATCTACATACAGAACAACATAACTCAAAAAAGAAGAGAAATATATATTCATATGATACTATGTAATGATAGTTTACTAAGCATAGCTTGTGTCACAAGGCTGAAAGTAAAGGGTACCCAGTGAAAATGGAACTCACTACTCAGTTGTAATTGATCTAGCAAGACAAACTTACTAACCAAAAAAGTTCCCAAATGTTTCTCTGTAATGTGTTTGATGCATCATGTGATTTGGTTGAAATTAAAAATTCTACAGGGTAAACAGGATGTTATTACAGACCTGTGGGTAAAGAAAGCAAAAAGAGAGAAAGTGCTTATGCCCTATTATTTGATGCAGCTTACTTCTCTGTCACCTAGTAGGTGTTAAGAGAAATTCTGTCACGTTAAGTGGGGTAATCCCAAAAGTTCTTTTTCTTTAATATGCAATGTTCCTTCAGGATTTAAGCAATCATGATTTTCTATAACTTCCAGTTTTTATTGTTCTAAATAACACTTGCACCTTTACTGCCCTTCAGTATAATTTTTTAAATCAATTTTGCACCAGGCAAGGCAGTAAAGTGATTGAGACACAACGGGTTACTGTGTGAGAAAGAATTAGAAACATTGATAAGGATCGAGAACAAAAGTAGAGTAATCAGGAGAACAGTAGATAGCAATTGACATTGCATTTAAATTTTTGCAGATTAAAGTTGGCCAGAAAACAGGGAACGGGAAGGGAGTTCCACAAGCGAGAAGTGCAAGAGAAGAAACTATTAGCATAGAATTTACAGTTATATCTAGCCAACTGAGCTGTAAATTGATGAGATATTAAATGCCAGGCTAGTACTGCGTTTAAATTCAAAGTCTAGGCATCATAGCAAAAAGCTCATCTGAACAATTGTCATGAAAGGGCAACCTTATGGCAGTGGGAAAGAGACTGAAGCCAAGATGCCAGAACAGGGCCAATAATATTGCTCATCCTTCTTTAGATTTTATCAAGGAGCTCTAGGTAAATAGCATGAACACTGGACCAAATGTGACAGCAATATTTTAAACATAGGTGAGTGGTAGATTTAATATTGTTTTTCCATCTTATGTCAGTTGAGAATGTTAGCTTGAGAAGATGCAACAAGTCACAGCAACAAGGAAGTTGCTGATGGTGGCCAGGTCTTTGTGGTCCTTGTTTTGTCATTCATTTACTCACTCCTTAAGTAGGTTAGTCATGACCGCCCCTGCTTCTCTTCAATATGCCATTTGGGTGTTATATTTTCAAAGTTTTGTTTTTTTTTCACTGTTTTTCCCAAACTTTTACCTGTCTCTTTCTGATTGTTAATAACTATTGCTTTGTAATTCTTATTGAACTTAAAATATTCTGTCTTTTTTTCCTTAGGAAGTTCAGCAACTTACTGCAAATTTTATTGAATTAGTAATTGATCTGTTAGACGATCTGACAATCAGGTGTAAACCATACTTATTCAAATATTTATTTTCTGTTGTCTGGTATTTATAATTAATCATGTACACTGTTGATGCAATTATTGTCTTTTGTATTTTGAGTTTACCTTTGTTATTTGTTAATCTTGCCTAATTTAACATATTCCACTTCAGTTGTCCATTTTTTTTATATTATCAATATTTGAATCTTTTAAAACATAAAAGTAGATTTTCTTTGTCATTTTACAGATGTATGAATAAACTGTAAAATTAAAAAAATCACAACTGTAAAAAAATTCAAACTAATTATATTCTTGACTAATATGCTGTAAATAGTGACAATCATTATTTGTAAAATAAAGAATTTTAAAAACTGATTCTGCCATCTAATCAAATGCCAGCTGTTGTATATTTAATATCCCTGTTTACTTAAGTCATTCAGTCATAGTTAATGCTTAACTGTAAATATAGAGTAAAGCTCAGCTAATCTTAGTGAGGTTGAAATAATAGACAGAGAACATCACTGGAAAATATGAAAACTTAAGGAATCAGTGCATATCCTCGGCCACAAAAACCTAAGCTAGTCAAGCATAGACATGAATACAATATGGGAACAAGTAATACAGAGCAGTAAAGAAAAACAATAACAAAACATTGTAATATAAGCTCAGATAAAAAAAATATTTACTGAGACATTAGGTTTATAAGTCTTAAAAATGAATTCACTGATGTCCCCAGGGGCACATGGCCCAGTAGATAAAAATGTTGGTTGAAATAATCCAGTATCATGACCCAAAAAGTTGTGAGTTCAATGCCTAAACAAAAAATTGAAGAGTTGAAACTGAGATATCCAGAAAAGGTATGGCATGTGGAACTAGAACAATATACCCAAGTGAACTAAATAAAAAATTTGGTTTGAAATTCCAATGTATATCTTCTGAAGAAGGCTGGAGTGTACATCTGAAAAATTGTGAATATGACAATAAAGACAAGGACAGCAGTCCGAACAATGTAAATAGTGTAAGTAATTACAATGCCTCATCTGAAAAATATAGACAGAGTAATCTTAAAGATGTTCTCTTTATATGTTCATTTAGATTCCAGTTAAAGGAACAGTCTTTCTTTTTTTGTTTTTTAGCAATGATGTTCATCCTGTACATCTGGGAGCTGCTGGAGGAAGTATTACAAAGTGAGAAGCACAGTTTATGCTGATATGTGGGGAAGATAATGGTTAACTTTACTCTTGAACAGGTTAAGATTGTTGTGATCAAGGAAGCATCCTCTTGGGAGTTGGTTCTATATAGCAGCAGTTTGTGAGCCCCTTAGATATGAAAAGTCTACAAAATAAGTAGCTAATGAAATATAGAAATGTAAGCATAAATAAATACATGATTTTCTTTCAAAATTTTACACACACACTCTGTTCAAATCTACTGAGTTTCTTGTATCATGATCATCAGATCACAAGAACTTGCTAGAAACTCAGTAATTTGAACTGAATTTCTTTTGTGTGGCATCATTGGTTAGGTTTACTGCTCAGTCGCATTTGATTTAGACATTGAGCACTTTGGATTATAGTGTAAGTTGGTGTCTGTTTTTTTTTTCATTTTGGTTTCTTTGTTTATTGGTTCTCAGTTTTTCTTATTTTCAAGTGTTTTTTTATTTGGTAGGTTTTGTGTTGGTAGAGTTGCATTTGCCTATTTTACCAATAATTTGGTTTGTTTTTCTTTATATACAGTAACAGTTTATATTTAATTCTTCTATGTGCCATGTCCTTTCAGGATGCAGGTGATCATGGTTCTCTACAACTTCCTATCCTTTGTAGCTGTAAGCAATGTTTTCTCCTTGTTCCCAGTTCATGTTTTATCATATTCTCATTAAGTATGTTACTTGTTATTTACTACTCTCTCTCCATACATCCTGTATGTGTCAAATTCTCCTAGCCTGCTTTCCTCATATATCCCCAAAATTTCAACTGTCTTTTATATAATTACTGTTACTATTTTAACATGAAAAGAAGCATTCAGTCAGTAACCACAAAAATTATTCCTTTCTTTTGGATATAAACTCAAAAATACAGTGTTACTGGTATTGATATAACAGTAAGGGACTAGAGTAAATCAACAAACTTTAACTTAAGTGAAGTGGGTGGAGGATACTCCACAATATTTTTTATAAGGTATTGTTATATATAGAAAATCTAGTCAGATGCAAAATATTTTCAGATAGAATCAGATGATGGGAGCTCATTAGAAATTGTGAATATATCATTTGAAATACTGGGAATAATAATAATAATAATACTAAAATAGTGTCTGAAGGAAAGTTTTCCATTGGGAAAATCTATTTGCTACTATATGACAGTAGCAAGCTAATAGGGAATATTTTTGATTGCATCTGCATTCCAGAAATTGGTGGAAATTTGCCATGATGATACACACATTGCTCAGTAAATCAGTCAAACTAGCTGAAGACAGATCAGGTTACTATCTTTATTCCATTAGACATTTGATGGCAAAGCAAATGTATTGATGCAGGAAGATGTCAGAGTGGGTAGGAACTTGGCTCTTGTATAGCAAACAAGGTTGATTGGGGGAAATGCCAGGAGTCGTTTATGCATGAACATTGGGGTGTGTATAAGTGTCCCCTAAGCTAATATTGTTGTTGGCTTGATAGTAATGAAATAGATATGAGGAAATTTACAAATGAGGGACCTTTATCTGGAAGAACTATGTTGGCTGGGAACTAAAATGCTGTCTTAGACATTAGAATCATTTATAGTTGGAAACGAGAAAAACTAGTTATGTAAAATGCTAATGATTTGAAAGCTTCCTGAATATTTCCTGATTTTTGTAAAGGCCTTCTTATAATGGTCCATAAACCTACATATCAATTTTCAAACATCCTTATATATATATATGTGTGTATGTCTGTGTGTGTGCCTATGTGTATACAAACATTATTACTTAAACATTATTTTTAGGGGATACTCATATTTGAGTAGATGCCCTGTTTATTTATTAAACAGTATATTCATTTATTTTTGTCTACCACCCTGAATATTTGAGAAATCTTATTAAAGAAAAAAATATGTGCTCTTTGTCAGGATTTGATCCTGCATCCCCTTTGACAAGAGAAATCACTTTGGATCTAATAACAGTTTTTCCTAACAATTGAAATATTTTTCTTTAATAAGATTTTTTGATAATTCAGGCAGGTAGATGAAAAATAAATAAACAGAGCATTTACTCAAATATGAGTATTGACTAAAAATAATGTTTAAGTAATAAAATCTCAGACTAATAAATAAAAACCTATCACTAGAAATTTCTTATATATATACAAAGTGTGTATTCAAGTCAACATCCAGAGGTGACAGTCTGTTTCATGACCTGATGATTGCATTTAACTTGAGACAGACTGTCACCTCTGAGTGTTGACTTCAATGTTCACTTCTGTATTTACATACACTCTATCTCTGATAATGAGCACTGTAACCCATAAATATAGCATATGTTGAAACTATATTTTATCATATATATATATATATATATATATATATATATATATATATATATTTTTTATTTATTTATTTTACATAAATTGGTCCAGAGTTAGGTTGTCTACCAACTCCAGTAATAAGAATATTTTTGACAAGCATAAAGGCAAATATGTAGATGCCCTAGAACAAAGTAACCATAACATCAAACTTGAGTTCTTGGACAATAACAATAATGATGTCAAAAGCCTAAACAGGGCAAACACAATATCATATAGTTTAACCCACCCTTCAGCAACAATGTTAAAACTAATATTGGAAGAATTTTTCTGAATTTAATTCATAAGCACTTCAATCATTCCCCAATGCTAAAAAAGATTTTCAATAGAAATGTCAGTTAGCTACAGTTGTGCTAAAAACATTGACCAATATATATCACAGCACAACAATGTTATTTTAAACAAACACCTACAAAACAAAAACAGCCCCACAACTAAAGAATGCAACTGCTGAAAAAACAAACCCTACCCATTAAGCATTAGTTTATAAAGCTAACATCAAATATGATGACGAGGTCAAGTTTTATGCGGGTTCTATTGAAAACCATTGGAAATTGTGCTTCTACCATCACCAAATGACATTAGGCAATATCAAATATAGTAACAGCACAGCGCTCTCTAAATTTTTCTAAAAATAAAAAGTGAGAATAGAAACCCAACTATCATCTGGGACTAAGTAACAAAAGCTAAACCCTTTAACTAGAAAGCTGATAAATGTAGCTTATGTCATTCTGAGATGTTAATGATTCTAAAAAATATGAGCAATCCCACTCTGTTAAACAAAAGAAGTGACTTAATGAGCACACAGAAGTAAATTCTGCTTACACAGAAGTAAATTTGTACTCAAGCAAGTTGACCCAGATTAATATAGTTTTACCAGTTTTGAATATTATTATTATTATATTATTATCTTTTAGTTTTATTTTCACTGTTTTTACTATATAACCATTATTATTATTTTTGTTTTTATTCTATTTTTTGTTTTACTATTATCCATATTATTTTTATTACTATTATTTTTATCCTATTAATTTTACTTTTATCATTTTACCACTGCAAAGCTTTTATCTTTATTATTTTTATCACTATTTTTTAAGTAAAGAAAAGAGTTATCCCTCTTGATCTTCAAACATATTTTAAAGAAAATTAGAATTAGAATTTTTAATTCTTATTTTCAATCTTAAATGTAAGTTTGAGCCTAAATTCAAATTCAAGATTAGATTATAGTGCAATTAAATATTTAACAACAGTATTAATTCATTCAAGCAAGAACATATCTCATGAGACCAAGAAATATTAAGCAAACAGTGCAAATTCAAATCAATGCCTGATGATTACATAAAGAATGAAACTCCAAGTTGTACTGTCAGCCTGGGGTATTATGTATATTTATTAATATATATATATATATATATATATATATATATATATATATATATATATGACTAAAGATCAATAAAAGTTCTTTATTAAGGATATTTTATTTATATTTTTCTATATGTCAAACCAGTTACATATTTAAATATAAATTATTCAATGTCTGAGTACTTTTGGCTTTCATGAGCCATTATCAAGGAGTTTTGTTTTTTTTGTGCTTTGCTGGTTTCATCATTTTTCAAATATTGTGTCTTCATGTGACAGTTTATCATGTTGTCCCTATATTATTTTTTATTTATAATTAATGCTTGTTCCTTCAGTTTTATAACATATTGTTGATGTTGGGTTGATTGTCATTTACACTTAATGCTTCCAGTATTTGTAGGCATTTTTTACAATTATATATTTATTTACATTTACATGTATTTAATACTAATCAAGTTATTAGTAATATTTTTTATTTTGTGGGTGTGTTTATACAAGTTATACAAGTGGGTACCTTACTATGGAAATGGTTTTACTGGTCATTGCTACTGAAGTGAGGACTTAACTTGTTAGGTGCCCCACCATTATATGTGTCAGGCTAAGTAAGCCTAAGTATCTATGCCAACCATTGTTTTCTCATACAGTTTGTGATTACTCTTTTTTTTTAACAGGTGAGCAGCTTTTCCCAATATTTGTTCACAAATATCTCCAGTTCTTTTGAGTGTATACAAAAATAGATTTTTATAAAAATTTGTTATCAATCTTTCATAGTAATAGCACAACAATTTTGATGGTATAATTAACATTTATACATATTTTATTTTTTCTTCAAGTGTCAATTTTCCAACATAAAATTTTGTTCATACATACTAACTAATAATTGCTGCATTTAAATTACTGTTCCAGACTATCAGAGCAAGATGTACTTATGATCCAGGGTTGCTAAGATTCAGCCTGTATTATATTACATTGGTCTACTGTCTAATATATTGGTATGATGATTGTTTCATTAGTAAAGTTTATTACTGAATATTTGAAGTTTAATTCCAGTAATGTTTTTTTTAATAATTCAGAAAAAGCAAAACAATTTTTTTAAAGTCTTATCCATTTATGTAAATATAATTGGTGCAAAAATGAATTTCTCAGAACTTCAAAAACAATATTCTTTAAGAAAAAATATTCCTCTTCAATTTTTTTCCCTTGTTTTCTGCTAAACATTTTTACTGAAATTTTTTGTATTTTTTTAGTTTTCTTATTTGTGATAATTTTCTAATCTTAATATTGGTTTGGCCTTAGGTCTTATTTATTCTGATGAAATATCATAGCTTTTTTTATTTTATTTTTCAGTATTTCATCAGAAGTAGGATAATGTGATGTAGAGGGATTTATAGATTCTCTTATAAAGAGAAAGCATTTCATGAAAATGTTATTAATGCTGTAGAAATTAAATATAAACAATAAATCAATCCATGGCTAATGAAGTAATTTCTGATAAGAGAATATCTTAAAAATGTAGAAAACATTATGCACACATTAGATAGAAATGCTCAAATGTATTAACATATAAATTAGAAATTCTTTGGTAGCTATAATGACAAAAATGCACTTCAAATGACCATAAAAATAAAACCTTTTATCATTTTGCTACAAGTCCTGGAATAACCATAGCACCAGTCAGTCTTGTTATTTAACCTGTGGGGATTACCTTCTCCTTGTGTGCCAAGATACCCACTAGGTGGTACTGCCCAGGACATTAGTTCTTTTTTACTCTTTTTAATATAGGATGTGGTAGGTATAGTACAAGCCTCTGTGGAAATGTCTTTCCTCAGGTGGCTTACCATTTTTTAAATTTCAGTCAGGAGCATGGTTCCACAAACAAACTCAGTTTTTTCATCCATTTTTTTACTCTTTTTTTTAGATAAACATCTTTTCCCAGTATCACTCTTTTCACAAATATCTCCATCTCTTTTGAGTGTGTACAAAGTTTTTTTTTAAGACAGCAAAGCCTGTTTTCTTCCTTTTTCAGTTATTTGTGTAGATAAAAGTACATTTTCTTTTTTTTTTTGTGGTGTTATTCTATATAAAAATTCTTCTACATGTTGAAATTTATTTTTCATGTTGAATTCAATTTCTTTGAAAGTTCTCAACCAAAACATTCTGATACAAACATATAAGCACGCAAACTCAAAGCTGGGTAGAGAAGAGACTGATTCATACTTTCCCAACAATATTTGTGCAAAGTGAATGCAATGAACTGGAATTGAACTTGGCTTGCCACTTTCTCTTTCTAAGTTGCTGTTATACTATCTGCATAACTAAAACCTTCTATTTTGGAATAAAACTAAACTTTTTAGTTCTTGAATCCTTTAAAGGCTATTCTTTGAGACACTGATAAGCAAAATAACATTTATTTTGAACTGTAGGAAAATAAGTCTCACAGACTTTGCTTATGGTGAAGAAAAATAAAAATTGTAAGTTATTTCTAATAATTTGTATTACTTCTTGTAATATAATTTGGGGATGCAATACTCAGATTTCAATTTAATTGGTTGTAAGATGGAGTGTAAGAGAGATCAAGCACTAGATGAAGTTACCTTATTTGAAATAAATCTAACCAGTTTTAACTGAATGAAAAACAGGGGAAGGAAGACTTGTGATTGAATACTATGATGAATATTTGCATGTCATTTTATATTTCTCTGCTTCAAATGAGAAATCAGAGAGCTTAGCTTGAATTGCATACAGATTCAATGCATTCACTTAGATTCATACCTTTCCCAAGGGTATTTGCATCTATCTCCACTCCCTAGCTATGAATTAAATAGTAGGACATGTATCTGGAAAAATCATTTTTTTTTTACAAAAAATTGTTAATGCAAAGGAAAAATCATTGCTATAATCCAAAATATGTTTTGGATTTAAATAACTCATAAAGGGTTAAGTCATAAAAAAACAGTCAATCAATCTGTATGTATTCTCTAGTGGGTGATATACACATAGCCATGTGATTCTGCAATGTCTGGTTTTCCTTTAATGACATATTAGAGTGTATGAGAAGCATATGCTTTTATTACACCAGCAATGACCCTCTTTGGTTGAATCATATTGCTGAATGTATTACATTTCTTTTATATGCATTTATAATAACCAGTATTTTAATATGAATATTGCGATAAAATTCTGCAAGTCCACTAGCTGGGCAGCAAAACTCTAAAGTGCTTTACTTTGATTAGATGCATGTGTGTTGGAAATGTATAAATTCAGGAAAAAATGATTCATAACAATGTATTTTGAACAAGGTTCCAGACTTATATGAAATTAAAATTACTGTTAATTATATTGCTATATAGAACTGACATTTTAAGAGTGAATTGATATATTGTATATACTTGTGTATCATGCGACTTTTGAAGGCCTAATTTTGAAGCCAATTTTAAGGAGGTTGCATCATGCATGAGATGTAAAATTAGCATATGTACTGCTGGCCCTGGATACACCACTGACCAAACTAGATACTGTAGTTAAATTAGTTTCAAAATTAGGTCTTCGAAGGTTGCATGATACACAAGTATGTAAGTTCATCAACAAGTCCTAATGATTAAAAGGCATTTATTTTTCATAGCAAATATTTATTTTTCAATAAGATCCTTTGTCAATACATTCAACTTTGTTTCTTTATAGATCACTTTGGTCATACATTATACTGTGAAAATTTCAGATCAAAATTCAGCTAGTAACTGTTTCTGTTTACTTAATGATCCATCTTTGTATAGGCACTAAACAAAGTATCTATATTGAATTAGTGAGGAATAGATGTAGCATATTTTGGAAGCATAATTTTCTAACATTTTGTAATTTTTTTTTTACTGATGTTCAACCCTATATAACGCCCAAGAGCCACTCACTGAAGGAGGTTATTGTATGAGAAGTAAAAGGTGCAGTTTATGAGGATATGTGAGAAAGATAACAATTAACCTTATACTTGAAGAGGCTAAGACTGTAGTAGTTTGGAAAGCATACTCTTGGGAGTCTGTTCCACAAAGTAGAAGTTTGTGAGAAGATGTTTGAGTAGAATTTCCTTCATACAAAGGGAATGAGAGTAATTTGCTTTAGTGTATGTGGTGTAGTGGTTCTTATCTGTGAGAGTTAGAGTTGGTAGAACTAAGGAATGTAACTTGTCAGTAGATTTTCCCTGTAAATAGAGAAAGGGTGGTGAAAGGCTTGCTATGTTTCATCTGAGAAAAAAATTACAGGGTGGAAAATAATTTATCATGCACAAAGCAATGTAGAGACTTTTGATCTCTATCAAGTTTGGAAAGTGAAGTGAAAGCTCCAGCCCGGATAATTTTAGTTTGGCTCTTGTAAATAGCATATATATATATATATATATATATATAAAACACAATTGACAAGGACAAGATACAAGCTATGGTCATCTTTAAACTAGATCCCTTCAAAGCATGTGAACTTGATGGCATCTTTGCAATAGTCCTTAAGAAATGTGCTCCCAAAATAGCTCCTGTTTTTTTTCTAAATTGTACAATAAGTATCACGCTGTTTCTAGAATTCTTGCTTGTTGGAAATCCTTCTCTGTCATTCTGATCCCTCAATTGGTCTGTTAGCCTTTTACTTCTTTTTTTTTTTTAGATGCTCTAATCAACTTTGAATTAGTTAAGCATCTTGCCTCAAAGTGTCTCCTTTCAGATAAGAAATATGGCTTTTGCTTTTCTAGGTGAACTGCTGATTATTGCTGCAAAAATCTATCAAGATTTAGATAAGAATGGGGAAGTGTGGGCTTTGGATATCTCTATGGCATTAGATAGGGTTTGGCATAGTGCTCTTCTTCATGAAATGTTATATTTCTGGATGAATTTTGGAAGTGATTTAGTCTTACTGAGTTTCAAAATGAAAGCTGTATTGAGTGGCCACTCTTTTAGATCTTTTTGCATTAATGCAAACACCCCTGCCAGGACTCTATCCTTGGACCTATATTGTTCCTAATTTTCAGCAATGACCTACCTGAAGTTATCTGTTCTCAACTTGGTATCTATGTTGGTGACACAATCTTTTATTTCTGTCTTAATAGTAAGTCTAAGCAGTTCAATAATGTCAAATTGATAGCTGATCTCAAAAACAATATACTTTCTGTTGTTAAGTGGGGCAAGGAATAGCTTGTTAATTTTGACATCTCCAAAATGAAGCTGCTCTCTTTTAATCTTTTAACCCTTTTTAACTTCCATTAGAGTGATTCATTGCACCTTCTTGGACTAACATTTTCCACTGACATGAAGTGGAAAAATTATATTGAATCAGTTGCTAGGTCTGCTGCTAGGAAAGTTGGTTCCCTGGGTTGTTCTAGACAATTTTTCTCACTAGAATCTATCTTACATATTCATAATTTGGTCAAGCTTCAAATATTTTTGTCACATATGGTCTGGTGCTTCTGCTTTAGAGATTCTTGATAAAATCCAAAGACTCTGCAATTTTATTGGTTCTAACCTGGCATATAACCATCAGTCACTGTCCTACCACCATAATGTTGCTTCTCTGTGCCTTTTCTACAAATACTTTCATTGTAATTGTTCTGGTGAACTTTGCTCTATAGTAACTAAATTGTACTAGATTAACACACTGTACAAGATTGGTGGCAAGATCATCATTTTACAGTTGAAATGGTTAGATGTGAACATAAGTTCTATGCTAACAGTTTCTTCTGTTGCACCTCTTGCTTGTGGCACTCTCTTCTGGCTTCTTGCTTCCCAATTAATTTTGATCTTCAAAAATTTAATTGCAATGTCAATCATTATCTACCATCTTAATTCTTTTTTTTTTTTAATGTTCTCTTTCCTTAAGTGTTCTTTTCTTATATTCTATAATACTCAGTAACCTCTTGCATCTTAGCGGCTTTATTGCTTTGCTTGGGGTGAAATTATTAAAAAACAACAACAACAAAATAAAACATATTTCATTTGAGTTCTGTAGTGAGATTAAGTCCCAATAGGCATTCAAGGCAGATGGTCTCCTTAAGAGAACACTCATTCATTATGATAGCTGAAAATTCAGGGTTTGCTCAGTGATGATTGAACTTTACTAGTCATGTTTTTGAGCTATTGAATGTGACCTGCCCTTTTTCACCCATTGAACTGTTAGAGCTTGGTCAGAATAGAGATCAGCTCTCAGGCTCTGGTCGTCTCGATTTCTGGTGGTGCATCCATATACATTGTATCATCCACATAAATATTCACTAAAGACTGGAGTATACTCTTATGCAGATCATTAATATAAATCAGAATGAGTGAAGGACCAAGAAACAAACCTTACTTAAAAGGAATTTAATGTAATATTAACTGATGTTAACAAGCATCACCAATCTAGCACTTAAGGCTGAAATCAACATTTACTTGTTAGATATTTTGTCACTGTTTTTCTTTAAGAAATATCAATTTGTGTAAATATAATGTTCTGGGCATAACTATTAAATCTGATCAAAAAAAACATTTTTTTAAAGGTTTAACCTGACCTCCGGCATTAGTGGTTGTATATGAATTTCATTGGTACAAATATAGAAATTTATGCCTTTCTCATGGATGTTTAAATAAGCTAATTTTTGAAGTTGGTTTTCAACTTCATGATATCATTGTCAATTCTTTTGACAAACACTGATCCTTATCCTTTACTTCAATTTATTTGATAAGAAAAGTTGATGACACTTTTAAAAAACAAATTAAAGAAATAGAAAATATTGAAAGGATTGACATTTAGTGAATACACATGAAAAATAGTGAAAAGAAGAAGAGAAAGTGTAAAGATCAATAGAAATGGAAAGCATTTGAGCACTCAGATATTTTTCCATTAATCGATTCATTGTTATGACAGAAAATATTGGATGGATAAAAAGAAATGATATTTGATAAATTGAAAAAGTAGAAAAGTAATGAATATGCTAATATATATCTGCACACATTATATATATATATATATATATATATATATATATATATATATAAATTGTAGGCATCTGTTTATCACTTGATAATGGTAGTACCCTGTTTGGTCATAAATCAGTACTTTGGTGGTAAGACTGGTGGGACATCTCCAGGGTACAGGCCTGGACAATGGTATATGTCCCCACCACCTGGCAGTACTGACAAGATCCGAAGGGGTACAGAGCATTACATTTCAAGTTGACATGGCTGCAAGAGTTGCTGAAAGTTTGACAGCCAACTGTCCTCAGAGTTCCACTCTGGATTTTCTGTACATTTCCATAGCTTTTTCAGTGTTTGGATATTGCTGCAATGTGGATGTTTAAAATCAAGGTGTTCCTTCTACTAGATGGACAACCTTCTCAGGCTTATTAGCTCCATCTACCTGAAGTAAATGGCTATTAGGCATCAGTAGTCCACATTTACCTCTTTGGCTTGGAGCTGGACTTAGTTGTCAGAGGCTATTTGAAATGTATGCCATGGGTGAATTTTATAGATAGTGGAAGTTTCTCCCTGCTACCACCCCTAATACTAATATGATTAAAATTTTCTATATTTATGAATCTATCTCCTCGCCCTAGCTATGTGCTAAATAGGACATGTATCTGGAAAAATCATTGTTTTTCTCAAAAAATTATTAATGCAAAAGAAGAATCACTGCTACAATCCAAATTATGTTTTGGCTTTAAATAATCCACAAAGGGTTAAGTTATAAAAAACAATCAATCCATATGCATTCTCTAGCTTGTGATATATTCTTAGTCATGTGATTCTGCAGTGTCTGGTTTTCCTTTAATGACATCTTATTAGTGTGTATGAGAGGCAAATGCTTTTATAACACCAGCTATGACCCTTTTTGGTTGAGTCATATTGCTGAATATATTACACTTCTTTTAATAATCAGTATTTCAACTATACACTTGTAATAAAATTCTGTTAGTTTACTAGCTGGGCAGTAAAAATCTGAAGGGCTCTACTTTGTCAGAGACTATTTGAAATGCACAAGATAGGAGCATTTTATAGACAGTGGGAACTTGTACCCACTACCACCCCTAATACTAATATGATAAGAATTTGGTATATTTATAGGTGAGGAGTGCACTTACTACTGGGGGTAAAACACATATAGATATAAACAGTGTAGACACAGAAATCAACACTGCATGGTAATTGTCAATTTCACATCTTATGCAATCATCTGTGTGGTATTTCTCTTTTTGTGTGACATATATGCCGGGTGTGACAGCAAAATTGTCCAAATCATGTAACAGCATAGTTATCCACCCCACAAAAATATTTAATATCTAAAAAAACTACTAAACTAATTGAGTTTCTGTTATCCAGGTTTTCAGATGAGACATTTAGCCATCTTGGCACCATTTGTCATAAGAATCTCTAAAAAACCCTTTGAATTATTCAGTTAGAAAAAGAACAGGTTAAAATCATTTTGTGTCAGCCCCACTGTCTTTCCAACTGAGCAATGGTGAGAGGAAAAATATCATTCAGGCCTTTATAAAAATACTGAACATTCATACTCTGGTTTCCATCTTCAAAGTCCATTCAAGAACCATGAAGAGAACAGTGAATAAGTTTAAAAAAGAGGGAACAGTAGAGAGGAAAACTGGATCAGGAGTTCACAACAAGAAGTGGAAGCATCATTTCAATTTAGATCTAAAGAGATCAATCAGAAAAGATCCAACTCAATCCATAAGACATTTGGCATGTGAGAGAGGAGTTTCAGCTATTTCAGTCCAAAGAGCAATGAAAAAAGACTTGAAAATGAAACTCCTGAGGCACCTTGTTACTCCAGGACAGAAGGTTAGAAAGGTATTAAGAGACAGAAAAATTTCATAGGAAACAAATGAGTGTTGAACTGCTGTGTTATATCAATCCTCCTCTATGGCAGTGAATGCTGGGTAATCATCTCATAAAATTTTTTTGTACCAGAACAACAAAATGTATCCAGAATAATTATCTGATTCTATTAAAAGCATGTAGAATTTGTAGCCCTCAAAAATTACAGGAGACAAAATACATTGAAAATATATTTAAGCTCCTCCAATATCCTAATATATTTTCATATTTAATGTAAAACAAAAAGCTCATCAAATTTATAGAGAATGGGCAATACAAATAAACTTAATAAAACTAGACACATTATAGTACCTACCAATTCTATCACAACTACAATGAAATATAATTTATTTAAACTTAAAATAAAATTTGTCATGACTACTAAAATAATAAGAGACTTAATACAAATCAAAATAATAATATCCTAAAACCTGAAGCAGGAATTTACATTATAGTCTGTAATATAAATGCCACAAAAATATATTGGTGAGAGTTCAAGGAACTTTATATGTACACAAGAGATCTTTTACAAAGCATACAGTGAGTGCATTAGTTAAGCATTGCAATGAATCTAACAATAATTTCAACTTAAAAATGTTTTAATTAGAATGGGAAAGTAATTTACTAAGGCAAAAATATATAGAAATTGAACTGATTTCTGGGTTTTCCACAGTAAATTTGCATCCAGCTTATTGCAACATTTTACCTTAACAAACTTTTCGTTGTTGCAGTGTAGAATATTTAAAGTGTTGAGAAATCATCTGAGCATTTGCATCTAGACAAGTTGAACTGCAGGAAAAGAAGAAATTAGTGTACCTTTAACATTTCCTCTCAGAACATAACTATAACAAATGTTTTTATTTTTCCACCTCTCTACAATTTCTCAATCAAAACATTATTTTAGTCTGATGAAGTTCTTTTTGAAGGATGAAATGTTACAAGAAATTTATTTTTCCATTTTGTCACACACACACACAATTTTTGGGTGATAATTCCATAGATAATGATTGATTTAACTAACATTACTACATTAAACATATATATAATGAATTTATAGTCATATACATAAAATGAATAGATTTTATGTAGCGAGTAGATGAAAAGGTATTGAACTGATAGATATAGCATAATTTTGTGAATAATGAATTAGAGAAGGAATTATACTTTTTAAATGGTCTGCTTGTTCAGTATATGAGTACATAGTCTGTAAAGAATATACAGTGTATCACAAAAGTGAGTACACCCCTCACATTTCTTCAAATATTTAAGTATATCTCTTCAAATTTATTTAAGTATATCTCTTCAAATATTTAAGTATATCTCTTCACTGACAAAATGACACTTTGACACAATGAAAATTAGCCTGTCTGCAGCATATATAACAAAGTTAATTTATTTTTCCCTCAAAATAACTCAAAATATAGCCATTAAAAGCTAAATCCCTGGCAACAAAAGTGAGTACACCCCTTAGGAAAAGTTGTCGAAATTAACATACAACATGTCAACTGTCAATATTTTGTGTAGCTACCATCATTATCCAAAACTGCCTTTACTTTCCTGAGCATGGAGTTTACCAGAGCTTCACAGGTAGTCACTGGAATGCTCTTCCACTCCTCAATGACGACGTCGTGGAGCTGGCGGATATTTGAGACTCTGCGCACCTCCACCTTCTGCTTGAGGATGTCCCAAAGATGTTCTATTGGGTTTAAGTCTGGAGACATGCTTGGCCAGTGCATCACCTTTACCCTCAGCCTCTTCAGTAAAGCAGTGGTTGTCTTGGATGTGTGTTTGTGGTCATTGTCATGCTGGAACACTGCTCTGTGACCCAGTTTCTGGAGGGAGGGGATTATGCTCTGCTGTAGTATTTCACAGTACATGTTGGAGTTCATGTTTCCCTCAATGAAATGTAACTCTCCAATACCTGCAGTACTCATGCAGCCCCAGACCATGACATTCCCACTACCATGCTTGACTGTAGGCATGACACACTTAACTTTGTACTACTGACCTGGTCGCCGCCACACATGCTTAAGGCCATCAGAACCAAACAAATTAAATTTCGTCTCATCAGACCATAGGACATGGTTCCAGTAATCTATGGGCTTTGTTGACATGTCTTCAGCAAACTGTTTCCGGGCTTTCTTGTGTATTGCCTTCAGAAGAGGCTTCCTCCTGGGGTGACAGCCATGCACACCAATTTGATGTAGTGCGCGGCGTATGGTCTGAACACTAACAGGCTGAATCCCAATCTCTTTAATCTCTGCAGCAATGCTAACAGCACTCCTACGCCGATCTTTCAAAGAAAGCATTTGGATGTGACGCTCAGCACGTGCACTCAGCTTCTTTGGACGACCTACCCGAGGCCTGTTCTGAGTGGACCCTGCTCTTTTAAAATGCTGGATGATCTTAGCCACTGTGCTGCAGCTCAGATTCAGCATTAGCAGTACTCAATTTAGACATTTAGGGGTGTAGTTTCTTAAGGGTGTACTCACTTTTTAGGGGTGTAGTTTCTTAGGGGTGTACTCACTTTTGTTGCCAGGGATTTAGCTTTTAATGGCTATATTTTGAGTTATTTTGAGGGAAAAATAAATTAACTCTGTTATATATGCTGCAGACAGGCTAATTTTCATTGTGTCATTTTGTCAGTGTTGTCCCATGAAGAGATATACTTAAATATTTGAAGAAATGTGAGGGGTGTACTCACTTTTGTGATACACTGTACATGAACAAAATTAACTTCTGATATTTTTATATTCCTATTCTGGTTGGATGGGAGAACAGATGAAAACAACAAAGTATCATCAGTGAGGCAGAAAGAAGAGATGATAAAATTCATTGTATTGTTGATATAGAGGATCAAGGTAGAATTGTCTTTTTGTAAATGAGGGAAGCATCATGGGTAAAGAGTCAGTAGGAGCCTAGAGTTGATGCATGTGTCAGGTTGGTTAACTGAGATCATTGGTGGTGATGTTGATGACAAAGGGAATGGGAATCATAAGTAGTGTTCTTAAAAGCAGAAAGTGTGGATCATGACATAGCATATTTTGTCATGCCATTGCTTTAGTTGCAACATTCATAATTGGATCCTTTTATACTATATTATATTATATATATTTTGGGGATTTGATTTGTGAGCTGGATGTGATTCCTTACACCAGAAATACTAAAAACTTGTACTTAATGGAATTGGAACAACATATATTTAGATGGTATATAAAGAAAAATCTTAAGTCCAGCATAATTTGAAAGCTTTCTTTAACTTAAGTCATAAAGACTTCATATCTAGTGTTCAATGACATTGGCTTAAGGTCAGTTTTCTGCATTGTTTAATATTACTGAGATACTAAAATCAAACACATAGAACAATTTAAATATTGGGGAACTGTTTTAAAAGAGGATGGAAAGTTCAATATCAAAATCTGAAGATGCATTGTCATAATGAAAGACACCTTCCAAATGTGAAGCAAAGTATTAAGAAACAGAAAAATTTCATTAGAAACTAAGAAAAGAGGACTGAACTTTTGCATAATATCAGTCCACCTATATGGCAGTGGATGCTAGACAATCTCCTTGCAGATGAAGAAACTTGAGAAATGTGGTTCCATAGGGGGATGCTGATAATACCATGAACTGAACATATAAGCAATGAAAATGGAAACAAAAAGACACTTATACTTTGCATCAAAAAGTGATAGTTGAAATTTCAAGGGCAATAATGAAGAAATAGGGCTTGGAAAATCCACAGGAGAGATTGAAGGCAAGAGGGGTAGAAGAAAACCACACATAAGTTACCTAGCATGCTGGAGTAAATGGATGGCAAACAGGGTTTAGGAGAGATAGTAGAAAGATAAAATTTATTAAGATCTATGAATGACAGGAAATGGAGAAACATAATTGCCAATGTCCTGAAGGAACATGGCACAGAAGAAGAAGAAGAATTTATGTTGAGCAATTAATATCAGTTTAGAAGTATAAAAGTTCTTCTGCATTCTGAACATGCTGTGTGCAATTGATTTAAGAAAAACTAGAGAAGTAAAATTGAAAATATTCTAGTTGTAAAATAGATTTTCCTGCAGTGTTGCAAACTCAGAAAAACTATTTTGATCTATCAATATCACTCATATTTTGGATAGTATTTTATTGGTTTAAGCATTAAACTATAGTAGTTAGTATAATTTAAGTCATTTGATTATAACAGCTTTTTAATAATGGATAACCATACATTAAAAAAGAGCAATGTTTTTTTCCTTTTTTATTAAAGGAAAAAAATGAGTTTTTTTAATGATATTTAAATTTGAATTTGTTACTCTTATAATGCTGACATGATTTTGCATATTTTGAAATTGTGTATTTTAATATTATGGTGAATCTGTACTATATAGATAACTAAATTCCAATTATTAATAACAAAAAAGCAAATTTATTTTTGTTTATTAAAGAAGAGAAAGTTAGAGATAAATAAAATAATGAATACAGACAACATTGTCAAACCATAGTTATTCTGAAAAAGCATAAATTAATATATTATACAGTGTATGTGCGTGTATATATATATATATATATATATATATATATATATATATATATATATATATAAAAAAGATGAATGTAAAATTTTGTTATGATTTTCTGATGGACTTTTATAAAATCCATTGAAGAACAAAATGATTGTTAAAGAAAAATTTTCCATTTGTCTTTTCACATATATATTTTATTTATGTCTGGATTTTATATGTATATATGTACACACACCCATATATATAGGATGCAAAAGTAGATATACAGTAAGTATTATTCCAGTATTTAATAGTGGTTCTAGAATTCATTTAATTCATTAAACTCATTTTTAATATTTATATTTTCATAATTTTTATTATAATACATTTATTATAATTTTTATTTTTTTAATAAATAATAAATGATTTGCAGGCAAAGTGATTATTTAACAATGGCTGGTAATTCAATGGCTGAGTCAAATAATCAATCTGGGATTTGAACCCATGTATCAAAGTAGGCAGTCAAGACGATATTTAATGTACAAGAACAAGTCAATAACCCAATGCAAGCTTTCATCATGAACCTTCCTGTCAAGCCCTGATTTCTCACAGCAGATGGTATCAGCTGAAGTGTATGTGTCATAGAGTGGCAACCCATGGACCATCTCAAACAATTCACAGCCAAGGCTTTCATGCTCAAAGACTTTTCTTCTTGCATCTACAGAACCAATTGAAGAAGAGCAGTCCATGAAAAATACATCCTTCAAAAACACTAAGAAAACAAATAGAAGAAATGAAGAGAGCCTAAAGAAAATCCAGAGCTCTCCATCCCCTAAACCTTCCTAACTTAACATGTAGTGGCTGTGGATATTTCTTCAGATCCAATATAGGACTCATTTCACACAGAAGGAAATGATGATGATCACCTGAGTTCCACCAACGATGATTACAATAGATGTGTGAAATGTCAGATGAAACAAGAGAAATACTGGAAAAATTGATAAATAAACAGCTTGTGGAAATTGGGAAAAGTTCTTGACACGATTAAATTTTTTTGAAAGACTTGTTTTTCAGAAAAATTCTGATGTTTGATCAGATTTTGGGAAGTGGGTTTGTCATAACTTTTCCGTATTCCTTTGTATAATATTGAAAAGTTTATCCAGTTAAACTTTATTCAACTGTTATGAACTTTCACTATACCCACTATAGCAGTTATCTTTTCTCAGGGATATTCAGTTCAACTTGAGAATTTTAAAATTTATTTCATGTTATACAAAGAAAGCATATATTTTTTCTTTTTTTTTAAACATCACCTTATAACTGTAGAAAATTATTGAAAGAACTGAGAGAAAATCTGCATGTCTTATCTGACTGCTATTGTTTTTGATAAATCTGATTTGTTTATTACTAAATCTATCATGCAAGAACCTTAAAAAAATCCCAGCAGATAGTGAAATCTCCAAGCCATTAATCTAAGTTCTAATGACTGAGGAAATGTGTCCAATTTTCTGCTACACTGAGACATGAAATATTCCCATAATATAAAAATAACTTTTATTCATAAAGATATAAAGCCAATCTCTGTTGTTTTATAAAATACAAAATATTGTGCTATGTTCTTAAACTTTACTTTCCCAGATGTGATGAAAACTCACTTAAATTAAGGAGTGTTTCATGGGACAGCTGAAGTATGAAAGACCAGAAATGACAAAGCCTGAATATTATTCATAATGGCAAAAAGTATATTCCAGAAGCAACATTTCCAGTCTCTGTCTCACTTTCATCCAATGCAAGACATAATGTCAGAAGGTTACTAAATGAGGTTTGTTGTTGCCAAGGAATCAAAGCAGAACTACTTCTGTCTGGGTTGAAAACATCATGCTTGAGTGGGTAGCCCAGACACTGAGACAAGCTCGCTTCATTAGAACTAAAGGACCCACTGGGAGAAGGGGGTGGTAACAAAGGCTGCCCAAGGATCTGTCTGTCTGCCTAATTTACAGTTCTTATACTTTTGTTGGGTCAACATTGATGCATTATTGTCTTCTTTCTCCAAAAATTCTGGCAAGAATGATCAAGCATTAAGTTCAATATTTGTCAGAAAAATTACTGCCCCACAGATGATGTATATTTGAAGTCAATCATTTCCTTTAATCTTTCATAGAACATTTTTATCTCCAGCAGTCTATGTGCATCTAGTAAAAGTTATTAACATAGGGCTCCCATATTATTATGATATTGTAACAAATTTCAACTTGTTTAACTCACAAGGCAAATCATTGTCATAAAAATCTTCAAGGCACAAATTTATTACAATTATAGCATTTAGGCTGCATAGAGTAGTCTGTAGTCTTGAACTCTTGTCAAATATCTGATAACAGCAGCAATATCTATTGGTAAGTTTTCATCAAAGCATATATGTCAACTTTGGAGAATTGTCCATTCATTGGTAAACCCTGCTATAAAAAAAAAGACATTTTTTTTTTTTAAGCGTTTCACCCCAAGCAAGGCGGGAAGCCACTAGGATGCAAGGGGTTACAGAAAATTTGGAGAAAGATCAGATAGGAGTGATAGAAGAAAGGATGAGAAGAAGGGTAGTGGATAGATCAAGGCAACAGGAGATACAGAGGCCAGTGAGAGAGAGAGAGAGTACCGGGAACCCCTTCCTAAACAAGAAACAAGGCGTAAGCCTCTACTCATGTCCAAGAGAAGGGAGAGGAGTGTTGACCGGGCGGTAGGAAAGCCTACCTACTCCTATTACATATAACACATACAACAACAACAAAAACAGAGGGAACAATGAGAGGGGGAGGTAATTTGCAAAGAGTCTTGGCTGACACTTGGATTTACCCATTCGCAACATTAAGTTTTAACTTAGTATAAGTCCCATTGTCTATTCTAAAAAGAAATTGAAGAAAATAATGTTATCCGGATTTATTGCTATGTCATAATAAATGCCCCAACATACGTGGCAGCGAGTGTTAGTTCGCTTTCTTCCTCATGATAACAAGTGAGTGTACGGCTTACCTTAAGTCCAAGCATCGACCTGGTGTGTGTGTGTGGGGGGGGGGTGAGGGATCAACGGCCAATCCACCACCCTCACCAAATAGTGGGCTTGGGAGGCATGCTTTACATAAAAATTAAGAACAACAGGAGAAAGAACGGCGAAAACAATTCCAAGTTCAGAAAATTTATCAAATAAGAATAGTCAGCCATTAAATCATGAGAATACTGACGAGACACTTTCGCATCTAGCCAAAGACATTCAATTTTCCCTTTTTTTCTGATTTTTCTTTCGAACCGGGATTTCTAACTAAACCATCAAATAGGTTAGAATGATTAGGACAAAATGTGTTACTATGGGCAAATACACTGACAAGTAGGGCAAGAAAAAAAAAGAAAAAAAAAGAAAAAATACAATAAAATAGAGTAAAATTTAAAGATTAAAAAAAATAAAGAATTAAAGAATTAAAGATTAAAATGAGTTTTCGGTAGAGCGAAATTATACTCACACAGGGCAGCAAGTGTTTGTCTGCTTTCTTCCTCATGATAACAAGTGAATATGAGATATTCTTTTAATAGAGAAAAATAACTGAATATGTATTTCCTATGGTAAAGCTTGTTTATGATAATGTGTTGTCTTAACTGTAATTTGCTTTTCAGATTCATGATAGCAAAAATATAAATTATTTAAACAAATCAATTCTTAGAATTTGGGAAATTTATGTTAGCAATGATAGAAGAAAAATGTTTTTTCATTTCAACAATTTAAAGCTTTTGTGTTTGTAAGCAGAATAATAATTGAGTGGAATAAATGGAAATTCTACTGTGAATAGTTGTATATGTACAAATTCACTGCCTAATAATGAAGAAATATCATTATTTTATGCAATAAAATTTTTTTCAGTATAAAATGGGCAGTTCCAGAAGAGAAAATAATGATATAATCAACATGTTAACTTTTCCAACTATCAAAAACAAATGTTTTTAAGGAAGGAAACTTGATTCAATGCTAGAAAGAAGATAACATTTACTGCTATCACTCATTTGAGAAGATTAATTGCCTGAAAAACTGTTTTAGGAAAAAAAAGGTTTCTATTGGCAGTAACATTAAATTGTTGAATGCCCAATATTTCCTGTATAGACTAATTTCCCCATTATTATAATCTTTCCTTATTATTACACTTAATTTAGTGTTGAATATGAATCAAATAGATTGAACATAAGGCATTGAAAATTTCAGATCAAATTTCAGTTAATCACTAAGTGTTAGAAATAATTCCTGTTTTATACTAGTGTTGAAGAAAATGAATTTACTTTTAAAATGAGTATTTATCCATTTATTAAGTTACCCTAGTAATAAAATACAATTATCTTTGATTTTCTACAGTTTTACAACAAATAAAATCCTTGTTTTTACTTTTTAAAAAAATTCTTTCTTTTTTATCATATGATACTGGTTTCCTAAATGAAGATTAAGATTCACAAAACATTTTTTGAAAAAAAGCAAATGATTTTTCATAACTAAATTTTGATTGGAGAAAATATATTAACTTATAACATTCTCTTTTTTAATACTGTCTCACTTGAAGATATAGGAGATCATGGCTCTTCCCAATTCCTTTTATATGTGTGAATTGTTATGACTTATTGGGAAAGATAGTAATATGATTCTCTGTTGCCTCCTCTACTTAATTTTCCTTCTTGAATTACAACTTCTCAGAATAATAGAAAATAAATTCCAGACCTGTTGAGAATTTTGCCTCCAACTTAAGTTATTCTCATAAAACGTTTTAATTTCATCCATTTTTTCTCCAAAAAAGTGATTTTTTTCTTTTATTTTTTTCTATAAATTATTTGCATTTACTTAAGTATCTTCAAATTTTCATACTTTTAGTTAAGTGAATTTAGAGACCATGTTAACTTAAATAAATAAGTCATTTGGCATTATGACTTTTTACACAAATTAATTTGCCAAAAAATTACATCAAGGTTCATTAAAAAAATGTTTTGATAAATCTTTAGAATAAAGTACTTATAATAACATGACTCTGATTTCAATGTGTTACTTCCACTCCCAATTACATTTTCTCAAAAAGGAAAATTTTGTCTGAATTTAGCATATATATATATATATATATATATATATATACACACACATAAAATTAATGTTGGGTAATTGAATGACAAAATGGGAAAAAATTTGTGGCTAAGTTAATAATTGTGCAAATCTTTGTTATATAATTGTCATTAATAACTGCTTGTTAATGAGTGGAAACCATAAGTGTATATTTTAAATCCTGTTTTAATGCAAATGTTTTAAATGTAATTATGGCTTGATTTTAAACCACAGGATTAAAAAGCAGCCTCAAGTTAATCCGAAACTTAAATCTGTGCATTGGACAATTCTTTTTCACTCCATGGCCATGACAGTTAATAATTATTAACTCTTGCAGCCTTTAAGAGAGTTGTAATTTATTTATATTTTCAGCATTTGTAATATTTCAGTGTGTAATCATCAACTGCAGTGAACCATTTTAAAGCTAATACTTTAGCCTGGGAATTCTACATTCAGAAAACATTTCTGCAAGAGTAAGTGCATTGAACTCCCAGTGGAAGCATTTTAACTGATTTTGCACTGAAATTGAAAGGTCACAATTGCCAAGAAAAATATGTATTTATGGCACTGTAACCCCAAGCAATGTTATATCTTTAAAACTGCTTATAACTGAGTGGAACGATTGTATTAAGAATAAAGCAACTCCTTAAAACAATTGGAATGAGGCACTTTGATTTGATGGTAACACAAACACAAAAGTATATATGTTGTGCTAGCTGTTAATTGTGTGCAGTATATGGGAAAACAAACCCCTTTATATATATATATATATATATATATATATATATATATATATATATATATATATATATATAGGACTATGAACAGAAAAGGAAAACTTATCTTAACTGACAGGTTTCATCTTCTGATGGACTTTAACAAAGCAAATTTACTTTAAAGTCCATTGGTGGTTGAAACACTTTGAATAAGATAAGTTTTCCTTTTGTCTTACATAGATACATAAATATGCACACACACATCATTATCAACAAGCAATATTAAATTCTTACATTGGCCACATATGCACCACATTCTCTTGTAGGTTGACATGTCATTTGTTTAAATTTAGTGCAATTCATGCCCATATCAATCAAGATATCATAAATAACCAAAATAATATTGTCATAATAGAACATTTGCTAGATAACACCAAAATATTATATCAGACTCAATACAAAAAAGACTCAAAATTCTGAAGGCTGTTGTATTACAAGAGAAAAAGCAAACATTAAATAAGGTATCTTTCTCTATAAGGGGATCATATATTGAAGTGTGTAAGAAAAAAAATTAAAATACACATCAAAATTCAGTTTGACCGTTATGGATGACACCACCTTGATTGACTTGAAATTGATTCCAGCAATCAAAGAAACACTGGATTTGGCCAAAAACAGTTACATAATCATACAAAAAAGAAATTCTTGAAAATGAATGTAGCAACTTTGAAAGTACTTGGAGACAGGAGACAAAAAATAAAAGTGAAATTTGTTAAATTTACTGATTATATAAACCACTAATTCAGAAATTTGAAAAAGTTAATAAAAAAATTGGATAGGTAGAACTTGTCGAATATTATTCAACCAAACATGTTATTATGTAAAACCAGAAAATTAATTTTGCTTCAATAAGATACAACAAACTCCTGAGCGATCCTAAACTAAAAGGAAAATATATGAACAATTTGAAGAAAAGATATGAGGCACACAACAGAAACTCAAAATGGGAGCACTAAGTGACACTTTAGTGACATCAGCAAATGATATCATCCCAAAGGAGACGGGACGAAGAATGAAAAATGAATGGATGACTGATGAGATTCTCAACATGATGGAAAGGAGACAGAAAACCCTGTCAAGAAATGGAATGGAGTACAGAAAATTACACAATGAAATAAGGACCAAATGCAGGCAAGCTAAAGAAGAATGGCTAAACAAAAAATGTGTAGAAATAGAAAGATTGAATACTACCAACAAAAGAGACATGCACAAACAAATAAGATAACTAACAGAACAGAAGACATGCTTGTCAACAGGCTGCCTATGGAACACTCATAGAAGTAAAATTCTTCAATGCTGGAGCAAGTATATTGGAGAACTTTTCCACAACATAAGAGATCAACCAGCAATACACAGAACTACTGACAGACCTGAAATTCTGAAAACTGAAGTAAAAGCTGTACTGGCCAAATTGAACAGAAATAAAGCAGCCGGGCCAGACGGAATTGTAATAAAAATGCTGACAGCCTTAGATGACTTTGGCATAGACAAGATCACTGGAATAACAAATGAAATCTACAACAGCAGGGATATATCAGAAGACCTCAGCAGATCTATCTTCATAGCAATGCCTAAGAAACCAGATGCAAATGAATGCAAAATCCACCAAAAAATAAGCCTAATGAGCCACATGACAAAAATCATCATTCGAATTCTGTTGAATAAAGCATGCAGCAGAATTAAGTCAGAGATAGGACAAGAACAGTGCGTGTTCATTAAAGACACTGGAACAAGGAATGCAATATTCATGTTCAGAATGTTATCAGAAAGGGTGATACAGATACAGAAGGACATGTACCTATGTTTCATAGACTACACAAAGGCCTTTGACAATGTACACCACAAGGATCTGATAGAACTGCTCAGCAACCTTGATATATTTGAGAAAGATATCAGAATAATCAAGAACCTATAATGGCAGCAAACAGCATGCATGTGCAAAGGAAGCCAGTTCAATGAATAATACATAAATAGAAAGGACGTAAATCAAGGATGTATCTTCTCACCCAACCTGTTCAATCTATACAGTGAGGCAATTCTGAGAGAATTGGAAATGCTACTGGGATTAACATTGATGGCCACAATCTTAACAACATAAGATATGCAGATGACACTGTACTGTTAGCAGATATGGAAAAAAAATTACAAAATCTACAGAAGGTAGCAACGGAGAGTGAGAAGAAAGGACTAAGCATAAATTATAAGAAGACAGAATGCATGGTCATCAGTAAGAGGATGAGCCTGAAATGCAATTTGCAGGTCGGGAACACTACAATCAAGCAGATACAGAAGTTTAAATATCTGTGAAGCATCTTGACAGAGGATGTTAAGTGTGACACTGAGATCCATAGACCTATTGGAATGGCCAAGGACACATTCCCAATGCTGACCAGAGTATTGTGAGAGAGGAGGATTTCCTTGGTAACAAACAAAAGAATACTGAGCTGTTACATGGTATCTGTCCTTTATGGCAGCGAATGTTGGCCGATTTCCTCAAAGGTGAAGAAGAGACTCAAGGCGACAGAGATGTGGTTATACAGAAGGATGCTAAGAATATCATGGAGTGAGTGTGTGAGCAATGACGAAGTCTTAGAGAAGTTGCAAACAAGGAGGAGGCTTATACTTAACATCAGGAAGAGGCAGCTGAAGTTTCTGGAAATATAATGAGAAAGGAGGGTCTGGAGAATCTGATACTGACAGGTCAAATAGAGAGAAAGAGAGAGACAAGGGAAAACAATGTGTGACATACCTGGTGGGATCAAGCAAGTGGATGATAGAATGTGGTCTGGGGGAGGAAGCAGAGAAGAGGAACTTGTTGAGAGTTGCAAGGGATAGTGGGAGGTGGAGAGCCACGATCACCTATGTCCTGAAAGGACATGGCACATAAAAAGAAAGACAGGTAATAAAAGCAACAATTGATCAGCACCTATAATAGAACAAAAACATATATAAGTTTTTGAAGCATTTACATCTTCTAGACCCATCTTCTCAATAACAGCCAACAATTTATTATTCATTGAATTTGTTAATTTCTTTACTTCAATTTCCAACATTGCTGGTTTTAATTGCTTTCCATAAGTTCGTTTTGCTACCATTGTTTACCACCTTCATATAATTTCATCTTCACAACTGACAATAGATTTTTGATTGGATTCAGATTGGGACTTAATGGAGGCTATTCCATCTTCTCTCCTGTAAAGCTTTTATACTAAAAAAATCATTGGTAACCTTAAATATATGTGGAAGATCATTGTCATGCATAAATACAAACTTCACTTTGAAACTATGAGGCTGGGATTTGTACTATTCAAAGACTATTTTGTCCATGAACTTATAATTGCACTGTTTAGTTTAACTACTTTATCAACTTTGAATGGTTCAATAATGGTTTGGTTGACAGTTCCAACCCAATTCATCACACTACTACCACTCTGCTGCCTTCTTCTAGCCACAGGCATATTTGCATTGAAGAAAATCCATTCTTTGGACCACTCATCAGGTCCATTGAGTGTCACTTGAGAATCATTCATGAAAATTACTTTAAAAATTCAATTTTCATGTATTTCTTAGCCCAATCTTAAAATATTTGCTTCACTGAGAGGAATTTGCCTAGGAGATTTGTGAAATATTATACACCTTTTTTACTTCTTGACTCCCTCAATTCCAGCCTGTTCAAAGTTCTGAGCACTGGTTCAAAGTAGTTGTTTTGCTTTAACTCATTTTAATTTACATTCCTCTGAGACAAGTTCTTAAATCCTTTTCCTTTAGTTCTAGTTCTCAACTTAGTTATATTTTCAATAGCTCTTTTGATATTGCCAATGTAGACATTCCTTCACTCAATAACTTTGCTATCTTCTGTTTTTGAGCATTTGTTAGATCCTTTCCATCAAAAAAGAAAAAATATTTTTTATTAGATTTCAGATGTTTTAAACTAATATAATTTAATCTGCATAATAACTTTAGACTACAATGATAATTTACTTGGTTTCATTAATAGATTATTTGAAAATCTAATAGCTGCAGTTGTTATTATTTAGAATAGCAATTGTTATTTAAGATTTGGTTCTTAGTTCCATCCATATTTTAGCTACATTGATATCGGTAATTTATAACAAAACTGCATATGAGGGTGTGTTGAAAAGTTCTTGACTCAAGTCACTTTCAATTAACTAATCAAATATCAAATTTCTATTTTTATTTTTTTGAATCTCTTCTTTTTGGAGCCCAAAACCTTTCAGTGTCCCCCTTGTATTATCGAGTGAAGTTTTCTTGCAGAGTAGTGATTATAAAAATGATTGATTTTTGCAATATGGAATCTGAAAAATGATGCCCTGAAATTGCAAAATATATACTTTTGAAAGCCTTAATAACACGGTTAGGAATTCTCTTTATTTAAATAGAAAAAATAAAAAAAGGAAAACCAGAAGTCTTAAACTCAAAGGCATTTTAGGGAAAAACTTTCTAAACAATATTTGCAAAATTGTTATTTACAATGAAGCCAACAAAATGTGATTATGAGGCACTGCAGAAAATTAAAACCTTCAACTCTTAAAAAAGAGTTTTGTTGCATAATTATATGAAACATTTTCAGAAAGGAAGAAAAAAGTCTTGAAGCAAAGACATCATGAAGGATGAAAACATTACACTTAATTTATTATTATTATTTTTTTTATTTTTGGCAATGTTACAAATTAATGAATTTGATGAAAGAGATGAAAAGTTTTCCTTATTGAAACAATCACACCAAACCAGCAGGAGGCTTTAATTTGCAAATTAGCTTGATTGAAAGTTGATCAGGATATTTTCTGAGTCAATCTCAGATAATTGCAACTATAAATTGAAATGATTTGAGGTGATCCTGAGAAAATTTTATGACAAGAATATCAAAGAAAGACTTAATTAAGAAAATTCTGGTTTGCAGTGGTGGAAAAATTTTCCTTTCAAAGGTGGAAAGAGGAGTTTTCTAAGATTGTTTGGAATGCTTGGAGGAATCTCTAAAACTCATCTATTCTCAACTGAAATGTTTTCAACTGCATTTAAATGGAAAAAGATGATAAACTTCCTTTCAATTTGCCTAAATTGATCATCAACACTACATTATAGCTCTCAGAATTTCTTAGATGCAACTTTGTCATTATTATCAATTTTTGATTAGTTTTTCTTTGGTTGTGTATTTCTTGCTTTATTTTCATCATTGCAAAACTCACAAGGATAGATGTTCAAATCTCATCAGAAGCTTATTCTTTATTTTTAATCCCTGCTACATGAAAACATATTGGATAATGACAGCAAACAAAATGAATTTGGCCTGATTTAGCTATAATTTTAAAAATATTTGTTATTTCTAAAAAGATACTGTTTTATATAGTAAGCAAAAGTCAAGGGAGGTAATTATGACCATATTATTACCCACTTTGCTTTATGGTCATAGAATGATAAAGAAAAATGACCTGATCATTGTAATAAGAAAATTCATAAAGGTGGTCAATCCTTTGGCAAAAAATAGTCTGTATAACAGTACGCTAAATTGCAGTTTCTTCCCACTTTTTTTGTTACGTGTGGCTCTACTGAAATACCTATCACATCAAGGTGGAGCTAAATGAACAAAATAAAGCTTTTTAAAATAGTTAACTGAAATCATTCAACTAAAAAATAAATAAATGATTATATATTCAGGATTATTCTACCAGTGTTAAAAATTTTTAATTTCTAGTATTTTCTTTTCTAAGTTTTTTATTTATTTATATAATTATTTTATCTCAAGCAAGGTAATAAAGCCACTGATTTGCAAGGGGTTACTTTGTGTTAGAGAATATGAGAAAAAATACTATTAAGGAGAGAGAATAATAAAAGAACAAGAATTAAGAAGACAAGATAATGATTGACATTGCATTTAAATTTTTGAAGATCAAAACTGACTGCACTATTTACATTATTTGAACTATTGTCCTCATCTTTGTTGCCTTATTTATTACAATGTTTCGGCCGTTGTATGCTTCGACCTTCTTCAGGTGGTTGGAATGTCAAACTGAACCCTTTATTTCGCTCAATGGGGTAGACTGTTCTAGTTCCACATGCTATGTCTAATAGATTTAAGTTATCAGTTATCTCCTGTTAATTCCCCTCTCCAAGTTCTCCACCGCCTTAACCAGGTATTAAACTCACACGCTTTGGGTCCTGTCACTGGATCTAATTAATGCTTTTATCCATTATGCCATGTGTCCTTGAGGACAAAATTGACTGGGAAGCAAGAGTTTCACAAGTGCGAAATGTGATAGAAGAAACTGTTAGCATAAAACTTATGGATTCACAGTAGCATGCAGTAGGGTGGGTGGGCAGGTGGTGTGATATTCTTGGTCATCCATATCAGGAGTGTATCCAATCAAAGACTGAAATGAAAATTTAGTTTATATTTAATTTGAATTTGAATAAAGTGTTTATTTCATATTTCTTTTGTTCTTACAAAAAAAAAAGATTTTGTGTTTGTCATTAGCTATTATTAAAAGTATTTAGTTTGAACTAATTTAATTCAAAATTTATTTTTTTTATTTTGTGACAGCTGTCATATCTATATGCACTTTAATAAAAATTGTAAGATTGGTAAAAAATTGGTAAAGAGTAGAAAATATACAACAATATTGTTATATTAAGCTTTATTGTTGGCATGTCATACAAGGATGTTGAAGAATGGGTGGAATGTCTGTTTCAGTGGTTGGTCATCAGATGGTGGCTAAGTGTAAGGATAGCACCGGGTGTTGACTTAATTCTTGTGTGGATTTGGTGTGAGGTATTGTTGGTGCCTGTGTTGGTTGATTGAGGTCATAGTGGAGGATAGTATATTGTACAGATACGTTGAAGTTGGTGAAATGTCAGTCTCAATGGGCAGTCATCAGGATATAAGCACTGGTATAAGCACAGTGCCGGGAGTTGACCTGTTTTTTGTTCTGGCCTGGCCAAGGTCACAGGTAATGGTCAGTGCATGTATGGTTGATAGAGATCACAGTGGTAAGTCATTTTGTGGTTGGTAGACCTGTTGTGTTGAACCATGTTGACATCGGATTGATGTCATGTTGGTGGGTCGAATGGCTTACGTGCATGCAGAGTGGGAGTCATTTCCTTGTGAAGTCACTTGTTTTGCAGAGTCGGAGTTGCTTGATTGTGGAGTCAGAATTGCTGCTTGCAGTGTGAGCTTGGTTGTGGAGTCAAAGTTGCTGCTTGTTGAGTCGGAGTCACTTCCTTGCAGAGCTGAAGTTGCTATTTTCGCAGAGTCAGAGGCAGAGTCACTGATTGCAGGGACAGAATTGCTTGTTTGTGAAGTTGGATTTGCTGAGGTAACATTGTTGGGGGTGAGGGGAGTTGTAACGGTGGTGTCAACATTGAGATGTTATCAAATCAGTATTTGCTGAGGTGACAGCATCATCAACAATAAAGGTTTGTAGTTGGGTGGAATTGAGATGATTTTGAGTTAAAGCTGAATAGCTGATGTGGTTAGTCAAACCTGGGAGTGTTAACAATTGTTGAGAGGTGTGGTCATGTTGAGTAGTGGTGGCAAAGGTCATGGTGGCAGTGGTGGTGGTAGCAGCAGTGCTCTGTGTGATGGCCAGTGGCTTACCAGGTTGCAAGTGCTGTTGTCATGGTGATGAGATCATGGCAGTGGTAGCAGCAGCATCCAGCATGATGACCAGTGGCCTTGCCAAGCTGCAACTGTTGGTGTTGTTCTCAGAGAACCAAATTTAAGCTGGTCTGTTAGTCCTCAGGGGCATTTCTCTCTCTAACAGGAACATTTGCAATTGGCCACTGCCAGAGTTTGCTTTGTAGACTGGCTGTGATGCGTGGAGCCTAATGTGCAGCAAATGACTTTTGTTATTTTGTTCTCTGCCTTTGTGGCATTCATATCCAGTCAGCATGCAGAATGAATCAGAAAGAGATCTAATTGCAACAGCTTATAATAATAATATGCTTTTATATTTTTAAATCCAACTAAAAAAATAAAAAATACATTTGCACAGTTTGAGAAAGTTCTATGAATGTTTACACATGCCAAATTGGAGATTCTCACCAAATTATTTTCCATAGTTTGGTAGACAAGTTGAGGCTGATAACAATCAAATCAAAATATGGCTTCAGAATAATGCACATGATATAATGAGATAGAAAGTCCAAATACTTGAAATAGTCAATATAAGGTCTGAATTTTATTTTGACCAGAATTTTTACATTAGTTGCCTTAATGGGTGGTGAGGTGGCTCATTTACATATGAAGTCACAAAGACTATAAATATCTATGGCTATTACCCATGAGGCAGATGAGTGCATACTACTTCCCATGAGTTAGTAACACTACATTACAATGGTGTCACTGATATTTAAAGAACCAAATGAACAATTATCACTGAATAATTATGAATACATACATGCATGGCTTAGGATTCTAGTAGCTAAAGCTAGAACAAAAAAATGCTAACGGATTTAAAATCAGTTGTTGGAGAAAAGTAAATAAATGATCTCTTGTTGGCAAATGCTGGTGGTGAGGCCATTATAAAATTATCAGTAACTGCATACCAAAGACAGTTCGAGGGAATGATGTTTGATGATATAAGTCAACTAATAGGGAAAAACTAGTGAATGCAAAGAGCGCTAAGTTTATGAGTATTTATCAAAAAGTGAATGACCCAGTTATTGAATATGTTTTTTGTTTAAAACTGGCTGCTAAATATTGTGAATTTGAGAAACTAGCATTGGAAAATCAGTCAATTGAAGAGGATTTGATCCAAATGAAATTGGTAAATGGCCTTCAAAATGAGGAGTACTGACAAATGACTCTAATGTATTTACAAATGGGAAAGTTGTCCCTAGAACAGTGTGCTTAATTTGTTTGGCAACAAGAATTAATTGGAAAATTTAACAGAACAAAAGTTTTGGATCTAGATATTTACATGATAAAGAAAAAAGATAAAATAATGTGTACTTTTTGTGGATATCAATATCAAAGAGAAAAATGAAATGCCTGGTATATAAAAAAAATTGTGAGAAGTGTTTTAAAATGAATCATTTTAAATGCGTGTGTAAATCACATGTACAGACATCCAGCAAAATGAAGAGGAAATAAGTACTGACATGTTTTCATTGAAGAAAAAATGAAAAAGGATTATTAAAAATTTGAATCAATAATGTTTTATTAGACATGCAACTAGAGACAAGAAGTGATGTGACATTGATACCCAGAAATTTCTGGAAAAAATTAGGAAAACTAAGAAAAGCCTTGTCTAGTTGAATCAGTTTGACAGATCTGTGATAAAAATGTTAGGAAGACTACATGGAACAAAAAAAATAAGTTTGATGTACTACCAATTATTGTGACAAACTGTGAAAAGAATCATGGTCTAATAGGAAATCATGTATTGAACATAAATTCGACAAAATTATTAAACAAAGTCAAGGCAGAAAAAATTAGAATGTTAAAAAACTATGAAACAAAGTTAAGACTAAAGGAAAATATCTCCACCTCATATTTTGAAGCATAAAAAGTGACAGTCTGTCTACTACCAATAGTTGTAGAAAAGTAAAAAAAAATTACTGCAACAAGATCTACGTGAATTTGTTATCCTAGGATGAAGCAAATGGGACCCTCCATTAGCAATTTTAAGAAAAGGATTGAGATCTATGCATTTTTGATGACTACAAAATAGGTGTAGACTACAAAATATGTGCATATTCATATCCTATTCTCAATGTAGAATAAGCTTTGAACTCCCTTGTGGGTATGAAAACATTCTCTAAAGTTGGCATACCATAAAATACCTATTGACAAAGACTTTAAAGAAGTCACAACAATAAACACACCCATAGGCTTATTAAGATGGAAAAGAATACCATATGGAATTAAAACCACAAATGCAATTTTTCAAAGGGCTATAGAGAAAGTTATTGGTAATGACATAAAAATACAATCTGCTACCAGGATGATATTTGTGTTGGTGCTATTAAAAATGAAGAACTAAAATGGAAAAACTTGTATGGTTTTGAATAAGTTAAAAAAATGCTGGATTAACGAAAAAAATGTGTGCACAACACTAAAAAAAATTATTTTTGTGATATTTCATATCTAATAAAGGCATATCACCAGACCAATCATTAATTGACAAAATATTAAAAACAAAAGTATTGAAAAACAAAAAAGAGATAAAATGTAAATTTCTATAGACAATATGTAGGGTGATACTCTAAAATGACAGAACCTTTTGCTGCTTTAAGAAAAAAGTATGTGGAATTTATTTGGACAAATGAACAAGTGGCATTTGAAAATTTAAAAGCTGTTCTAGCAAAGAAGCCAGTAGTAAAAAATATTCAACCCTAGAAAGGAATTAGTAGTAACAACTGAAACAAGTGAACATTCAATTTTGGGAATATTAGCTCAGGATGGTCATTTTTTTATGTATCTTTCATTGTATGTATGACAAATACAGCACATCAGTTTTTGATTGGAAAGAAATTTCTACTAAGGTCTGACTATAGACATTTAAGAATTCATAGTTAATCCTAGGAAGGAACTTCCTAAGATAACGTCTTTCAGAATTCTACAATGGGCCTTAATGTTAATGGTATTTGACTTTGATATTCAGTATGTGAAAAGCAACACCATTCCACATGTAGATGCTTTTTTTGAGATTAAGGTTCATTATTTCTGAAAGTTAGAAAGAGGAGGAAGAATTCAAAGATACTTTCTTACACTGTGTTGAAACTGATATTTTGTCAATAGATAAATTAGCAGAGGATACAATGTGAGACCACATACTGAAAAGTATATTGTTCAGGATAAAAAATAAGTGGAATAATTGCTCACAGGCAGAAAGGTGTTTTAAAGAGGTTGAACACAAATTAATTGTAGAAAAGGGTATAACTTGTAATGGAGATGTGGTTCTGCCAGCAATGCAAACGAGTAAAATTATAAAAAGTCTACATGACAATATTCATTGTGGAATAATGTCAACACAAAGGAGATTAAGACTAGAGGCATGGTGGCCAGGCTATTCTACAGATGCAGAAGAATATGTAAAATAGTGTAAAATGTGCAATGAAAGAAGAAGATTTAGACAGGCAAAAACACATACATGGCCTAAAGAGTCCCAAACTTGGGCAAGAGTACACATGGATCATAGCCATTTTAATTGCATGGGATCATTAATAATACTGATAGATTCGTATTCAGTCTGGCCAACAAAAGAAGTTCAACCATGAAACAAGTGTTAAGGATCATAATTTCAAGAAATGGAATTCTGAAAATATTAGTATCTGACAACACCCCAGAGTTCTGTGATGAGAAACTATGCCAATGGTTGAACAAAATTGTATGCAAACCATATAAAACTCCTCTGTACCATCTGCAATCAAACGGATTAGCAGAAAGGATGGTGCAAACTATAAGAAACAGACTGAAAATATGCCTACAATGGAAAGAAAAGATAGAAACATTTCTTCCTAGATTGTTGCTAAGCTACAGTATAATATTACATGCTGGAAGATTGAAAAGTCTGACCATCCTCAAATTAGAGCCTCATTAACCATGTCCTATGCTATCAATGAAAAACTATTTTATAAAAAGAATAGTGAATCTAATCTACAAGAGGCAAGATTCATAATGAAAAATGGACAGAACACTATAAAAAAGAAAAAAATGAAAATGGGATATGAGTTAATACAGACCAAGTTAGATTGCAACATGATAGTGATGAAGAAATATACAGTGAGCCTGAAAGTAATGAAGGCAAAAGTGTCAGATCAAAGGTAAGATGAACTAGACAGTGAAACCATGAGTAAAATAGGCTCTGAAGATGGACAATTGTTGGAGGAACACTCCCATGAAAAAATGAAAAGATCACACACAATCTCACATATTTAGACAATCTCTCAGGGAGAGAGAGGAAGATAGTGGGGAGACAAAAGCTCCCAGAAGTAGTACCAGGGAAAAAAACTAAATGGAAAAAACCTCTTCAGTACAGGGAGATGAGGTGACATATGAACTCACAAAGACTATAAATAGCTACGGCTATTCCCCATAAGGTAGCTGAGTGCATACTATTTCCTGTGAGTCAGTAACACTACACTAGAAGTGGCTCCCCTTTAAGTAAAATTCCTCTCCAAATAAAAACAAAACCTACTAGATAGTATTTTAGTATACAATTTGCTACTTAAATATAATGAAAATGACCTTTTTAAAACTTTTAAAATTTTAAGGATAATGGTAATATTAGCCATTTCAACATTTTTTTTTCTTAAAACAATTTTTCCAGAAAATATGCTTCTCAAGTAGCTGTTATCACACTTTCTAGTATTAATAGGGGTTTCCTTCCTAACCTTTTGTTTTAAGTAGTGTGAAATGTCAACCTCTTGATTTTCATTATTTTCTCTTTGAGTTACATGTGCTATCAATTTAGTTGTTGTTGCTGTTGATAGTTATCAAGTGATATGGTTTCTGTCATCCACTACAGTGTACGATTAAAGATGAACCATAGAAAAATGTAACAGTGTAGAAGACATAAGGTCATAAAATAAGTGAAATGAACCATCACTACTAGAACATTTGAAAAGCATCTGTTGAGAAAAATGTATGATATTCCATTAGGATATTAGACTCCATTTTTCTTTTAGCATAAGGCAAAAATTGTTACAGCTTGGCTATAAATATTTCATTCAACCATCATTTTCACTAGATATTGCACCTTTGGATTACCATATTTTCCAGTTTTTATGGAATACTTTACGAAAAAGAAATTCACTAGAAAGCTGAAAAGAAAAAGCTGAGAGAAATTCTTAACTTAGGGAGTTAAAAAGTTCTGAGGGGCAAGAATTATGAAATTGCCTGAAAGAGAGCAGGATAAAATGGTGAATATGATGTTTAATGAAGTTGAAGTCAAAAAAATATTTTTCTTTTTACTCAATAAAGAAACTTTCAGCCTGAACAGTGATACTCATTACCTTAGTTATATATCAGAGATAGAAAATTGTTTTCAAATTGAAGTAACACATACCATTCTCTTGATCCTTTAGTATTATACTGATAAAATCTAGCAATTAATGCCTAATTAAAATCAGCTACTGTTTCATCTTCAGTTTATTTCTTATGATAATCAACTTGGCATGCCTGTATTTGTATTTTATTTAATTTCTTAATTTAAACCAAGAATATCAAAAAGAACAATTTAATAAATTCCTAAAAAAAACAATTGTACATTTTTATTTACTCTATAGTGATTCTATAAAATAAATAAAATGTACAATTGATTGTTTTTTTACAATTAAGATATTTCTAATTGAAAACCATTATATATATATATATATATATATATATATATATATATATATATATATATAAAACTTGCAGTTTTTTTTGTCATGCTTTTGCATTTGTGATTGCCTCCTTTTTAAATTGTATTTTTATATTTGGGGGAGGGGAGATTTATTTTGTGAGTGGGATGTGGTTGCTCAAAGAGTGATTTTTTTCAGCTTTGCTTTCATAACATTCACATCCACTCGACAGGTTTTGCTGTGGAGTGAATCAGAAAGAGATCTAATTTGAAGCAGTATATAACATTGATTAAATTCAAATTGGAAATGAAAGTCATTATATAAATGTTCAATTGAAAAACACTGAAGAATGTCATATAAATGACTTAAAGATTAGGAAATATAAACACAAACTTCATAAAATGAGCTGAACTGCTTTCAACCAAGTAATATTTTTATATTAACAATTTAAAAATATAACTGGCACAGCTTTTAAATGCTTACAGAGAGACATAAAATTTATTCATTATTTTTTTAATCATTTCATCCCAAGCAAGATGATAATGCCACTATGATGCAATGAAGCAAAAAAGAATGAAAAGACTTTAGTGAAGAGAAAGGACAATAAAAAGCAGGTTTCAGGAAGACAAGTTGGGGATTGGTGTTGGATTTAAATTTTTGAAGAATGTCAGTAGCAAGGAAGCAAGAAATCAGAAGAGTTTGACAGGTGAAAATTGAGAGAAAGGAAACTATTGGAATAGAACATATGATTGCATTACGCTAATTCAACAGTAAAATGCTGAGACCTAACTACCAATTAAGCACACTTAAATTCATGCAATCGAAGTACCAAACAGGAAGGTTCATCAGAAAAATTACCATGAAAATATTTGTAGAAAAGACAGAGGGAAGCTACATCATGTCAGTGAGAAAGTGACTGAAGTTGAGATATCAGGATTGGTTACATTACAAACCCTTCTTTGAATTTTGTCAAGAATCTCCATAGACAAACACACATTAACACACATATACAGTAGTGAGCTTAAAGATCAGAACCTTTTTTACCTTTATATCCTTATTTTTCCTTGATAAAATGTTCTTTGAAGCTTTAGAATAAAAAGTTATTTCACATTTAGACTTTTTCTTAACATCGTTCTGATCTTTATGCTTGCTACTGTAGATATATATAGAAAGAGAGAGAAAGAGAGAGAATAGGAGCAGATTTTGTGATTTTTCAAGTAAGTGTTTGACACATAATCAAAAGCACAATATGATTCTATCAGGAAATAAGTTTTCTTATTTTACTTCTGAAATTCATAGAAGATAACTCATTTGTTATTAACCAGCCACTTTATTGCTTAATATGATTGAATAAGAATAAAAAATAAAAATAATACAAACCTATTTCCTAAGTTTAGGTAATTAATTTGAAATATAACTTCTTCTGTGTGCTATGTCCCTTCAAGATATTGACAAGGTTCTCTAAAATTTCCTGTCATTCATAGCTCTTAATACATTTTGTATTTTTATTCTCTGAAACTCTGCTCCACAATCCATTCCCCCAGGCTCACCTTGTATGTTATGCATTATTTTCCTCTGTCCCTCTTGCCTTCAATATGTCTTGTAAGTATCAAATTTTCCAAGCCCTCTTTCTTCATTATGTTCCCTAGAAATTTAAACTATCTCTATCTGATGTGAAGTATAAGTGTTCATTTTGCTTCTGTTGTCTCTAGAACTTTGTTGTTGTTTACATGTTCGGTCCATGGTATACTCAGCAGCCTACTGTAGAAAAACATTTCTGTTGCTTCAAGCCTCTTCTTCATCTGGGAAGAGATTGTCCAGCATTTGCTACCATACAGGAAGACTGATATTACATAATAGTTCAGTACTCATTTCCTTTATTTTTAACAAAAGGTTTTTTTTTCTGGTTTATAATGTTTATGCATCTTGCCTTCTCTGTAAATACATTTCCTCTGGAATGTCTTACTGTCTTCAGCTAAAACCATAAAAATCTATTTGAGGTGATTTCTTTTTTTTGTTCTGTACTAGTTATTTTCAAGAGAAGATTCAACTTCGCACACTGGTAGCCAATTAAGACAATATCAAGCAGACAAGAAGTAAAGTAATTGGTTTTTGAGTAGAAAGTGCCATATACGTATCTTGTTGTGTAATAATATGATATTTAGGCTGGATATTTTCTTGGATATAAATTGGTTTGTATTGGACATTCAAAATGCTTTAGCATTTTTGACAAATTAAAGATCTTATCCTGAAATTGAACATATATTTTTTTCATAGTGTAGGAGTTTCTGTATACTTATTTTATAAAAAAAATCATATATTGATAAATAGTATCAAGAAAATATGTAATTTGCAATTATCAGTAAGAAATAATAAGTAAGTCATTAAGAAAACACAAAAGTATGAGAAACAGGACATTGTATGTCAAATAAAAAAATATACTAGTTCTTCATTAAAAACAGCAACTATATTTATTACTTTATCCAATTTTGTTTTAGAATTAGACAGACACTTTTTTACATCATGATAGTTTCTGACAACCAAAATTCTCAACATAATTCTTTGAATATGAGGCTAGGTTAAATAGAAGGAAATGAATAATCACCCCAAAATTCAATATCTTTGATTGTTGTTAAGCATTGGCTTCACTAAAAAATTTTCCAAAAATGCTATCAGTAAATAATATAGAAGTAAATAACTATAATCTACACTATTTATATTCGGACTCATGAAGACAATTAAGACCACTGGTAATTGAAAATATGAGAGAGAGAGAGAGAGAGAGAGAGAGATGTCCTTCTCCCTCCATGTGTAGAGTATGAGGCCCAGCCACACTACGCTACTTTTGCTACTGTAGTTTACACAGTAAGTAGGCTTTTTACAAGGTGGAGTTACCGGCTGCCCAGTCAGATAATTCAGAATTATCCTTCTCTGATATTGGTTGCCAAGCAAAACTAGGGAAACAGTCTTCTCTTCTATTTAACTCATAGCCAGGGGGAAGAAATGTTTATACATTTCCCAATTGTATTTGTGCAAAAGTAAACATAATGCCTGCAACCAGAGATTGAACTCAGCATGCTGAACCTACTTCCTATGCCAGTACGACCTAATACAGTATAAAGTAGCAAAAATAACACAAAAAAAAACTACTCAAAAATTAATGACAAGTTTTTATCTAAGAAATTTAAGCTTAATTACTTTTAAAAATATTGGTAAACAAGCAACAAATACAAGAGAAATTTTAATTAAAAATTAATTAACAGTAAACATTAATCAAATTGTTACAAAGCATATTTCTTCATGTGGATGTAGAATCAAGATTATGAAAATGAAATAATAAACTTAAATGAAGAACTTATATAAATATATATAAATATATATATATATATATATATATATATATATATATATATATATATATATATATATATACAGAAGTCGCGCACCATCCAGGTTTTCATAAAAACATGTAAAAAATGCCTTTATTGATCATAATAAAAAATGTTCAAATTTTGCACCCTTTGCAATAAAACAAGGATCAATTCTCTTCATCAAACTGTCTTTTACTCTCCTGAGGTTTCACACCTTTTTTTACTCTTCCACTGTGACAAGGTTGGTGCCTGACTTCTGGGACACCCTCTATGTATGTGCATATATATATATATATATATATATATATATATATATATATATATATATATATATATATATATATATATATATATATATATATTCTATTTATATATAGTGTATTTATTATCTAACAGCCTAAATGTTCAAGGAATCTTATTAAAGAAAAATAAAGACAATTTGAACTTGATTGGCAATGTCCTTTGTCGTTGAATAGCTATAAGTATGTTGGATCTAATGATGGTTTTTCCTGCCAAAGGGGATGCAGGTTCAAATCATGCCAGAGGACTCATATTTTTCTTTAAGATTTCTTGGACATTTAGGCTAGTAGATGATAATACATATATATATATATATATATATATATATATAAATATAATGAGAGATATAAATATTATGAGAGATTAAAAAACAATCGGTAAAGCACTTTCTGCAGAAGAAAGCCAAGGACCCTTTCATTGTAAATCACTTATTTTTCTTAAATGCAAACATTTAATCTGTCAAAAATTTTATCAATAAAAATTTACTTGTTCTTTTATTATGGCAAATCAGTATTATTTGTTTGAAAAGATTGTTTCTTGACTGAAACAAGTATGTAGTTAATATATAATTTAATATAGAATTATGCAAGTTTTCAAAGATATTATTGACATTTCAATCTTCTTTGCTAAAAAAAAGATGCCATTTTCCTTTGTCCAATATGACAAACTGTTGTGAGACTGTAACATACCTACAACATGGACTCTTCCAGGACTATATAAAGTATGCGATATAATACTCTAGGAGAAGAGGAGGAAAGAGAGAGAGAGTATTCTAATACCGTAGTATCAGCTGCGTACGACTACCAATATTGGACACTAGCACATAGTAAGCTCTGCTTACACTTACACTATCTTTGTAACCTTTTTGTTTAATATATCTTTCTTACCTCTAATCCGTGTTCCGTGTTTTCCTTCCCAACTTTGGGCCCACATCACAAACCAAATGAGAATCTATTATTTAGTTTAATGACTTTTATAATAAACAGTAGAAACAGATTTCATCTTTGTGGCATACAACAATTTTATGTCTTTAAATGAAATTCTATTGTCAGGCTACTTGCAAAAAGAAAAGGCATTACATTTTTTATTGAAATAATCTGTTATATAACAATATTGGGACCAAATAATTTCCAGCTTGAGATTGTATACAATGAATAAGAGAAAGATAAAAGTGAGAAGAGAAAATTGGATGTTGACATTGAAGACATCAATATTAAACAATATGATGCTTTCTTTCCTTTGGACATAAATTTTGTGCAAAAAAAGGATCACAGCTCACAAGAATATTTGAATATCATCACTCATCCATTCTAACCAGTCCAAAAGAAATATGAATATCCCATCACATCACATTAAAGTCTTTCTTTGAGAGCTACACTGAAAGGTAAAATATGCAGAACCTGTGAAAATTCTTAATGGTTGGTTTGTCTGTACATAAAATGACTATAGATGTATTTTATCTTACTCACTTCTGTCCTATCAATTCAATTTGTTGCTAATATGACATTTATCTTTATTCTGTGCATTAATCTTTTTGAATATGTTCTCCTGATTCCAATGCAAGATCTGTTTCAATCTGTCTTGCTTTAATATGTACCTCAAGCTATATACATATAATTCTTGATAAAATCCAAAGAATCTGCAATGTTATTACTCCTGACCTGGCATCTCAGCTTAAGTCATTTTCTCACCACCATAATGTAGCTTGCCAGTGTCTTTTCTATAAATGTTTTCATGGTAATCGTTCTGATGAACTTTCCTCTATGGTACCTAGATTTGATGAATTTAACTGCAGTACTACATTGATGGCAAGGTCTCATCCTTTTACAGTTAGATGTAATCATAAATTCTATGCTAACAGTTTCTTCATCACACTTCTCACTTGTGGAATCCTCTTTCATCTTCTTGGTTTCCAGTCAAGTTTGATCTTTAAAAGTTTAAATGCAATGTCAATTGTTATCTTCTGTTTTCTTAATTCCTGCTTTTTTATTGTCCTCTCTCCTTTAATGTTTTTTTTTTCTCATATTCTCTAACACTCAGTAACCCCTTGCATTTTAATAACTTTGCCTTTTTTGGGGTGAAAGATTAAAAAAATTAATTAATTTTTTACACTGTTCCTCTGATTTGTACATAGCATGAAACTGATAATGTGGACATTGCATCTCACTTTAAAACCTCACCAGCGCTGGTTTGAAAACAAAACTCAATATGTCTCTTGCAACTGATGTATAATCTTTAAATTATAAATAAGATTTTTTATTACTTTAAACATTATTTTTAGTGGATACCCATATTAGGTAGATAGAACCTTGCTTGATTATGAAGCTCTTCATAGCTGAGTAGTTGCAAGCATGTCTGATCAAACAACAACTTCTGCAAAGAGGGCGCAATTTTCATTAAGACTTCACAAGTGTTCAGGCTGGTAGCCAAAATAAAATACTGTTGAAAATAAATATAATCTCTTCACAGAAAAAGAAATTGAGGCAGCAGAAAAGTGGTTCTACAGAAAGATTTTGAGAATACAATGGACTTAACATGTGAGCAATGACAAAGTTTTTGAGAAAATGGAAGCAAAAAGAAAGTTTATACTTTGAATCAGAAAGAGAAATTTCTAGGAATTCTGAGGAAGGAAGGATTAGAGAATTTTATATTTTCAATATGAAGGAAAGAGGGACAGAAGAAAGTAGTGCATAACCTACATAATGTGTTTATGTAAATGTTTGGCAGAACAACGATTAGGATATACAGCAAAAAGAGAAACTAAGAGCTACAAAGAATGGGAAAATGTGGCGAGCCATGATCACCCATGTACTGAAGGAACACAGCACATAATAGAAACTGATTTAATGTCTGTAACCTGAGGAATGAGTAGAATAATTAAATATGGTTTTAATGCAAAATAAAATAATTAAACAAGCAGACAAAATTTTATAATTCTCGGATTTCATCTCATTGATATCTACAAGTTTTCCTTTATAATTTATATAAAATGAAATTAATGTAATTTCATGTAATTTTTGGCTTTGTTGGATGAGATGGAGATTTTTTTGAATTTTAAATTATGACTGGATTTAATTTGTTAATTATGATTTGGATTTAATTTTGTTTGTTGCTGAAGAATCTTCTTGGTTTTACTTTTTATTTTTTTTAGTTTGTTATGCATGTTAATTTATTTAAAAATGATGTAATTATTGGTTTTGAAGTTTCAAAAGACAGTATACCTACTATTCTTATATAAATTAACTGTGTTGCTCAATGACCAATCCATTTTATTTGAATTTATTAGAAATCATTGACAGGACATTAGTATCATGTTAGAAATATTCCAATGCCTCAGAAAAACTATTACTTGAAAAATTGCTAGCATTGAAGTATTCTGATAGAAGAAATACTTTCATATTAATTGTTTGGATGAGCTCTTCACTATGATACCTAGACTTTCTGAATTTAAGCACAGTACTAGACTGGCAATGGGGTCTCACTAATTTACAGTTGAGTTGGCTGAGATGTAACCATAAATTCTATGTTAATAGTTTCTTTTCTCACACTTCTCGCTTGTCAAATTCTAGCTCCATGTTTTCAGCCAACTTTAATCTGCAAAACTTTAAATGTAATGTCAATTGCTAACTACTGTTCTCTTGATTACTCATTCCTCATTCCTCTTATTATTATTTCTGTTCATAATTCTTCCACACCCTGTAAGCCCTTGAGTCTTAGTGGCTTTACTGCATTGCAGGGAATGATACTGATTAAAAAAAAAAGTGGATAGTCTGTACTTTTTCCTTAGTTTATTTTTTGCTATAGTCTCTTTCTGGTAGCCTTTGATATTTCAAGGATTAGCTATGCTAAAATGATAGTTTACCACATGTGCTTAAGCTAAATTACAGATACTATTTTCTTTCACATGGTCTTTGTTTTCAATCAGAGACTTTGCATAATGAATGTTCTCCAAATTATACAACCTCATCAGACTGAGAACATTTTTCACAGAATATTTGCAGTGTCAAGTAATGCAGACTTCTGAAGCAATGGGATACTGGATTTTATTTAAGTTTTCTCAAGGACTTTAATTTCAGTAGTATAGACCCCAACACTGTCATAGTAACTAGGACAATAGTTGCCTAAATGTTCCACATTCCGATGATACACCCACACTCTACTACATCTCAATTTTGATAGGGTAGTATTCATATAAAATACAAATTTTATGGTAAACTAATTATGATCATATGCAATATAGCTGAAAAATTCAATTGCAAAAATTAAAAATAAATACAATGAATATAAATACAAATTAGAAACACATCATAATAGTTCATTCCATCTGAAATAAATCAACAGGGTTTTGTGGCAATTTTTAACATAAACTTGAGATTTTTCTTGTTAAAAAGTTGAATAATTTTAACACATTTAACAGTATAGATAAAAAATAGTGAATTTTATATTGTTTTTTAGTGTTAGAATGTGCAAAACAAATTCACAGATTTGAAGAAAAAAAAGAACCTAAAATGATGTCAAAATCTAAACTTTTCATCCTTTAATAGTAACAGTCAGTTGTGCTTAGTTTAATTTGTAACATATATAATGTAGGTAGAAAAAAAGCAAATGTTGAAAAAGAGCAATGAAGCTTGCTCCTATGCACCGGCCATGTGTAAGTTATATTTTCATAGTAACCTTTCTTTTATTATTTATAAAAAAATATCCTTCCAGTGTTATTTTTTTTAACAATATTAAATAACTGGATGATAGCTTTTAATTCTTTTCAAAGTACTCCTTTTAAAACTAATTTTCTCCCCAAATCCTTTTCATTTTTAAAAAGTGTCTGCAATTGGAATTGATATCAGCTGCCTTGCTGTGTTTTCTTTAATTTTGTCTATAGTATTTTGATAGAAGTTTTAGTGCTGGGAAAAGTTACAATTCACAGAGAGCCATATCTGAACCATAGAAGGGCTGATATTTTGCCAAATTACCCTGCAAGAGACACAAAAAATCTTGTCACTTGACAAATGCAATGGTTACTCAGTACACAATCTCACTACCAACTGGGAGAGTGTCTGTTCATATATGTGGAGTAAAATCCCTTCTGATTAGCTTCCAAGTTCCATCAAGCATATGCAATTGGTTCTTCAGATATTTAAAATGGCTAGATATGTTTGAGAAAGATGTATATAGTTTTATTATGAATAAATGAATCAAAATAAAAAATATATTTGATTACAAAACATAGAGATGGCTTTGTATGAAGTCAATATTTTGGGAAATACTGTTATTGTTAGATTTTATTAGTGCATATATTTTCTTGGTTTTTAAAGCATATATTCTACCAAAACTGTTTTTCTGTAATGTTTTCTTTTCATTTAAGAAGCTTTTTTGAATCTTCAGTGCCAAAGAGCTATTACTGTGTATCATTTTCTTTCAATGTGCATATTACTATGTGTATGACAAAGTCAAAAAAGTTTTTGTGTGATGCATTTTGTCCTTTACAACTTGATTGGACTAAATTTGTTTATGTTGATGCGACTATTTATGCACACAAATAAGAGATGCAAGGAACTTTACATTGGAAAATAATTTTTTTATGCATTTTGGGTATATAATCTAACTAATTTTATATAGATTCTTTTTCTTTTTCCTTCCATCACTTTTATTAAATATCACACACTGAAAAGTATTTATCTAAACTCAATATAAAATCTGTTACAAGCACATCTAAAACTTATAGGATCCAGATCCTATATTGTTCTTAAAACCCTTAAAACTGAACAAACATAGGCTCCAAATTAAATGTTACAATTAATGCAATTTGATTGGTCCAAAAATACCAATGCATGTCTGACAAAAGGGATATTTTACAAAACAACACATTAAATGCATAAGTTACTCACTGTAATGAGAGGAACATCAATTTTTATATAAAAAAATCTACTCTAACTAAAAGAGGAAACAATTTAATAAGACAAGAATGTTTTGAAAATGTTTTAATCACGAGATCATCCACAGTAAATTTGTGTCCAGGTTCTTACAAGCTTTCATCATTCTTGGCAGATCTTCTGTTATCACAATGTGGGATATTTAATAACAAAACTGATGAAAAGAAAAAAAATGTAAAGGAAATCAGTTAAATTATATACACAAAACACATATAAAAACAAATTTTTAATTTGTCAGAAGCTCTTGTTCATGAGTTAACATGCATTAACAAATTTAGCCTGATTAAGTCCTAAAGGATAAAACATGTCACACAAAAACTTTTTTCATTTTATCATACATCTTTCCTTCCAAATTGTTCTTGATATATGAAAATTTACATATCATTATCCCTACCTATAATTCCTACAAAATCTTTTTATCTTCCCTTTCTTTTTGTATTTCTTGGTTTATTTCTGTTATTTCAGTATTATTGAGTAGAATTAGCATTTAATGTATTAACACAGAAATTCTAGTTTCTTATTTTCTTGACACTGTTTTTTGAACATTATTTTTAATTTCATTATTGTTATCATGTAAGAAATTATGTTGATTTCAGAGCTTTCCTCTTATTTTTGGACATGAGCAGAGGGCACATTAATGGTAGAAGAGGAAGACATAGACTTCCTTTGATTCATAGTAGTCAGCAGAGAATGAGTAATATCATTTTGAAGGGAAAATACATGTCTACTATAAAATAGAAAATCTGAAAGTGGTCACAGAATCAGCAAATTCTTTTAGCATATTGCATAAAAATAATTGGAAAAATTGTATGAGCAAGTAATCAATTTTCAATCTTTATTCATGAAATTAACAAAATCATGTTTTAAATGTTTTTAGTGCTATTTTCATCTTTTAATCTAATCAGCTGAGAATTGCACAAGCTAGCAACAACAACCACATATGCACACATACATGAATGTATATTTGTACTCGCTTGCAGAGAAATAAATACATTTACGTGATATACTTTTAACTTTTGTCTTTATTCAATTTAATGATTTATTGGAATCTGGCTTGGTTAGAATTTCTTGCTTAAGGAATATTTTTTTAGTCTCTAAAACATCTCTGATGCAAAATGAACACAAAAACTGACTAGCAAGTTATTTTAAATTATTTTTGTGACTTAAAAAAAAGATTACTAAGAAAAATCATAATGGAGGACTATACAAAAGGAAAATGTTACAAGAAGCAAAATTAATGATAGCATTTCAAATAAGACTTGTGCATAAAAGGCCAGGTGTTATAAAGCGAGTCTTGATGAAATTTTAAAAAAATTTTCATGTTTTAGCAGTGAAATATATTGAATTACAACACACATACACACACACAACAACTAACTTGGACATTTTTCTTTTAAGCGAATTTGTAGTTATTTTTACTCTCTATCATGTTCTTTCTATTTCTTCTCATTTTAGATCAAGACAATTGCAATTGACACCAGATATTTCTTTTTGGTGCTGAAAGTTGATACATTTGATCAAATGCAAAATAATTAAAAAAAAATGAATTGCTTGAAATTAAACTCAATTCTATCTGACTTACATTTTTCAATTTTTTTTTTTAATATTTTTCTTTTTGGCAAATGAGAGAACATGGATAGGAATTGGCTTTATTTTAGATTTAATTAAGTTTTATTTTATATAATTTTGAGATTTGGTTGATAGTTTTTCCTAACATCATAATGATTTATTTGTGAGTGCACACACAATTTATAATTTCTTTTATGTCAAAATTTTACCTTTATATTTTTATAAATATAATCCTGTTATTTTAAGTTTTAGATAGTTAATTTTTTAAAGAAGCAAAAACTATATAGCCTCATTTCTATTGCAAAAATATAAACTCCCACTCAAGAATGGCTTTAAAGTTAATTTTCAATCGACTTTTATTTCATAGTCTTTTATCTTGTCAAAATTACCAAATTTTCTGTTGCCGAATCTTTTGTTACCAAATTTTCCAGGCACCCAACTGTGATATAGGCAATCAGGTAAGGATTCACCAAAACTGATTTAATCTAAATGGGCTTTATGAAATTTTGAAAATAAAAGAAAAATATAATCATAGAATTGCCATATTTTTTGTTTTTTTTGTTTTTGTCATTTTGTTTTTTTAATGAATTGAGATGAAAAATTAATAAAATCCACCCTATCATTTAAGCTAGCTCTTGTAGAGGGCTTTTGATTAGACCTTCATCACAATAAATGTGATAGGAAACAACAAACTATAAAAGAACTCAAAATTGATTGCTGCATTTAAGTATTGCATTAATATTTAAGCTTACCTTTTAAAAGTTCAATGATAATTCTTCTACTGCCTCTTAATTTAAGGATAATTTGATGTAAGTAGGTCCTTACTTTCTATACAAACAATTATTTTTATTTCATGGGTGACTTTCACTGGATTTTGCAATTAATTTTGATTATTCCGAAAATTTATTTCCAAGTTATAAAAATTGTTACTGTACAAAAAAAATCTGTTGCAAAAACATCATGTAAAGAAATGACTGAAAACAATTGCAGCAATGACAACTTGGGATTTCAAAATCTCAGGATTGTGGGTCAGGATCTGACCCAGAATGTTTTTAATTTGCTCACAGAGTTGGCCTGATTTCAAAATGGTATGAGATGTTGGACTACAGCCTCTAGGAGTAAATTAAAAAAAGTGTGACACACTGACATTCACATTTATTATGTAGATGTTAAATATAACATTTATATATTTAAATGTTAGTGAAATATAAATATCATAGTATACTACCATGATGAAAATGACAAGGATTAACTTTTTAAATATTCTTGTTTAAATGTAAATGTTACAGGTTTGTTTGACAATTCTGAGTTTGTGTACAGTATTATGAATACTATGTTTTAATTCTTCTTCTTTTATGTACCATTTCATTTATTATTTCTGTAATCTTGCCTATGCCATAATCATCTAAGGCTGCCACCATTTCTTTTATGACTCCATCTGGCCCTGCTGCTTTGTTTCTCTTCATTTTGGCCAGTGCAGATTCCACTTCGGTTTTTAATATTTCCAGTCTGTCGATATTACTGTGTATTGCCAGTGGTTTTCTTTCATCATGTTCCATCTCTGAAGTATTTTTTCTTTCTCTAATATCATTTTTTCACCCTTGGATTTTATGCACCCTGTTAATGAGCATGTCTTTTGTCCTGTTAGTACTCTTATTTTTTTTTAATGCATATTTACTTTATTTGTGATATTCATTCTTTCCATCTGCATTTGTTCCTTATTTCTTTCTGTAGTTTTCTATATTCTGTTCCATCTCTTGGAATTGTTTTCTGTCTCCTTTTCATCATGTCAAGAATCTCATCTATCATCCATTGATTTTTTTCTTCTACATCCATTTTCTTTTGGGATGATCATGTTTGCTGATATCACTGAATCTTCTCTTAGTGTGTCCCACTTCAAATTTCCATTTCCATTTTGTCCCTTGTATCTTCTTTTCATACTGTCCATACATTTCTACTTCAGGTTCACATTGTTTAAGAGTCTCTTGTATTGCAGTTTCGGTGCTGCATTATGCTTCTTCAGTTTCTGTAGTTTTGTTCTAAGTTTACACATATCAGTGAGGTGATCGCTTCTACAGTTGGCACTTGGATAGGTTTTGCAGTGTAAAACTGCATTCCTGAATCTCTTATTGATAGTTATGTAGTCTATTTGTTTTTTTTTTTTGTTTCTCCTCCTTCTTGGAACCAAGTGTTGGCTATTACCTGGTCATTTGGACCCATTTTCCTCAGTATTCATTGCAGGTTCCTAGTTCAAATTTGCCAACTATTTCACCATCCCTCTTATTGCCTACTTTGGCATTGAGGTCTCCCATGGTAATTATGATTTCTTGCAATTTACACCTAGCCTTGGTGTTACATAGTTTAGAGTAGAACTTTCTGACTTCTTCTTCTGTACTTTGTGTTGGCGATAAATACACAACTATGATGGATATGTTGAAAGGCTTACCTTTCAGTTTAACAATTCTTTCAGATAACTGACTGTATCCCAAAATGCATTTCTTCATGCCTTTGTCTAGTATCAGTCCAAATCCTTTTTCATTTTTCTCTCCACTTGCATATATAATTCTGTATTTGTCACTGACAAAATCTCCATAGTTTGACACCTCCACATACTCCTAAAATGTTGACATTTAACCTAGTGATCTCCTATTTTATATTTTCCAACTGTCCACAGTGGTTTAATGTTCCATATCCCAAGAATTACTTTCTTTTTAATACAAAGAGTTGCTGCAATGAGTTAATTCCAATTGATTTAGAATCATTCATGCTGTTAACACATTTTGAAAATGATAAATGATACATTTATTCATTATCAAATACTTTTTTATGATGAAAATTTTAAATTCATGTAACAGCTGAGTTAATATTCTGAAAACTTTAGAAATATCAATATGAATTTTGACCCAGGAATATTTATACTGAAAATAGAATCATTTACATATATATTTCAGTATCAAAACCTTGTTTTATATAGCTAATTGTATCCAAACCTTAGCTAATTGTAGATAACATTCTGTATTTTGTTAATATTTTATTCTTTTAATTTTTTTATTTTTATTATAACATCACTGAGATTACCAAAAGCCTATCAGAAAGAGATAAGTGTTTTAAAGGAAAGCACAAATGACTTATTTTAATTTTAATTTTTTTTATTTTTGATTATATATTTTATTTTTATCAGGAATCACTACAAGATTAAATATATTGGAACTCTCTTTTCCTCCTTGTTGCACTACTGATGAGGTGTGAAATGTTCGGTGTTGGGGTCCTCACCAGACATGCATGACTTTGTGAACCTATATAGTTCTTCTATCAGATTGAGGCATTCAATTGAGGTAGTTTGGAAGGTAATTTCTAATGGATGAGAAGATGAACCTGGTATTGATGTTGTCATATGCAGCTTTTTCAGTTTGTACTAAATTAAATATCACTCAGAAACTGGATACCCAACTGTAATGAAAATTGTCTTATTCCCCAAGTTAGGCTATTTTAATTGTATTCTGCTAAGAAAAATTACTGTTTTTTGCTCTTATGGTGGCAATCATACAGAAATCAGATCAATCATGGTAATGTAGATGTAAAAGTACAATGAAAAATTGATTTATTTAAACAAGTAATTTCTATGACTGAGATTTTTATGTATATTAGATATCATATATTAGAATATATGATAATTTATCATAATATACAAATTTGTGGTTATAACCATATATATATATATATATATATATATATATAATAAAAATGACAATAGGAAAACTAGTAATTGCTGACGCATTTTGTCCAATGTGGACTTTATCAAAGCAAAATATGAAATGAATTTAATTGAACAAGGTAACTAATAAAAACAAAAAACAGAATGTTCCTAGCAACTGGAATGTAGAGAAACGCTATTTTCATATTGTTAACTGAAAATAACGTCAACTTAGCTAATGCACTAGTCATACATACAAATAAATTCAACTATAATTTTGATTTTAAAAATGCTACACTCATAAAAAAAATAACTTACTCAGAAGGAAAATTCTAGAGAGTGCTGCCATAGAATATTACCTAAATATTAATCTACACCCAGGTTTTTTCCCCATTTCACCTTTCTTAACAAAATTAATGCTCTCACAAACAAATGTACACAACAGATTCATAAAATCAAAAGAAAATGGTTGAATACATAAACACAGATATAATGAAAAGTATTCTCCACACATGACAAATACTGATGTTATTTTCAGTTAACAATATGAAAATAGCATTTCTCTACATTCCAGTTGCTAGGAACATTCTGTTTTTTGCTTTTATTAGCTATCTTGTTCAATTAAATTCATTTCGTATTTGATAAAGTCAACATTGGACAAAATGCGTCAGCAATTACTAGTTTTCCTATTGTCATTTTTATTCATAAATATTGTCTTCTCTACTGGTTAAATTGGAGAAATTCATCATACATATATATATATATATATATATATATATGTTGTATGTTAGTGTTATTAGTGGTGTCTGGTTTTAGCTTTGTGGATTTTGTAAGCTCGTTTTTATTGTGTTGAGGATGAAATTGTATGGGTAGTGAAAAAGTCTGAATGATTTCTCAATATATGTCTTTTCTACCTTTAGGTATTTTGGGCTACATATCCTAAGGGCTCTGAGGTAGGATCCTGTGATTAGCCCAGATTTTATTCTTTGGTTGTGACGGGAATAGAAATTGATTAAATCATTTATCTTAATTAAAAAAGAACATAATTCTTTAAAGAGAAAATACTTTGAAAGCTTAATAGCATTATTACCATACATATATGATGAGTGCGTGTATATATAAAATATTAAATGTAGCAGTATGTCTATAACAATTGTGATTTAGAAAACATCATCAGAAATAAGCTGCTGTTTCTTTTAAAATTTTCTGATTATTATTAATGAAATAATTAAATTAAATCTGCAAAACACTGCTCAACATTTTACATTTACAAATATATTTGTAATCTTAAAATTTTAATAATGATTTTGTAATGTCATTTTGAATAATTAGTCAGTACAAAAATGTCAGTTGAAATTTATACAATTTGTGTTCACTATTTAAAAAGTAATTTTTGTCCAGTATTGAATACAATTTAAGAAAAATGTTTCAAAGGAAGTGATCTTTAAGAATAACTGTTTTAAATTAAATTTAATAGATTTAAATATGTATACAAATTTACTGAAAAAAACCATTACATATATTAGTCTTTCAATTGTTTATTGATGGTTTTATTCTATTATTTTTCATCAAAAATAATATGGATTTGTATTAAACAACTATAACCTTTTTCATTTATTGCTTTAGCAATAACTTTTCATTATATTTATTATACTAATTTTCATTATCAATTTCTATAGAACTTATTTTATGTATAGCCACTTTTGTATGATTTATTTTATTATGTTTCTCATTCATATTTGTTGTTCCAACAAAAATGATCTTCTCTTTGCCTTATATCTCTTTCATTGATAAATATTTGTCAGATTTTGATAGATATACACAAATGACCTAGAATCAGGTAACATACATGATTTTTTATTATATAAACAAGTATGAGCTGAATTTATAGGAAATAAACTCTATTTCTAACACAATTATGTATCCACATACATACTATATTAAAATGCACCCAAACTTTATTTTCCACCTCATGACAGACAATATTTACAAACATGTGAAAAAGATTCCACAACACACACCATTTAAATCAAAATGTGTATTGGTTAGAAATTAACATCACCATGAAAATATTTGACCAATCAGAGAAAACTCTAACCCTATTTTTCTCAAGCTTATTTTCAGGAAAAATTTCTTATAAAAACCCAGATTTCAACTTCCAGGGTACTGATGTGGCTGTTTCCAAGCAGTTCAAAAACAAGAGAAAATGTGGCTACATAGCTTTTTCCTCCCCTTGCACATTCTGAAAGAAACAAGTGTCGGCAACTTCAAAGGAATCATCTCCAACAACAGCAACAGAGAAACCCAGTGAGTCTTCACTGACAATGAAAGTTTTTGTTCAACCACAGCATTGACTGTGGACCAACTACTCAAAAGTATTTTCTCAACCATAGCTTTTTACTGTGAACCAATTCTACTAAAAGACTTTAACCTAACTAAAATCTATTTTTACTCCTTTTTGACTCTTTTGAATTCCTATATATATGTTTGTAAATACAAATGATTTATTTAACAGGCATACTCATATTTTCTTTATTTTATTATATATAGTTTGGATGTTCAGATTTTTAATATACAAAAACCTAGATGACAGAATTCCTACAAATTCTCTATAGTTCCCTATTTCAATTTCAATGTCGATCTGAGAGCAGGCTAGTGAAATTTATAACACATAACTATAAAAGAATTATATGACAAAATTGCTTAATAGGCTACTCAGGTCTCTTTGCAACAGGTAAATACAAGAAATTTTGGTAAAAGATAGAACAGTAACTCAGAAAAGCAAACCAAATCAGTATTATTTGAATAAATTCTGAGAATGATTGGGCATTTTCCCAGACAAATTGTAGCCAAGCATGAATATGAAACCACTGAAGGCAGAATGAGAGAGAAGTACTTTTAAAAACAACACAAAAGATATGGCTGACTGCAGGGAAAAGAAAGTTGAAACAGTTTCCAATTAGCAATGGAACTTATATGATAACAGCTTCAGTTATTTTGTGAAATGTGTCCAGAGACTAGCATATGAAAACAACAAAAACTCAAACATAGTAAAAGGGAGTTCCTGAACAAAACAAAATTCTTTTTAGATGAGCAGATATTAGTATTTTTAGTTTGAGGGAATTTTCACACCTATACTTTTAATCTTGTTGCTTAGAAAACTTCAAAAATGTGAAAAATTTTTTAGATGAGCAGATATTATTTTAGTTTGCAACCCACATGTATTTGCTTTCTTCATCAGTTAATAAATTTATTGTTGTACAATCTCAAAAGTAGATTTCAATTACTAAATTTTTTGATTTGTATAGCTATTTTTTAATTAAAATCTTTTTATAAAACATGTGAAAATGTTAAAAAAAATGAAATTCAAATTTTTTAAACTGAAAAAGTAAAATAATTGTTTATTTAAATTTTTGCTTCACAAAAAGGTTTATTAAGGAACTGCTATTCTAGGTTTATAACCACTACAATAATATATCAATAATATATCAAATTCAAGAATGAAGAATAACAAAATGAAATTCATCAGTTTTTTCTACAAATAGCAATAATTATTATTTAAATTATGAAAAAATATTTGTGCATTCTTTTCATAACCAGCAACTACACAAATGCTAACTTTCTAGATCAGAAAAAAATATAATTAAAAATTATCAGCAAAAATTTAGCATGATAACTCACTCTAATATGCATTCTAATAGATATATATTATTAGATTCATAAACATCAACTAGAATATTCATTCTGAATAATGTAAAGATTTTTTGGTATACTATTTTGACCTTACAGCTGTCTTTTAACATTTTGCCTCTATATTTTGCACAGGCTTGAAGAGAAAATTTTAGGCAGATTTTTTTAATAAAAGTTATTGAATGAAAATAGTATATATATTTTTTATTGACTTTTGATCTGACTTTATGTTAGTTTTTATGGAAAGTATAAAAAATCCTACACCATTTACAAATTTTTTTTCCTTTTCATTTTTATTTTAGCTCCAAAGGTTTATATCTTAAAAAGTTGCATGTCACATAATCGATCAAATGTCAAATGAGTGGCTACATGTTTTCTCGGGTGAATTCTGAGGATACAACTTGTGAGAGTTTAATGTTTCATTATGTATGTGAGTTGGTATACTTTTTTGTTTTGCAATTTCAGGCTTTGTTTTAATTTGTCAAATTATTTCTTATTGATGTTTTGAAAATATTAATAATGAATATACTTCAAATATCTGGTATATGATATTTCAAAATATCTTTAACTATAAATGCTCTGATTGATATCTAAAATGACAATTTCAAAATATGTATCTGTTTTTATTGCCATGAATAAAAATGTGCTTACTTGTAGCGATTTAAATATGTTTATACCTGCATTTGTAATATGTATTGGGTTGGAATAAAAGTTTGTAGCATTTTTTAAGGGAATTTCAATGTCTATTTAGATAAATCTTCATAGATTTATTCAACCACATATGTACTATTTTGTTCTACCCCCATCAGATACACAGCATCACGTTCTTGGGATGCAGAATGGTTCTTGGAATAGTTGATTAATTTCAGGAACATTTTCACTCCACATTGTTGTAAACAATCCAATTTTCATTGCCTGTGATCATTCTTTAATATTTTTTTTGTTTACATTTGAGCAGGGAATTGTAGATGGCAATACAGACCATTAAATTGTTTCCATGAAATCATGAAGCACCCAACCAGTGCAGTGATTTACACTATCGAAATGTTTCATAGGAAATATGTGAAGAATCTTTGTGATGTCTGATGTTGTGTGATCTGGATCATTTTTAATTAGTTTCAATTTGGTCATAAATGACTACAGGCCTGCCAGAATGTTCTGTTTTCCAGATCAAAATGTCTGCCTCTGAACCTAGAAAACTACTTGTTAACAATAGTCTCAGCCATGACACCATTTCAGTCATGTATGAAACAAAATCAGGTTCAAATGCCACATATTAAATACTACAAACTTTTGTTCCAACTCAATATATATATATATATATACACTAACTAACTAGCTAACTATGGGTGGAACTTAAAAGAAAAAAACAGCAGGGATCTGATTGTAAGCTGGAAAGTTTTTTAAAAGTTAAAAAAGTTAAAGATAATCACATTATCATAATATTTGCAACCACTGCCAACAGGAGAAATTAGCAATAATGACATTTCCGGATCAAAAGAACCTTTTGAACCAGAAACTGAAGTCATGAGTGCTTGCATACATACTAAAAAATTCCTCTCAAGCACATATAAGGCTGGATAAAAAAAAATGTACATTTCAATTGACCCCCACACTGATACATTTATAAAACCCTTGCTTTACTTCTCTTCCCCCTTCTTCTCCTACCTTCTTTACATCCTCCTCCTCCCTTTCTATTACATACAATGTTTGCATTTGTTTATTTTTTTAAAATAATACAGTGTTCATTAGCTTTTTTTTAAATAAAGCATTGGGAGGTAAATTGATAAAAAATGCCTGAGGATATTGTAAGGTTGAAACAAAGGTAGCAGATTCAACTGACCCTCTAATTTTTAAAGTTAAAAGCTCTACATGTTATTTTTATTTTATTGTTTTTCACATTTGTATTGAGTTTTTTTAATACTACTGTTTGCTGTCTGATTAAACTCTGACCATTAACCTTATATATATATATATATATATATATATATATATATATCCAATGCGATGAGAACGAAAGTAATATATAAATTCCAGTGTTCATAGCATTAATCCAAATGAGGGCTCAATACCAATAGTAGAGTGATAATTATTCCTTTATTATAATTTTATCATATAGACAAAACCATAGTGAGTAAAATGGTTTTGTCTATATGATAAAATTATAATAAAGGAATAATATATATATATATATATATATATATATATATATATATAAGTTATATAATTAAAAAAAATGATGTTTTATTTTATGAAAGTATTTATTTATTTATATATATATTTGATATTTCAAATTGTCCTTAATCTTTCATCAGAAATAACTGTTTGTTACAAATAAATTAAAATTACTGTTTGTTAGCAAGTAGCGTTCTTCGTGAGACGCGGACGTCACATGATATGGAACGTCACTGTTCAGATATTCCTAACTTAAATCTAACTGTCATAAATATTTTAAATGTTGTTTAAAATTTTTTTTTTAACTATATCTAAAAAAAATTGCTTAACTATTGAAATATTCATAAAGATTTAAAACACCTAAGTCCCTATTCAACCCTAGTTTATGTGTATTTAATTTTAAAATCCAATATGTTTCTTTTTTTCTGCATGTGTATGTGGAACTAAAATTAGAATTTATCAATAAACATTTGCAGTTTTCTAATGAGTGTCCTGATTGATTAAAGTGTTTAGCTATGGGGGAATAAGGGTTGTTTTGACATATAGTTTGTTTATGATTATTGAAACGAAATCTAAAATTATTTCCAGATTCCTCAATATATCCACTATTAGGATATAAGGTGCAGAATAAATAATAGATTACATTATGGCTATCGCAGGTGAGGTTAGGTGGCTGTATCCTGATATTGGTGTTGGGTACAGAAAATATATTAGCTTTTATTAAATGTTTGCAAACTAAGCAACGAGGTTTGTTACATTTGTAATTTCCTGATTGGTTTCTATTGTTTAGATATTTGGTAGAGGTGAGGATAACTGATAGGTGATATATAATGAATATTTAATTAATATTGCTTGTTGGGTTGTATTTTCTCACTCATTTTAAATCCATCTGAAATTTGACTGGCAAGTTTATGAAACCATTATATGATACTGAAGTGCCAAAAAATTAGAGACAGTAGTATACTGGATGGCTTTACCCACTTCCACTTGATAAAAAATGAGTTCAACTGGATGGGGTACAAATGATCTAATTGGTAAGGAAGTAGTGCAGCTGTGGCAACTTTAGGACACAGGCAGGAATTAATACAGTTTGAATGGTTATTGGGAGCCATAAAGATGGGGTATTTTAAGTTTTTCTTAGGCAACTGTGTACCAGAAATATGTGAACATCATTAGGTGGCATGAAACTGGTTTCAAAAACTTTCAGCAAACTTTCAGCTACCTCATTGACTTTGATACTTGCCAGATTTAAATGCCATTAAGAATGTATAGGACTTGTTGAAGATCTCACTAAATTCCCTGCACTCAACAAACAAATGTTATGAAGAGCCACTCAAGGCAGAAAGTTGTGGTTAAAATGGTTATGATGAATGAGGTGTGATGAATGAAAGAGGAGGTGGTAGGAAATGAGAAAGTACTTGAATGTAATCATGCAACACATCTAGTGCATTGTAAACTCCATGCTATATTATATAGCTGCCATTATTCAGATAAAGTGGGGAACTTGAGGGTATCTATCTCTAATTTCTTGGCCCTTCTGTTTATATTTTGTAAGAATATAAGTCTATAAAGAATAAATTTTTGCTTATTTGATATAAATTTTATTAGTGTAACCCTTTTCATATTTCATGAAAAGTATTAGTGACAGGATGAGGTATAGCTCCATAGAGAGTAAAACCTTTTCTATTTCCCAAATGATTTATACAAATTTAAGAAATGAGTTAAATTTATGGTATTAATGTAAAATTAAGAACAATTTATACATGAGCATCTCATCCTTCTAAAAGAAGGCACACAAATAATCTCCTACTGAAGACATGAATATAATTTTATGTCAGGTATTGCCCCTGGTTGGTTGTTTAACATATTCACTTATCAGTCAATAAATGCAATATATTTTTCATATTCCTTTTACTCACAAGAGATTCTGCTGATTAATAAGTTGTGATTTCATATGCAGTTTTTTCTGCTAATGCTCAGAAGAACTACAAACCAAATAAGTTTTTACAAGATCTTTGTAGATAAAAGGTCAAGAAAAAACTTATTTTATTTATTGACTGATATTGTGTATAAAAAAATGGATAAAGTTCTTAGATTTGTATATTTTCATTTCTTTTTAATCCTTTGAAGTCTTCTCTCATGAAAATAAAAAAAATCTCATTTTGAGGCTAATACTCTACACATCCAATCAAAGATAAGGCCTGAGATTATTCATATAATCTGCTTGTAGCTGTTTGGAGTAGATACCAGATTAGTCACAGGCAATGGTAGATGGTGGCATAATTTGAAAATATAAACATTTTTTTAATCATGAATTAGAAGCTAAAAATTTAAGATAATTCAGAGACTGAATTTCAAACAAAAATACTGTCACTCTAAAATAATTATAATTTTTTATATTACTATTCATTATTTGTGTCTTCAGTTTCTGGTTTTATGAATTGTACTAAATTTGTTATCTGTATCATGCATTAGTATTTTTTTATGAAATATGTGCCACATTTAATAGTATCTGTATATTGATTTAGTATCAAATTTGATACTCACATGACAGAAGAAAACAATGTAGAACCTATCTGGTGAGCTTGAGTGAATGGATAGCAGAGCAGTGGAAGAGAAGGCCAAAAGACAAAATTTATTAAGAGCTACAAAGAACAGGAAATTGTGGAGAGCCATGATTCTATGTTATATAGAAGATCTATTTTTATAAAATGTGTTAATTTGATATTTTCTTTTTGGAGTTCAGTTTTATTTGCAGTAAAAAGGATTTTAGAGGATTAAAATTAAATTGGTATGCGAAACTTGAAATTTGTAGTATTTAGGAAACAAAAGCCAAATAATTTCATTGCAATAAACAAATAAAAAACTGGGATGTTTATTAAAATGCCATGCAATAGTTCATTATTTTGACACAAAGTTGCATTAAGAGAACAGCCATTGATAAATGGTAATAGTATAGGAATTAAATCCAACATATTTTTCAACCAATAAAATTCCATCAGAAGGTTTGGTGGAAAAACAATCATTACCAGGGCAAATACCACCAAAATATTTGCGGACATAGTTACAGACCTACTATGTGTTATTTTTGGATCATTTAGGGAATAACAATAATAACACCTTTCACCACTCCCACAAATTTGAGAAAAAAAACCCAGTGGGAAATTATTTCCTAAGTAATGAAAATCTTGTATTCAAAAAGTTCATACTCTATGTGAAATTAGATTTTGAATCTCCCTTAAAGGAGGGAGGCCAGTTTGATCTGCACATGCATCCACCCACCATATACATACACACAACTGAATAAAGACAACCAGCAACTGCTGACTAAGTCACACAATAGAAGGGATTAATTAGCAACCAACGACTAAGCCTTTTGTTACAAATTTACAAACACATTAAGCTGCCCGTCATAAACTAAGTCTGTTCACACATTTCACACCGGACTAAAAATGCTTTTCACACATTTCACACTGGACTAAAAATGCTTAATTACTTTATAAAACAAACTTTAGTACAAGAAAAATTGAACATTTTATTGCGTTTGTGTTATTCTGAAAAGAATATATAAAAGTGATGTCAGCTAACATTCTGCTTGTACATTTCCTTCAGAAAATAACTTTTTTCATGTCTCATTTAAAAGATGTTTTGTTATTGTTAAATGTTTGGAATCCTGACTCACAAATAGCAACAAAAACCTGGGTAGACAGATCACAATAATAGCTTAATAGTTACTATTTTAGTGTCAAGATGAAAATTCAATTCAGATAAACTTTTAAACAGTTTTACGCTTATAGGCCTCATTTTAGTTAATCCCTCTACATTTGCTTTCATTATTGATATAATGTCCTGAATTGCATTTCAGTAGTCTTTGAAGTTTTGAATTGATGGGAATAGATTTATATAATAATGAGTGTTTCACTCTTGAACTGACTTTTACTACTGAGACTTGAAAAGTCTATTTTCCTGAAAAACTGTTTTTAGTGAAAGATTTTATAAAATTCAATCACCACCAGTGCTAACTGTTCAGTCAATGGATGTCAAATATTCCCTGTATGTAAATGGCTTATTTTAGCATTGCAATTACCAAAGAGTTCCTCAAGTTTTTGAAGGAAGTTCTTGAGAAAATCCAACTTTTACTGAGAGTTTTAACACAGTTCTAACAATACAATAACTAAATCTAATGCCAGCAGCAGCAGCAGTTAAGAATGTGTCTTGATAAGACAATTGATTTTTCTTTTATTACTCTGCATATAAATCCATTTTGATTTGTTTTATGTATTCAATTAAGTGGGTAGATAGATAATGTAACAAAGTCAAATGTTACATGTATCAGATGTAGAATTCCGCTTGATGTTTATCTGGTTTGGTTATGACTTGAAGACATGTATTTATGCTTATTTTTTTTCTTTGGAGCTTATGTGCTGAATGTCATGTTATCTATGTGGAAAGTGGGATTGGCATTCTTGTGGAGTACTGGAGCACCCCCACATGATGGACAGATCTAAAAAGATAAATAGCACCCACTCTTACTGAAAGAGTAGAAGTTGAACAGAATTGAGGTGAAGTTCACAATTAACTGTTATTCAAGTAGATTGTGTTCTTGACTGTTAGTACCGTATTGTTCTTTGGAATAAATTACTACTTTTTATATGTGTATTGACTTATCCATTCACAATACATTTGGTGATGAGGGATTCGAAATTTACAGCAGATATCAACATTTGACAAAGAAAATTTGAATGTTGATACAAACACAGACTGAGGTTTTGAGTGTAAAAATTTATAGTCATATACCAAGAAATTATTTGGTGACTACTCAACCTCAGATTATTTTCAAGTCAGACATGTGTAAGCAAATATATGGATATATGTAAAAACATGTAAAAACAAGTAAAAATTTTGTTAGGTTGCTCAGTTAAATTTTGTCTCTATAAAGAAACATGGAGGATTTTAAAGAAGCAGTGTTGGAATTCATGAGAATCCAGCAGAAGCAAAACAAACGGTTGGAGGAACAATGACATTGAGATCAGGAACAGTTCAAAAAATGTTTGCATTGTTAGGGTTAAAAAAGGAAAAAGAGCAAGGCAATGCAAATTCTTTTTCCTAGGATTCAGTAATAAATGCAGTTGGCAAATTTAAGTACAGTCCTGATTAGGAGGTAACTTTTGTGGTGTATTTTCGCCATTGTGAAGAGGTCTTTCAAAAAGATTGCACTACATGGTCGGATGAAAAGAAATACATCTGTTGTTTGGAAAATTTGGTCCAAGTGAACATGAAAAGTATGTGAATTACATACTTCCAAGAAAGCTTGAGGAAGTGTCTTTCAAGGAAACTGTCTTAATTTTGGAAAATATTTTTAGGGAGAAAAGTTCTCTTTTCAACACAAGATGGCAATGTTTAAACCTTAAAAAGAAAAGTGGAGAAGTTTACTCGACTTTTGCTGGGATTGTCAATAGAGAGTTTGAGAAGTTTAAGCTGAAAAAAACTTACTCAGCATAAGTGGTTGATTTTTGTACAAGGACTGATAAGTCCAGAGAATGCCAAGATCAGAATGAGAACTTTGTTTATATTAGAAAAAAAATCCAAAAATCAGTCTGCAAATGGTCACAGAAGAATGTGAATGAATAGAAAATCTTCAACATGGCATGGCAAAAATAGAGGAATGCAATGTGTCAAATATTCAGAGATTTAAGCAAAGACAGCATAAAGAAAATGCTGCCTGGAGAATAAATCCTTGTTATGGCTGTAGACAGATTCATTATTACAAGGAATGTCCATTTAGAAAAAGAATGCTTTAGTTGTGGCAAAAAAAGGACACAAGCATATGCATTGCAGAAAACCCAAAAATAAAAAGAGGTCAAAAATGGAAAAGACAGTTAACTCAACTTCAATGGAAAACAAAGGAAGAAAAGTGATAAAAAACTTTGTGAATGTACAGATGAACAAGAAAAATGTTAAATTCCAAATGGATACCAGTTCAGATCTGACACTGACAAATGAATAAACTTGGAAAAAAAATGGCAGATCAACTTTATTGATCATGAAAAGAATTGCTCATAGCATTTAGGAAATAAACTAAATTTTTAAGGAGAATTTTACAAAATGTGGCATTTATGGGCAAACTATGAAATTAAAAGGATTTGTTTTGAAATGAACACAGAACCTGTTTGGTATGGATTGGATTGAGTCATTCAACCTTCTCAACCAACCAATTAATTTCGTCTGCTTTAGTGTCAGTGTTAATTCAAACAGAATGATGAAATTTTCTGAAATTTTTTCTGAGGATTTTGGCAGGTGCACCAGAGCTAAAGCAGCATTCAAACTGAAAGATAATGTGGCACCTATATTTAAACCAAAATGAAAAGTAAGGAGTTGGACCATTTACAAAAAATTGATGTGTTAAGCAAAATGGACTGCAGTGAGTGGGCAAACACTACTGTTTATATGAAAAAGAAAAATAATAAAATTAGAGTCTGCACAGATTTTTCTACAGGATTGAACAAGTGTTTAAAAACATACAATTACCCTCTGCTGAGTCCAGAAGACATTTTCAAAATGGAATGGTTGCAGAGTGTTCTCAAAACTGAATTTGTCTGAGGCGTACCTACAGATTCCTGTTGATGAAGAATGTGCAAAGTATTTAACTATAAATATGCATAAGGGTCTGTGTGTTCATGACTGTTAGTACCATATTATTCTTTGGAATAAATTACTACTATTTTTTATGTGTATTGACTTATCCATTCACAATACAACAGGCATGCTGTTTAAACCCTGTCTTATGTTTGTGTTGCCTTTTGCACAAATGCTCTTGGGAAAGGTATGAATTTATCTCTTCCTCCCTCAGCTATAGGTTAAATATCAAGGAGGATTGGTCTCTTTAGTCTTGGTTGGCAATCAGTCTAAGAGAAAGACAACTCTGAAGTCAAAAGCAGAATAATGATCTGTCAACCCAGCCAGCCTGATGGTTGCATTTAATAGCTAAAACGTAGCAAATGTTGTGACCAACAGAGACAAATTAGTGCCCAATAATGTGGTTAGTCAAGATGGAGTTCATGTATTGTGTGCTGTTGTGGTTTTTACTACTTGTCTTTCTAGCTTTTTATCTGTACACTGACAGTTTTCTTATAACAAAATTATAAGAAAGGATTTGGTATTCTTAAATCAACAGAATGCATGCCTTCAACAAACCTTGTTCTAAAATGTTATAAATCTATATCCTCCATCTCTTTTCTCTTTTGTTAATATCAACCATGTAATATTAAATTACTTACATTATTTACATTATTCAGACATTATCCGGTTTTCTTCAGGTGATTGGAATTTCGAACCAAACTCTTTATTTCATCCACCTGGGTAGATTGTTCTAGTTCCACATGCTATGCCTTTTCTGGATGTTTCAGTTATTTCCCTTTAACTCAACTCTCCAAGTTTGGCTCAACACTGCTATGGCCTGGTATTGAACTCACAACTCTTTGGGTCTAGACACTGGATCTAACCGATGTTTTTATCCACTGGGCCAAAACGTTGTGAATATGGTAATGAAGATGAGGATAACAGTCCGAATAACGTAAATAATTTAAGTAATCATAATACCTCATCTCAGAGATATAGACTGATATTCAATTATATTTCTTTTTACAATGATGTGCACTTTGTACAAAGCCAAAGAGCCACTTGCGGTAGAGCTACAAAGTAAGAGGTACAGTTTATTGTGATATGTGGAAAAGATAATGGTTAACCGTAGACTTGAACAGGTTGAGATTGTAGTAATCAGGGAAATATACTTTTGGGAGTTGGTTCCATAAAGTAGGGGAAGAAGCTGGTCAAGTGGATCACCATTATGATTATATACTTCACAAATAATTTTTTTGTTGTGCTCTTGCATTAGTTGCAACATTTGTGATTGGCTCCGATGTTTAAATTGTATGTTTTAGTTTTTTTGCTTTTGTTTTGGAACCCCTGCACAATTTTAATTTGGCTTTTTAGGAGTTCACTTCCTGCTGACAGATTTTGATGAAGAGTGAATCAGAAAGGTCTAATTTGAAGCAGTTTATAACAGGAATAAGCTTACTGGCTCTAAAGACAGAAAGTATGGAGTTGTTACAGTATATAAGTATTATGTCAGGCTAATCTATAACTACAACTGGTACCATGTAATCCAGTATTACCTGCCACATAGTCAGGTCATTGGAAACTAAACTGGTTCCCCCAACAGGATTTTCTGGCAAGGAGAGTGGCTAGACACCTGTCAGGATTAAAAATAGACCTGTCAAAGGGTAGATGATCCTTCTTGTTGGATCAATAGACATCTAGCACAATGGGGTTGACTAAGCTCCATAACTATGTATGCAACCAGTGTGGTGATGATATGGCATGATTGGGTAGAGGGATTTCTAGACTGAAGTTAACAGCCAGCACAGAGGGTTCCTCTGATGGAATCAATGGCCACATATCTGTGACCGAAGCAAGCCTTCATATTAGAAGACATCAGCTGTTGTTTGATCTGGAGAGGGATGGGCTTTGAGATGTCTGCTTCCCCAAAACACACTATGCATGGGTACCTCCCTGACATTTAACCAGGTGTGTGTGGAGGGAGTTGGTCAGGTGACCAGCTGTGCAGCATCTCTATGACCACATTCAGTCATGGGACTGAATAAGTTTTAAATATGTCTGATGAAAGTGATGAAATTCTTGCACAAACTGAATTACTCAGTAAAAGAATTCATTAAAGTGCAGTTCTTGGCAATATTCTCCATACTGATCAACCAAAATATAAGTTGTTTATGATAAAGTTGGTGATTTTGGAACTCTTTTCTGCAAATTTATATAGCATCTGTTTTTGTCTCCTTGTAAGCCCTTAGCTATCTCTCAAGAGATGTATGAATGAATCAAGACAAAAATATCAACTAAAAGAAGTCTGTTTTCATTCTGACTAAATCTATTTGCAGAATTTATACTTCATTAATTTATCTGTAATCTCAATGCATGCATTTTTTTACATTTTGAGAGCAAATGAAATAGCCTCTTTCTCATTACCTAAGTAGGTATTTATGCTTAAGGTGTTGTGTCTGATGAGCTGACATTTCCCTGCTTTAACTAGGTTTCTTTTTGCACTTATTTCTTGAAACTATGGTATCAGGGAATTTTCATAAATTGTGAAAACATTATTAACTTGCAATTCTTTTCAGTAAATGGGTTGGGATAAACTTATTACAATACTATGCATAAGTATTAAGGTCATGAGTAAATCTAACATGTCTCATAATGACATGTGTTTTAATACTTGTAAAATCCATGATTCTACTTTGGAGTTGTGAAGCGGACACTGATTTAGGGGCATATGAAGAGGATGTGATGAAGATGTAGTGGTTTTTATTTAATAACTGACAATAGATGCAGATAAAATGATCGGCTCCCTGTACTGCTCTAGTAAGTACCTGAATCCTCAAGCTATCCTCTGCCTTTATCAGAGCCAGATCAGGTAGAAAATGGAGTACTGTTGCCATATTTGGGTGGGAGCTGCTCATTTCTCACTTTCCAGTCTTGATAGTGTTCAAAAGCATCTCCGAGACCTTGTTGGAGAAGAATTATTTTCCACCATCCAACCTCTCTCTTACAGATGGGATGTGGCAAGTCTCTCTCTGCTCTATCACTACTTCCATGGAAAGTGCTCAGATGAATGACATTCCTTGCTTCTGCCAGTTCTAACCTTCATGGCCAGGACCCACCATGTCACTTACATAGTAGCAAATCACCCACATTCCTTCCATATTCCATTGATGAGAAGTAAATGTTAGACATTTTCATGACGGTCGTCCTCGAGTATAGAATCCAGAGGTTGGCAGTGAATATTTCGGAGACAGTAGGAAAGCGTAGTGCAGGTTCGCAGTGGATATCATAGCAGAGTGTAGTTCTTCCGTCTGTCATATTCGCCGGACAAGTTTCCTCTGGTCCTTCTGATAGGAGAAACAAAGATGGCCACCTTTATACACGACGAATACAGTGTTGTGCGGCTTCTGATTGGTCAACCTTCTATTGGTCGACTATAAAGGGAAATAAGTCATTCTGACTCGCTCACTAGTTACATGGTATATATACACAAAAAACCGTAACAGTAAGTACCACTCAAGTAGCTTCTTCCTGCAAACCACAGCTCTGTAGAACAGACTCGCAAGATGATGTTTCTCCCGATCACTACAATCTTAACCTGTTCAAGTCTAAAATTAACTGTTATGTTCCTCTCCTATCCATATAAACTACCTTTTAACGTAACCCTTGAGTGGCCCACAGGTCTTGTACATAGTGAACCTTACTGTAAAAAAAAAGAAAAGATCAGGTTATATTGAAGGATAATCTTTCCTGATAGTTGTGGTGTTACATAAAAAAAAAAACACACACACACACACATCAACAAATTACATTATTTACATTACCTCATCTCAGAAATATCGACAGACATCAACAAATTAGTTTTTATATAATTATCAAAAGGCTGAAAGAAAAGAATAGAAGAAAGTTTTATGATTTATAACCTGTAATAATTTGTTAGGTTTCTTCTAAATCTATACTATTCTTTCCTGTACTATGTTGCCTCCATAAAAAATAACCTAAAACTGATTTTATCTGCTGATTTAATAAACTGTAATAACTTAAAAACAATTCTTTCTCTTTAAATACATTAAAGAATTCACATTTTCTGCCTTTGTCAAAGTAAAAATTCGAGACATATTCCACTCACCACCACATTCTGAATAAGAGTATTTTGGCATAGGTAAGCAGAACATCAAACTTAAATCAGGTTCTTCTTCTCTGCCTTTTTGTATAGTTGCAGATAGTTAGGTGATTGAGATAAAGAAAGCCATTTACTTATTTAACTTGATAGCTTGAAATAAGAAAGCTTTTTCTTGTAGAGATTTTTATATAAGAAAATCTCTTGTTTATTCTATTCTATGTTCAAATAAAATGAAAACTCACGACTACAGAACAGTAAGTCATACTGAATTATTCTATTCCTAACCACTAAAACAGTAGCTCAACAAATTTTATATATACAGGTTGAGTATCATTCATCTAAAATCCAAAAATCTCCTAAATCCAAAAGTTTTTCAGATGCTGACATGATTTGAAACAAATGGAAAACTTCAGAAAGCACTGGGAAGATTCCTAGGTGATTCCTCAACTTCCCTTAGTGAAGGTTTATCAGCCCAGCTGTGTAGCCTACATTGGCACCATGTGTTTGTGAGCAATTGTCACAGCAATACCTTTGTTTGTGGATTACTTACCAGGTGTTTCATGCTCAGTAAAGATATTATTCAAAATATCAAAATGTTCTGCAAACACCCATATGGGTAGTGAAAAGAAAAAAAAGAGAGCATTTATGTTTATCAATATCACAAAGACAAATTGTTGGAAAAACTAAACAGGGGTGTAAATGTGAAGTGTCTGACTGAGGAGTTCGGCATTGGAACAACCGCCATATACGACCTAAGGAAACAGAAGGAAAAACTGTTAACGTTTTATGCTGAAAGTAATTAGAAATTAATGAAAAATAGAAAAACACTGCACAGAGCAAAATGTGATGATCTCAATCATGTATTGGAGTGGATTCATCAGTGTTAGAGTGAACATATGCTACTTATATAAAACTACCTTCGTGGTATATGTATAATCTGTGTAATGAAATATAAAGGGATATCATGTTTATGCTTGGGTTCCATTCTCAAGCTGTCCCATTTTATAGATTCTATATGCAAATTAAATAGCCTGTATTCCAAAATAAAAAAAAAAATCTGAAAACCAAAGCTTCTTCCAGTCCCAAGAATTTTGGATAAAGGATTCTCAGCTTGTATTACACTTTTGTATAACTATGAAAATCTTATATTAGCATAAGTTTGAAGGCCTTTTCAATACAGTGTATGTATAGAGTAGGTCTTAGACTTCATAATCATCACTCAGATCAAAACAGTCTAATTGCATGGCTCAACTGTGGTAAATTGAGAGACAAAGCTTGAAATGGATATATCTATATGAAGCAAGACAAATTGCACCAGTTTTTTGGAACCAATTAACAGTAAGCCAGCTAAGAAATGATTCAAGAATTTCACTGTATTCACCATACCATTCTCAATAATTTGACAAATTTGGAAACTGAGTGCCATATTCACTGAGGAAAGAGAATTGAATTTATTTTTTGGATATGTACAGGTCATTGATTTGCATGAGGCCTATGTAATGAAAATTGATGCTTGGGCATCAGTATGGTATGCTAACCAATTTGGACATTCAAGGCTACTGTTGCAATAATTCGCCAGAAAAAGTTATTTGTATTTGCTAATGGGATATTTAAGTCATAATTTTGACAGTGCTGCTTGATCCAAACAAAATCACTGTCATCTGTCTATATTTCTTAGATGAGGTATTATGTACACTATTTACATTATTTGGACTATTGTTCTCATCTTGGAGAGGTGAATTAACAGGAGATAATTGATAACTGACATCCATTAGACATGGCATGTGGAACTAGAACAGTCTACTCCAACGAATAAAATAAAGGGTTCAGTTCCAACCATCTGAAGAAGGCCCAAGCATACAAGGGCTGAAACGTTGTGATAAAAATGGCAACAAAGATGAGGACAATAGTCCAAATAATGTAAATAGTGAAAATCACTGCTATAGTTCACTTATTTAGTTATCTTAAAATGCTCACAGTTGTGCAAAATCCACTTATTGCATGACAATTTCAGACATGCTTTATGACTGGAACTATATATTCTTTAGCTGTTGGGTTGAGAATGATCAACTTTTCAATTCTCTACAGACCTTTTTGAAAGACCAAGGAACCTGAAGTGACAATGATATTATAACAGATATACAATTAGTTTTCATTGTGATGCTAAAATCTTTCTTGCACTTTGGGAACTAATTTGATAGGAAGTGGTAAACAACAGTTGGAATTATTCTGAGTATTACATTCTTTTTTTCTTGGCTGCACAGAATCTTTGGTGATTTATTGAGCCAGTGTTTAATGACTGATGCACAATGTAATTTATAATCCTTAGAAAGCTATTCTCTCAGAAGGTGTTATCCACAATTCAAGATTCTCACTTGATCTTCAAATTAGAGCTTTAACCTTTTCATACATGAGTTACAGTGATAAGACATTAAATTATTAATTTTGACATTTCAATTTATTCTTACTGTTCAGTTACTTCCTGTATTCCAAGTAAAAATAAGGTCAAGAGAGGAACTGAAATGTATATCAACTTGTGAATATGTAAAGTCTAAATATGATTATTTACACTATTTACATGCAGACTGTTGTCCTAATCATGACATTTTGGTTATTGTGCGCACCAATCTTCATCAAGTTTATATCGATCCAGGTAACATCCAGGGAATTTAAAACCGAACACTTTATTTAATCTACAGGGAATAGACAGATCTTGTTCCACTGCCCATGTCTAGGGATCCCATGTCTAGGGATCCCATGTCTAGGGATCCCATGTCTAGGGATCCCATGTCTAGGGATCCCATGTCTAGCTCTTATTTTTGTTACTGCTCAGTTATTGTTTGCACTGTTTTCACCGAGTTCAAGTATACATTGCCCAGTCTAGGGATTGAACTCAAATTACTGTCAACAGATTCATAAAGCAATGTGAATTTAATCCACTATGCTATTGTTCTGTAGGACAAATTTGATGTAAAAAGAGGGGACCTTACTGCATATGCATGAATTGGAATTATTCTGTGTATAAAACAGTGCACACAAAAGTATTTAAGAAAAATAATTTGTAATGTGACTATACACCTAGAAATTGAGCTTATTCTTAGGATATTCTATAGATACAGAATCTCCTAAGAATAAACTCAATTTCTAGGCGTAGAAAGCAGAAATAAAGAAATTTTTGGTCTATACACAAATTTATTGGGAAATTAAAAAAAAAAAAAAGGTGCAAAGCAAAAGTTTTGGACACACATAAATAAACTGGCTTCAATATGTAATACTGGTCCTTTATTTACTCTGGCAACTGCTAGACAATAACTTGAAAATATTAATTTTAATTCAACTACATTTGAGAAATCAAGTTTTGGGCATTCATCTGATATATAATGTGAGGGGTGTTGAAAATCTTAGCCTAATTCAAGCATCAGGAATTTTAAAATACATTTTTAGTTGGGTTGAGAACTTTTCAGCACCACACACACACTCCATATATATATATATATATATATATATATATATATATATATATATGGTTTAAAAATGACAATTGGAAAAAATTCTTAGTTCTTGCCAATGCATTTTGTCTTTTAACTTTATCAAAGCGCATGAAAAGGGAAATGTTGCATCAAATCTAAAATTTCAAAAAAGAGATGTTCCTGCATGAGCCTCTTTCTGGATATTGGTATCAGTAACTTCCTTTTTCCTAAGCGTTTGTTTTTTGTTTTCCATGTTGACAATATAGTTAAATTTTCCAGAATAATTCTGTAGATGAGACAAATTGGTTTAAAAATGACATTTAGTAAAAAATTCTTAGTTCTTCCTGATGCATTTCGTCTTCCGACATTAACAAGGCAAGCAATAAAAGCAAAATGTTTTGTAGCCATAGTTTCATCAGATCTAAAATTTCAAAAAGAGACATTCCTGCATAAGCCTCTTTCTGGATATTGGTATTAGTAACTTCCTTTTTACTAAAAGTTTGTTTTTTGTTTTTCATGTCAACAATATAATGAAATTTTGCAGAAATAATTCTGAGAATAACATTTCGCTTTCATTGCTTCCTTGATAAAGTTGGAAGATGAGAGATGCCACCAAGAACTAAGAATTTTTTCCAAATGTCATTTTTAAACCAATTTGTCTTATTTTCAGAATTATTTCTGGGAAATTTAACTATATATATATGTTTGGATATTGCTCAGTTCATACTCCTCTCTAGTCTTTTGAACAGGAGTAGAGGTTTATTCCTTGTTTCCTGTTTAGGATTTGGTTTCTGGTTTCTTCTAAGGTTTGCTTATTGTCTTTCACTTCCAGTAGCCCCTTGTGTCTTAGTGGCATTATCGCATTGCTTTGAGTGAACTGATTATAATATATATATATATATATATATATATATATATAGACACACACATACATGTTATCTATATGAATATGAAAAAATTGTCAGAACACATGTTTGTGTTTCTCTTTACTGCTGTTCTGCTTCATCTGATTTCTTATCAACATCAAGTGTACAGATAAGAATAACCTCTAAACAAACATTTGTTCTAATATTGGAATATTCATTTGCATATGTTCACTGATTTTCGCTTGCAACTTCATGCCAAGTAAACAAGTTATATTTTTCTGCAGACATTTGCTGATATAATATGCTTAAATTTCTAGAAAACTTGAACAGACTTTCCTGAACTTACTGCAACAACCAAATTTACTGCAGTTGCCTTGTGGGTAATTGTACACTAATGTTTGCCACATTTTCTTTTGATGTCTTTGTTTGACTTAGGGTTTTAGTTATTTATGTTTTTATCAGTGTTGGTCTTTTATTATGCCTGAGCTGTTTTACTGTCTGTGTCTGTCTATAAAAAATGAATACGGAGTGAAATAAAAAGTTTCACTTTATTTTATAAGAGAAAGCATTCTTTTCCATTTGTACTTTATGCTGACAATAGCAATCTGAAACAAAACCAAAATATTTTGCACCTGTAGACCGTACTCAATCAATTGTCATGAGCTCTCCCACTATCAAGATTTTTTTTTTTATTCTAGTTTCTTGCTCAGTAACACTTGTAAGTAGCTTAACATTGTTCATAATAAAATAAATCATGATTATTAGTGAGAAAAAAGCTTTCACCTTGGGTATGCATAGTTCTGTTCTTTGGTGTATTCTAATCTTAATAATTAATAAAGGTAATGACATTAAAAACAATTACAAAACTTGATAACTCTTGCATTTGAAAAGACCATACTTATATTGTACATAATTGAATATTTCTTACTCTGTATACTATTTAAATGCAATCTGAAAGTTGAAATTTCTGGGATGCATAATGAGAAAAAAATCTTATAGAATTTGAGACTCACATGGCATACTGAAGACAAAAGAAGCAGAAAGGAAAACATTGAGTAACCTACCTAACGAATTTGTGTAAATGAATGTTAGGGTTTTGGCTGGATACTCAGAAGACAAATAATTACTTAGAGCAATAAAGGATACAAAGTTGTGGAGAGCAATGTTTTCTTACATCCTGAAGAGACACAGCATATAAAATGTCCTTTCAGGATGTAAGCAATCATGGCTCTCCATAGATTCCTTCTTGGGAAAGAGTGTGGGGTGCTTTCCTTTGCCTTCTCCATGGCTTTGAATTCAGCCCAGTCTACTCAGCTATTTAACCCATAGCTGATATTACCTCTATATATTGCATTTTTTACATAAAATCTTTTTCTTTTTTTTCATGTGCATGTGTGTCATGAAAACCTGATAGTAATTTCTGTTACTGTACTTAGTTTGTAGATTCTATGTACTGTATATACTTGTTTATAAGTTGACTTCATTCTCATGTGACCCCTGATTTATTTTTGTGAAAAACCTAATTTTCTTATCTAGCTCATGTATAATGTAACCCCAGCTTCCGAGCAATACCAGTAGACTAATCACAGTCAAATATTTCAGTACTGGGCATCATCCTGGATATATTAATAGCAAATAAACGGTTTTCTTTTTATTGTAAATAATTTATTCCTTTATAGTTCAGTAATGAGCTATTTTCTTCAGTGTATTGTAAATAATTTCTTTCTGTAGCATGTACCTTAAAATTTTGTGCATAATTTATATATGAATAGTGGGATATGCTTCATTTTTTTATGTTTCTCAGCTACTAGAATTAAAATTCATTTAGTATTGTTATAGACAAGCGTATGGTTGCAAGAAAGAAATATGACAACAGTAGAAATAGATTTACGTGGTTTATTTCAACAGGAACATGAGGGTTTGGGACAGCTACCTTGGTGTGGTAAAGTTCATAAGCCGGCTTTCGGGTCTAGGTCGATCTCTCATAGTAGTTCACACATGTTGACTGTGGTTGACGCTCTCCTGCTGACAGCTACTGACCATGACAGGTCTGTTCCCTGGCCACCTGTGGACTGCCTGTTGAACTTCCGTGTGACCTCTTTTATAGCGTTTTTTTATGGCTTAACAGGCTCAAAAAACGAAGCGAGTATAATTAGGAGGGAATCATTTTTATTGGACGAAAAATAGAACACTTTAAATATTATTTTATTTTTTGACCAGAACACGTGTGTTGGGAATATTTGTAAATGAAGATAATGGTCATTTTGTGACGGGGTTTTGTCCCGTTCACATCTGGCTCTTGCTCTTGAGTATTTGTCTGTAAATCAGCCGAGATATGTCTTATTATATTTTATAACAGTATTTCAACTTGTGCAATCAGCATTTACCATATATTGCAGTGAAAGTTGTCAAAATATTTTAAGAATATGTAAAAGAAAATTATAAGATAAAATAATAATAGTAAATGTAAAGAATATAATAAACAAAAATAACTAGCAAAAGACAGAAGAAGGAACACAACTGAAACATATACAGTATAGATATGGGGCACCTCGAGGTGGTGTAATGGTTAGCAAGCTAGTCTCGCTAGAACAATTACGGCTGAGTAGTGAGTTCGATTCTCACTGGGTGCCCCCTAATTTCGGCCTTGTGCCACATCTAAGCTATGCTTGGAAAAATCACTATACAGTATAGATATGTATCAGACAAAAGGGATGGCATTAGAAAAGCAATACCTTAGCAATGTAAACATATGCAAATGACCAAAACAAATTGTAGAAAGGAAAATAAAACAAAATTATATTATTATATATATATATATATATATATATATATATATATATATATATATATATATATATATGTATTCTTAGATTTTAAGCAGCAAACATAGTGAATAATTTTCTGCTGTTCATGTACCAACAGAAAGAAAAAATCTAGGCTACAACAGGGAGTCTAAAGGCTTACCTGTACCATTATGGTTAGTCAAAGGTACTGTGAGAATGTAAGTTTACCAGTGAGGTTATGGTCACTGAAAATGCAAAGAATTTACCTCTGTATAGTGCAACCAGTCAATGAAAATGCATGATTTTTAACTTCTTCAAAAAATTACCTGTGTATAGTATGACCCCCCCCATCTTTTAGCATAAAAAACTGATCATAAAAACTCACACTATACTCAAGTATATATAGCAATAAAACAGTTTTTCTTTTCTAATTTCTTTCATGTTACCTGTATTTATCTTTTAACAGCAGATTTGCTACCTCAGAAAATTCCTTTTCATTGGTCTTTTAGATTTATCTTAATTATATATAATTATATATTATATATATAACTTATCCACCAAAACTATGTTACCTCCCCTGGTTGGCAGCTGCAGAGGACAGGGTATCGCATGTGCTTTCACAAGTTGTATGTAGAGAATTAAATAGAATTATATCAATGCAATGTCTCAGCCAAAAAATAGACATGAAAATATTATCTCTAATTGACATCTTTATGGCATTTCAAAGTAATATGGATGTGGTCATGTTTTTTTCATTTGTACATGCAATTACATGCTTTTGTGGATAATGGAAAGTCCAGATACTCAAATCACAAATTGAATCTAAAATAAATGGTGATTTGAAGATATTAAAGCAGCCAACATTTGAATATAGTATAAAATATTGACAGCAATTGCTTGTAAGAAAATTCTACAAGCAAAAATATTTAATTAGACAAACAAGTTTAAAGCTAATTGAATTCAGGAGGTATTGTAAATGATAAGAAAGATGAATTTAAATCTTAACATTTCATATTTTATAGATATTCCTTTTATGACAAGACTTACTTTGTTTAAGCAGAATTTTCTTTATTAAACTTTTGCATCTTTTTCTTTTTTTTTGCATATGATTAAAATATTCTGGCTGTTGTTAGGAAATTTCTGGAACTAAAAAAAACAAACTGTATTAATAGTTAGTAAGTTGTTAAATAACTCAAATGTATATTTACTACCCAGCACATGTATCGAACTGATAACCTTCAACTAATGTAAACTTATGCTTTAATTAGTTGACTTGTTCCACCTGCAGTTGAATTGGTTTCTGCCCACTGAGTTCTATATAAATGTTGCCTGATGAAGTTATATCAGATTAGATTAAAAAAAAACTCAAAAAATCAGATACCTACCTGTAAAAAATAACCATTCATAGTAAATTTACTACAGGCACAAATTAGTCCAAGAAGCAGGTGACAGCATAAGAAAATTTAAATTTCAACAACTGAATTAAGTTAGTCAATGAGTGAGCAGTTATTCTATAAAAATGCATAAATTTTATACTGAAAACTTTATTAATTGCATGGAACTGCTACTGTACAAAACAAGTTAATGGTCTGATTACTTAGTAAAATTTTGATGATTAATTTCTTTTATTTTCTGTCTCAGAAAATAAAAGAAATTAATCATCAATGTCTCATTGAGAAGAAATGGTGAACAATAACCAATAATAATGTTATTGTCCAGTTTACCTATTTCTGAAATGCAAAAAATATTCAAAATACAATTTGCTATTTCAAATTAAAATCCCTGCACTGAACTATAGCCAACACTAATGTCATACAAGGTTAGGTTTCTCTCAACCTCCATTTATACAAAAAAAATTATAAACTTCACACATCCATACACTAATATAACAAGAGTAAATTAACTTTCTTATATAATTACAAAGGTTATAAAATATTATGTATCTGCTAATGAAAACATACTTACAAATTCTTTTTATTAATAACTGCATTGTTTTTTACCAGATAAAGTGACATCTGACTATTCAAAGACTTTAAAAGTAACTAGTAGCGACTTCTCTTGAAAAAGGACAAAATTTGGCATTGTAGAGTTATCAAGTAACCGCATAGAAAGGTATTCATACTGATATAGTTGCTACATTAGTGGATGATGATCCAGCTTTATCAACAATAAAAAAAGTAGGCAGCTGAATTTAGGAGGAAAGGGAGAGTGTTGAAGATAACCCAAGGTGTGGATATCCTATAACTGCCACCACCAAGGAAAACATTGATTGTATTTCACCACATGTTGATAAATGACAGGTGATTGAATATAAATCAAATAGCCAATGCTATTAACATATTCTGTGAGAGACTTGAGAATATTCTGCACAATGACCTTGGCATGACAAAGATTTCTGCTCAGTGAATGCCATGTCTTCTGACATCTGATCAAAAGCATAACAGACTGAGTGCATCACTAAAAAATTTGACATTTGTTGAGGCAAATCCAGCTGGTTTCATTGAATGTTTTCTAACCCAAGATGAGTATTGGCTTCATAAACTTGGAGCCAGAGAAAATTCATGTGGAAACACCCCTCCTTGCCTGCTTCAAAGAAGGCCAAAGTTATGGCTTTAGTTTTTTTTCAGGATGTTTACATTATTCAGACTGTTATCCTCATTGCCATATTCAGGTGAGTGGAATTTTGAACTAAACACTTTATTGTTCCAGTTCCATGACTCTCTTGGATGTCTCAATTATTTTCCTTTAACTCTCCAAGTTTTTTGGCTCACCACTGCTGGATCCTGGCATTGAACTCACAACTCTTTGGGTTTAGTCACTGGATCAACACCTTTATCCACTGGACCATGTGTCCTTGACATGAATTTCTGGGACTTATAAACCTAATGTCTCAACAATCATTTTTTACCAGTCCTCATATTGCAATTTTTTCTGTTATTGTTATTGTATATTTTCTTTTATCAAAGCTTATATTGCAATGTTGTGTTGTTATTCTTTGTTTTCTCTAGTACTCCTTATTACTGGTTCCCATATTGTATTCATTTCTATGCTTGGTTGGCTCAGGAGATTTTTTTGGCCTAGCATATGTGCTGATTCCTTAAGTTTTCATATTTTTCAGTGATATTTGCTGTCTATAATTTCAGCCTCATACAATGGGGGCAGGGTGATCTCCCTTTTTCCTCTATATGTGGTCAGCTACACTTGATTTTTCTATTTCCCCTTGTGTTACCGCTTGGTAATATGATGTTCTTGCAGTCTTACTTTAAGTGGGTGGCCTGTTTCTCCTTTGTATTTCTTATCACAGCTGCACGGGATGGCGTACATACAGTCCTTAGTCATGTTCTCTTCTGTGTGTGGGGGGGTCTTACTCAGAACAGGTGAACCACTTTTGAAGATTGTTCTGATATTATATGGACCACAGATCTTTTGTATTTTCTCAGATAATCAATTCACATAAAGTAGGCAGACTGAAGCTGTTTTCTGAATGTTGTTATCCTGTTGTACCCTTCTATCTCAGTTTGTCGGAGCTGCTGTCATGTACCCAGGGTAGTTGTAGCATACTGCTTATACTGACCATTTCTTGTTCATATGTCTCTGGGTTGCCATTTATGACTTTTACTTGATGTTGATATGTGAACATGGCAATGAAGATGAGGATAACAGTTCAAATAATGTAAATAATGTAGATAATTATAATGCGTCATCTCAGAGATATAAACAGACAAAAGGCATTGAGTTTATTGACTATCTTCAAAAGAGCCACACCATCAATGTAGAGTATTATGCCAACTTGCTGAGGCAGTCATGAAAGGCTATCAACACCAAACATCCAGGAAAACTGATGAAAGGGATCTTGTTTCATCAAGACAATGCTCCAGCATACAAATCTTTGGTTTCAATGACTGCTGTGCACAACTGGCTTTGAAAAGGTTGATCACCTTTCATATTCTCCTGATTTGATTATCATCTGTTCCCCAACATGAAAAAACACTTGGCTGAAAACCAGTATTGTAGTGTTGATTATGTCATATCTGTTGTCGAGGACTCTTTTTTTTTGAAATCACTACAAGCAAGATTTCATGGATTGATCATCACTCTTTCAGAGTCAGTCTATGAAAATTTCAGCCCACTCTCATAGGCTATGCAGACCAGATGGTTATTTCTCTTTGTTTGAAATAATTGTTTCTTTTCTTGAATAATCTTTGAAATTTATTGATCATTAATGTTTCTCCTCATGGCCTGGCTTTTATGATTTGTTTAAATAATTTATTTATTGAAATTTCTTTTGTGATTATTTTTGTTTAGTTTTATGCTTTTGTTATATTTTATTCACAGCTTTGCCATTACTATGAAATAAGTCACAGTAAGATTAAAAACCACATTAAAATATTTGCAAAATTAACCCAACATATCAAATATCATCACAATGTTCTTGCTTTGTTTTTGTAGTTACTTTTAATTGCCCATTAAACTTTATTATTCAGTCTGTTATAAGAGTAACATTGATGATAATGTTTTTTTTTAATCATTTCATCCCAAGCAAGGCAACAAAGCCACTAAGATGCAGGGGTTACCAAGTGTGTAAAAACATAAGAAAAAGAAAATATTATTAAAGCAGAAGAACAATAAAAGAATAGAAATTAAGAAAACAGAATATAACAATTGACATTTTTGAAGAAGAAAGTTACTGGAAAGCAAGAAGCTAGAAGAGTTCCACAAGTGAAATGTGAGAAATTTCATTTTATTTTGATTCTGATGTTGTTGAAAATTCAATAAATTGGCTTTAAAAGTTACTAATGTCAAAATTAGTATATATGGATATTTTTATATCATTTATGTATAAAACTATATAACCATTTAAATCATTGTTATATTCATTATGTAACTATAGTGTTTGCAAGAAAGAAACTGAAATAAACAAGCATGTTTATATTTTTTGCAAGTAAAATGCCTCCAGATACAAAACTTTTCTGTAAATCTTTTCATACAAATGTACATCGATAATAATAAATGACAGCAGTTATTGTAGATTGACAACCAGAAAAGTTTCTCTTGTGGTCATGCCATTTTATTTATTATTAGTTTTCTTTATTCTTCCTGAAAATTGCTTTATTAATGCATTTATTGATATAGGAAATCAAATCTACATGCATAATAGTGACTGACATAAGCAAAAGTAAAATGACAACTTCATAATTTGTTTTTATGCCAATATTATCTCCTCTTTTTCTTCCTTCCTATTCTTCTATTGTAATTATGGAAGCAATTTCTGCACCTGTAAACAAGAATGTACTTGCATAATACTGACTGATGGAATTGAATGAAGACTTGACAGTTCAACAAGTTTTTCACGATTACGTTATTTTTGCAATTCTTTTTCTCTTCTGATGTTCCTTTCTCAAACTAAGCAAATAGTGAAGAGGCTTACAGCATTTGTAATTTATGGCCACAGTTTCAACAGATGATATTCGCATCTTTGAAGTTTGAGCTGCTCTTATGTAAGCATCTTGTCAAATTACATAAATGTTCAGTGTAATCAAATGTTTTGCAGTTGTTCACCGAAAGAAGTATAAAATTTATATTTTAAATTTGCTTGCCCACAAAAACTATTTCTGAAAATTTCCATAATCTGAGTTCTGATAACTTTTGCTTTTCTTTTGTTTGAATTTCTAGGATAAAGAGTTATCAATCATTACATTATATTTACATTATTTACAATCATACTAATGTCCAGCCTCCTTCAGGTGTCTGTTGATTCAGGCAACCTTCTGGGAATTTAGAACAGACTCCTTCATTTAATTTATAGAAATAGATAGTTCTTGTTTTGTTGCCCATGTCAAGGGATATCTTGTTTGTATTTAGTACTTCTTGCTTATTGCTCACCCTGTTTCCATTGAATCTAAGCCAGTACTACTCACAGAACAATATTGCAGGGGATTAAATGCTGGTTTGTGAATTTGGCAGCATAATAATTGAGAGTTCAATCCCTGGGCCCAGGTAGTAAAGATTTAGTCAAGGGAAACAGGGTGAGTAATAGCTGATTGGTACTAAATAAGACCCATAAGTGATATCCTTAGACATGAACAACAGAACAACAACATTCTACATTAAAAGGGTTCAGTTTGAAATTCTCTGAAGGTTACACAGATTGAGACACACCTGAAGAAGGTTAAAGGGCAACAATAGTTGAAAAGTTGTGATAATGATAACTATGATGAGAACATTAGACGAACTGTAAATAATATAATTTTTTAAAATCTATTATGAATTTTGTTTCTAATTTTTTAAAAGATCTAAAAACTATTCTCTTCTTCTATGTGCCATTATGCTTCAAGATGTAGTCGATTATGGCTCTCCACAATTTCCTGTCTTTTGTATCTTTTCATAAATTTTGTCTTTTTGTTATCTATCCTAAATTTTGTTCACTATACATTTACTCAAGCTTACTAGGTAGATTATGTATTGTTCTTTATGTCTTCATCTGTGTTGAGATTGTCTAGCATTCACTGCCATATAGGAAGACTGATATTACAAAAGAGTTCAGTCCTCTTTTTTTGGTTTCTAATGAAATTTTTCTGTTTCTTAGCAACCTTAAGCTTTTAGAAGGCATCTTTTGTGAATCCAATGCAGCTTTGGATTTCAGTGTCACACTTTCTGTCCTCTGTTAAAACACTTTCCACATATTTAAATATTTGTATCTGTAATTTGCATGTTGGGCTCTTCCTTTTGCTAACAACTATGCCTTCCATATTCTTGCAATTGATATTTAGTCCTTTTTTCTTGCTTTCCTTCACTACCTTCTGCAGGAGTTTTTGTAGTTTCCTTTCTATATCTGTTATCATCACTTTATCATCTGCATATCTTAAATTGCTAAGATAGTGGCCACCAATAATGGATCCTGGTAAGAATTCTAATTCTCTGAGATGTATTGGGTGAGTAAGTCCGGTGAGAAGACACATCCTTGTTTTAAATCTTTTCTATTTTTGTATATTTATTGAACACATTTTCTGTCTGTATGTAAGGCAGTTTGTTACCTCTATTGATTATTCTAATATCCTTCCCAAATAGCAGTTTCAACAGGTTTTTGTGATGTACATTATCAGATATTTTTACATAATCTATAAAACACAGGTACACATGTGTTTGTATTACTCTTTTTGATATCATTTTGAGCATGAATGTTGCATTTCTTTAATAATTTTGCATGTTCTATTTCTTGATTGATTCTGCTGCATGCTCTATTCATCAGAATTCATATAAGTTTTGTTATATAGCTCATTAGGCTGATTGTTTGGTGGAGTAATGTAATTTGCACCTTGCTTCTTATGCAGTGCTATGAAAAGAGAACTACTTAGATCTTCTGGTATATCACCACTGTTGTATATTTCTTTTATTATGTCTGTAATCTTGTCAATGGTGAAATCATCTAAAGCTGTTAGCATCTCTATTACAATTCCATCTACTCCTGCTGCTTTGTTTCTGTTCAATTTTGTCAGTGCTGATTCCACTTCAGATTTTAATATTTCTGGTCCTTTGATATTTCCTTGTATTGGCAGTTGTTCTTTTCCATTATAGAAGATTACTCCAGTGTATTCGTTCCATCTCTGAAATATTTTTCTTTCTCTAACATCAATGTCCCATCATTGAATTATATGCATTCAGATAATGAGCATATTTTTGTCCTGTCAGTTCTCTTATATTTTTATGCATATCTGTGATACTTATTCTTTCTATTTCTGTATACTTTTAGTTCAGGCATTACTTTTTGTCTACCTGCATTTGTAGGAGGAGTTTACTTCATCACCTGTAATAATTGTCACAAAAAGTACATAGGAAAAACCTCAAGGAATCTAAGTATAAGATTATATGAACACAAAAGGGAAATTTTACAAAATAATACATCAAATGCATTGGTTGCCCACCATAACTAGACTGACCACAATTTTGACCATCAGATCAAAGGAGAAAAGACTTCATTATGACGTAAATGTCAAGAGCAGCATTTCTCAACTTTTTTAACCTTACATAACCCTTAAAATAAATTAGATATCTCAAGGAACCCCTGAGCAAAAAACAAAATTATATACCATATCTTTCTTATGTTATTTTCATCATAGTTCACATGGTAAATATCATAGTATATATTTTTGAATAACTGGTTTAAGGAAAAATTAATACTTCTTTGTCAAATTTTTCGGTAATGCTAAATAAAATTTATACTGCTCCTTTATAATACTTCATCAGGGGGTTTTCATTCACACACAAAAAGATTCTAAACACAAACATAAAAAATAAACATAAGTAACCAATATCATATACATGTGAACAGAACAAAATCAGATAAATGCTGCAACAGTTTTTATTTTTTATCCTTTACTGGCAATGTTGAAAAGACATAAGGTAAATCTAGGTAAAATGTCCAGTGAACCAATAAATGGGCTAAGAAAATGTTACTTTCAGAGCCAGTTGATAAAGTGAAATATGCTTCTCTAATGTGAAGCCTGTGCCTGTCTTTTGCTATATAAATACTTAACTTGGGGTTGAACTTGAGATAAACACAGACGGATTTCATTCTCAATTGAGTTTATCTCACTTGTTCTAGCAGAACACTTGGGGACCTTTTGCAGAACATTAAGGTTTCAGAGAACCCCAGTTGAGAAACACTGGTCTAGAGAGTGCCTTAATTGCAAGGTCATCTATGGTAAATTTGTGTCCTAGCTCTTATAGCCGTTCACCATTACTTGCAGATCTTCTAATGTCACAGTGTAGAATATTTACTTACAAAAGTGAGAAAAGGAAAAATAAAGACTCTAAATGAATTCAGGTAGATAAACAATAACAATAAACAAAAAATTCTAAAATTCCCAGCACCCTTTTGTCATGCACATAATAAATATATCCTGATGAAGTCCTGAAGGATGAAATGCATCACAAGTAATCTAATTCCACTTTTTGTCAAACAATTTCCCTTTTACTTTTTTTGATATATGAAAATATATATTGTTATATCATATTACATATATCTGTGTGTGTGTGTGTGTGTGTATATATATATATATATATATATATATATATATATATATATATATATATATATATATATATATCTGGGTGTGTATGTGTGTGTATATATATACATATATATATTTACTTGTGTATATCTGTATGTGTGAATATGTTTGTATATATACATATATATATATATATATATATATAATTTCAAGGTTTGAATAAGCAGCTCTAAATAGAGTCTGCTCAAATTTACCCTTCAGGCATAAAAGTGCTCTATGCCATAAAAATGACAGAACATTTGAATATGAATTCAATAACCAGGTAGGCAATGACTAGCCACTACTTTAATTTCCATGTGTTTGCACACAATCTTCAGGTAGCCAGTAACTTGCAGTAATAAGATGATTACCTTATATACCACCGGACGAGTACAATTTGACAAGCAAACCAAACTCACACGGTGGGGAGGGTAGATCATCCAGCCAAGATCTAAAATGCCAAAAAAAAAGAAGAAAAGCACTCAGTACCAAGAAAAACTGGTCTCATAGTACAGAAGGTGAAAAATTAAACTAAATATTGCTCAACAGCATATGATTCCTAGGTTTGAATAAGCAGCTCTAAACAGAGTCTGCCCAAAAATAGCCTTCTAGCATAAAAGTGCTCTATGCCATAAAAATGACAGAGCATTTGGTAGTATATAAGGTAATCATCTTATTACTGCAAGTTACTGGCAACCTGAAGATTGTGTGCAAACACATGGAAATTAAAGTAGTAGCCAGTCATTGCCTACCTGGTAACTGAATTAATATATATATATATATATATATATATATATATATAATTATTTATTTAAAAATATGATTCCAATGCTACATAAGTGTTCTCATGTTTCAAAACAAGAGTCAAAAACTTCAATATAATTATTTGAATTAAATTGAATTAAAGTACCAAAGTATTTATGCTCTACTTTTGTATCGAGCACTATTTTTTTAAAATAATAACAAAAACACTAAAGAACTTTGGATTATTTACCTAACAAGTTCTTTCCTATTGTCTATATATTTTATATATATATATATATATATATATATATATATATATATCAAGCATTTCACCCCAATCTAGTGGGAGTCCCACTAGCATGCAAGAGGTTACAAAGAGTGAAAGTAAGAGAAAAGAGCGGTGTTTGAGGAAAGGATAAAGGGAATGATGTGGATCAAGATCAAGGCATCAGGAGATATTGATTGACATTACATTTAAATCTTTGAAAATTATAGTTATCAGGGAAGCAAGTAAGAGCAAGGAAGTTCCACTGTCAGGAAGTTCAAGAGAAGAAGCTGTTGAAGTAGAAGAGACAGCTATATTTAACTGTTTTGACAGTAAAAGAGTAGGACCAGGATGCCAACCTAGTAGCACGCTTAAATCCATGCAGTTGGGGCACCAGTGAAAACAGCTCATCAGAGCAGTTGCCATGAAAATATTTGTAGAAAAGACAGAGAGAAGCCACATGATGTCTGTGAGAAAGTGACTGGTCAAGAAGCCAGGAGCAATCACATTGCATATCCGCCTTTGGAATTTGTCGAGAACCTCAAGATGAACAGTGGGTGCACCAGACCATATATAGCAACAATATTCAATGCAAGGACAGATGGTAGACTTGTAGATTTGAAGGATAGACTCAGATGAGAAAAAACTTCTGGCGCAACACAGAGAACCAATTTTCTTTGTGACACATATAGCTATCGATTCAATACAGTTGTTCCACCTTGGGTTAGTGGAAAACGTGAGACCAAGAAGGCGCAGAGAAATGCTCTCATAAAGTTGAGCATCAACCATGCTGATAGGAGACAGGGAAGTTTCTCTATGGTGGGTAAATGAGAGCAGTTTCATTTTGGAGGCATTGAAGCTTACAAGCCATTTCCTGCCCCAGTCAAGAGAACTGATGATATCAAGATGATCGTTGATGAAGATCAGAAAGTGTAGGACCCAGGATAGAGGCTTGGGGAACACCAGTGTTCATATGAAAGGAACTGGAGGAGAACCCAGTTAGATGACCTAGCTGTACAATATACATACATATATATATATATATATATATATATATATATATATATATATATATATATATATATACCAGGTGTAACAGCAAAATTGTCCAAATCATATAACAGTAAAATTATCCAATTGTTAGATTAAGCTTTGAACTGTTATATCTTAGAAATGATTAAAGATATCTTACTGGAATTTTCCGAGGTTTTATAACATTACTGGACTCTACTTTGAGCAGTAAGACTTTATAATTACTCTTCAGGCTTAACAGAAGAACGCTGATGAAATCAATCATAAACGAAAATGACAAGTTCATCATTAATTAATTATAGCTCATGAAAGATTGATATAAGGTTCAAATATATATATATATTATTCCAGAATAATTTTCCAACTTATTCAAGATGATCTTTGCCATCTCCAACCTTCTAACTTTCTGTCCTGGAGTAACAAGGTGCCGAAGTGGTTTCATGTACGATTTCATTTTCAAATCTTTTTTTAACTGCTCTTTGGCTGAAACTCATCTCTCACATGCCAAATGCCTTATGGATTGAGTTGGATCTTTTCTAATTGACCTCCTTA